>VCRD01000229.1:40031-101804 GCA_006783055.1 Trinorchestia longiramus
CCAAATGATGCGATTTAAAAAACTTTCATGAAAGCAAAGCCTAAATATGGAAATATAACCCTGCGAATCAAATTAAATGCAGGAAGCTTGCTACAACTTTCACATGCTAGTTGAGCATAGAGATCCAATTTCCGAACTACTTCTGAATTTATGTGTTCTCTTGAGGTTTTTATATAAATATCTTCAGTAACTAAAATTAACGCGGCAGTCGTGAATGGGAAAACATTTCGAGAAGGATTGGAGGACTTTTGTCTTCGACCATTTTATTCATGTGTTGAATGAATAATGAGTTAATGCTTGGAATTTTCTAAACAATTTGGCTTTTATGAAAATCTGCGCGCTAGTTTCACCAAAAATCGTGGAAGTCTTAAGTTTAATCTGATTGGGTAATCGCGTTTGTTCTGATAAACCAGCAACATAAGGAATTTGATTAACTCAACCGATCTAAATGAAGTTAAAATTTTAACCATCTCTTCCCTACACTTTTGGCAGCCATTGCCCACCTGCAAAACTGAAGCCCCCGGGGAAGGCGAGGCCTCTGAACTGATGTATATTTCCGTAGCCCTTCATGAGGTCAGTTGTGGTGAGGTCATACACTGCGAAGCCCGCCATCATGAACGCGGCGGCCATCTCTCGGTCTCCATTGGTGCCCTCCTCCCTCAGCACTGCAACTCTCGGGGTGTTAGCTCCCAGAGCTGCAGCTTGGCGCATCTCTTCCACTGTGAAGGGAGAAAATTAATTTAGCTCCGTTGTATACTTTGGTCGAGTGATCGAGGCATGAAAGAAATTTGTACGCTCACGAGTGTCAAATTAAGCTCGTGGAGGTCTTCGTATTGACTTTTTATGCTTTATTTTGAATGCATTGACTGAACATTAGAATTGCTGAAAGCACATGTAGAAACCCATAGTTAAAACTGTTATGGAGGAATCCAGCTGAGGTTTGATAAAGATTGTATCGAGTAGCAAGTAAGCCGAGACTGCTGAATGAGAAAGCCTCCCTCTGACGAATATTCTTTTGTCTTTAGTTTTGCACATGATCTTGCAATCAGGATCAGAGAAGCTACATGAAGCAGTAAGGTCAATTATTCAAAGTTCATGTATAGTGAAATCACAAAGGCAACTTTCGGATTCATACCTGAAAACCACAATCCGAGACTGCAGAAAATTAAACCGACGAGTCAGCTTGCCATTTATTATTGGCTTCGTCTATTTTCTAGAATTCGAATGAGATGCTTCTAAGAATTTATGCTACTATACAATTGCAGTTACTTATTCTGAAATATCAACTTTACATCTTGCGCAAGCATGTTCACTCATCATGGTAGGTGACTGTCAGGTCGGAAGGATAACATGACGGTAGAGTTATGAAATTGTTTGGCTGAAGTGACTAGCTGAAATATTTTACCTACCGTTAAGATTGTACGGTATTAAGTTATGGAAAGTATACTTGCGAGTACATAAAAGTGACTTCAATTCTACTATCCTAATTACTAACCTCTTATCAAGGAAAAATATATGAAATTCTGCTTCCCAACACGTATAATTTTAACTTTAAATCAAAATCCTCGCGTCACCAAGAACTAAACATTTAATTGAAGGGTGGAAAGCACTAGTGGACTACTTGCATTTTTTCCTACAGGAGAAAATGCAAGTTGTCCACTAGTGCTGTCCACCCTTCAATTCAACAGAAACTGCTTCGAGAGAGTCGGTGGAAGGTTTTGCTGGAACGAACATTTTAACCCTAAAATCATAGTTATCCGATATTAAGTTACCACTCACCAGCAAGACGAGGCCTGTAGTTGAATTTTATTTTGTACGTGTCTATGGTCTTCTCATGAATAAGAGACTGGTATTCTTCGAGCGCGTAGGATTTCTGAGTCTGGTAGAGCTCGAGCTGCAGGCTGGTCTGTTCCCACGCCTGCCGCATCTTCGTCATCTCCATCTTGATCCATACTTTCTTGTCCGGCCCTCCTCGGATCACAAACTAAATAGAAATAAATTATTTATAATATCGTTCGCTAAAAACTGATGACATTAGCAGAATGAGGACTTTATATTCTTAGGCCATGGTAAGAAAGGGAACTCATGGCCACGGCGAGCCTGACAAGAAAATGAGCTTTTTCAACAGTTTGTAGGCCATATTGAGTTTATGCATATTCAATCTAAAGATTTGTGGAAATTTTCTACAAGTTTCATTAACTGTTAACACTTCAATCTTTTGTCTATAATTTCTTGTTCTTTAGGCATTAGTTCAAATCCTGGCTAGCTTGATTCACTACGGACTTCCGATGTTCGTTCATTATTTGATTAAAGAATGGAAAACTGTAGTTCCAATCTAAATAACAGAGCTAATATGTACTTCAAGTTTGAACTGGCTTCAGCTCCGACGAGTTTTAACAGCGTCAGTTCAAATTTGAATAAGTGGTCTGATCTACTCTCGACAGAGTAATTTCTATTAAGAATCATGAAAACTGTGCAGATCAAACTTTGTTCAACTAAATGATTCGATTAGCAACACGCTAAAATTCCTCAGTAACATCCCTCTAAATTTAAACAGTTTCTTAGTCAGGATTTTTCTCGAGTCTACAGGCTACAGCGTCCGAGTGCCCGAATGAACTTTCATAATTTATAAAATCCATAAAATCACTTACCCTGTTTCGATCTGCAGGGGCGATAGTAGGGCCGCCGATTTCGAAGCATGGAATTCCGGCAAATTTTTTCTTTATTTCTTCGACCTTTTCGTACTGAACTTCAAACACCCATCTGGAATTTAATCATCATCGTTATTCATGCTTTCACTCTATTTACAAGGATACAGTATTAACGTTTTAATTCTAGAAATAAGATATGTGCATTCTTGATGTGATATAAAAACTCTCGCCTGAACTCTTACCACTTCACTTTGTAACAATTCCGAGACCTATTTAATCTTTCCCGGTATATTACATGAACACAGCTAATTTTTAACTGTAGCCTTGACCAGTTAATGTAATTTTGTAGCTGTAGCACTGTATTCCACAAATTTCATGTCCAATCTATCCCAGGAATAATTACCCAGGAGTCTTACCAGTCAATTATACTTTATTTTTTCCACCGTGAACTGAGATCACTCACTCTAAACCCAAAAAATCGTGCTGAAACGTAACCGAAGAGGTTGAGATATATTCTCATGAAAGACTTCCCATTCCTATAAATTATTTGAGTTCGTTGCATGTATCCCATCCAGCCTCACCCAATTTCTTCAGCAAAGAGTGTCGCCAGATCGGCATCTACTTCATCAGGAGAGGAGTATTCCGACTGTTTGCCGGACAGAGAAGAAAGGAGGAGGTCTAGTCCACAGCAGCCCGCGAAGGCCATCTCAGCAAGACAAGTCACCACGCCGCCTTCACTCACGTCATGGCCCGCCAGTAGCTCGCCATCTGCCCTCACCGAGGATTACTCGTGGTCTGCTTGTAACAGGTGTTCAAGTCCTCCTAATTGATTATTTCTAACTATTACAGAATTCAGATACCAAAATAAGGAAAGAATTGTTCTAAAGTAGATATTTTAATACTAGTTAGGAATGGGAAAAATTGTTTTTCCATTCGCTGCTTTACATATACTACAATCATAAGATCGGCTCCTAGTACGTAGAATGGTGTGGAGTTTCACTGGGGTAAACTGAACGTTTTTAGTAATGAGCTTTGGGAGCATACATTCTTTGTACGTACAGAGTGAGAATTGTAGAGCGTAAGTTTTTCAAAGCGTTCAATGACAAGTCACTATTCGTGACGTGACCACGCAGCATTTTACATAGAGTATTTTTCTTCGTGAACTCTACACACCGTGTCCTAAAGTTATGAACGGCATATTTTTACTTTAATCAAAAATGTGGTAAATTGTTTGCAGTCTTAAATTCTACTGCCCGAGTTACAAGTGACAGGTTGTACATCCTCTTCAAACCACGATCATCATATTTCGCGTTGTTCGTTAAAATGCTCGAGACTTTACATATTCTTAACACGAAGGCTTGTTAAGGAGGTAAATTACCCATGATTAAAGACTGGATGATGTCGAAAGCTTTGATGAACAATTTAGCATCGCCGTCCGTGAAGTCTGGAGTTTCTACTCCCAGCTCGGCGTAGGCCTGGGCAAGCGCCGAGCCCCCCAGCCTGGCATGAAGCTGCATGGTGGGCCGCACCCACAGCAGCCGCGTCTCCAGCTTCCTCTTCGAGCCCTTTATGTCCGGCGTCAGGACCTAGGAGCAAATCAAGATACATTTAGTCGTTTTTATCACGGTGAGGAAGAAATAAAAAGTTGAAGCCTCGTCGATCTCTAACAATGAAATGTAATATTGTAACAAAGTTTTAGAGCAGTTTGGCATGAGAGGAAGTATTTTCAGCTGTTCCTGCTTTCATAAAAGAATACCCTCTCCTAACTTATGTATTGCATCATTTTTCAAATAGAACCATTTTTTAGCTCACGAGTAACCCTTTACTACTTTTTAACTTTCCAGGAATTGTTTTATTTCAAAGCCGATTCTAATGAATAAACATTTTTCTTTCTTCAAACTATTTTAAAGTCTAGGTTGTTGGCAAAACTTCACGAAGAGTCTAAAATTTAGATTTTTCAAAGTTTACTAGTCCACTACAAAAAGATTTGTTACTTTGAATATTGTAGTTCAGCAGCACCTTTTCAGAAGTCTGAGAAACTAATGGTACTTGCTTTCGTGATGTCGATACACGGCGCGTAGGCAGTAACCACGACAGTCCCAGGTGCCTTGACGATTTCCTTTGGCTGGCCGTTTGAATTCAGTGTCTGCGCTGCCATGCCTAGAGAATCTTTGCCTCCGTCAATTCCTACTCCAATCGTCTTCATAAGCTCGCACAGACCAGCGCAAGCTTCGTACATGGAGGCTCCTTCACCCTTCAACTTCGCTGGCCACATCCAGTTCACCGAACATTTTACGTCCTGCAAGTTAATTTTAATGATTAGAAGATTTGCCTTAACTAAATAAATTGAGATTCAATACAAATTACGAGTGATATCTAATATGACCAATTTCTGGATAATTTCAATGCAGTTGTCGAAATCATTTCGATTTTGATGAAGACCAAGTCATTCAAAGTCTATTGGCAACAGGTCGTTTTTATTATTAGTTTATTTTGACGATCACATGCGATGAACTGCTGTCAACATGAGAAACATACGAGTTAAATCGAGGAATTTTATTGCCCACGCTGGTGTAGAAAATAAATTGAAATAATTTTATTTTCTCGACCACATTTTGATTTCCAGCGACGTGCATGCAGTGTCACATCTGCTAGCGAGACATTGAATGTTGTGTGGCAGTGGGTAATATTGATCAAGTGAAGAACTGTAGAAAGTATTAGCATGTTATTCCTATTTGATGTCTACTTTTACTTCCAGGAACTAAAATTCAAAAGACTTAAACGTTTGTTGAGTCATAGTAGGGCACTTTAAATATTTTACTGCAAATTTCAACTGTTGCGTCATGGATAGTTCATGACGTCAAAGTAAATGCTCCCTAATGTAATTGAGGAAAATACGTTCGTACTCTTAAGCAAGTTTATATATGTTGTAACAATTTGTTTCATAATTCAGATCTCAATTTTGCGAAAATAAAATGGAAACTAAAGTTTTACGACTGGCTTTGCACTCTGCGATACGCTAAATAATTCGGTTCTTTAAAAAAAAGCATTTGAGACGAAATTTCCCTAAAAATTGAAAAAACTATTTTGGACATTCAATTTAGATTTCGCATGGTAAGCTCCATTTAAAAAATTTTCGGCTACATTTTATCATCGAATGTAAGGTACTCTTCTTCACCAAGCTTTAAGTTTCATCAGGTACCCAATACAGTAAAATGACACCTTTCCCACCGGCTTTCGGATCTTTCCAAGTCGCTTACGCTGTATATTGCTGTTAGTAGTGGTGCCTCTGCCTCCCCCTTAGTACCTTGAGAGCACAGATGGGCGCCATGACGATGCTAACAAGGGCCTCCATAAGACTCATACGGGCCCCCGCTGCCGGGTTCACAGTCGTGATGATTGGCTGCTCTCCCGTGGTCGTCGCTATACCTTCCTACTCCCACGGAAACGTAAAAATAATGAAGTTTATGGTCTTTTTCCATTACATGACAAGTGGAATTCAGCGAACTCCAATATAACAACCGATGAATATGACCAGCTGCTGCTGATGACATATGCAGCTGGTCCAAAATGGAAGTATGAATGTCATGGAAATGTGTCCAAACAAGTTGGCTAACGAGTCGTTTTATGCTTTACAGATCGGAATGACTATGATTTATATTTTATCCAGGTTTCAAACACGGAAATCTAGTCTTATCAATGTTCCTCTGTTAGAATTTTTAAATTATAACACTAAACGTATGAAAGTTTAGAAATGGTACATTTGTTTGTAGTTCCATCATGACATGACAAATACGGATCGTAAATACTTTGAGGTTAGTTCTTATTTAAATTTGTGATAAAAGTAATGTCAAATTCCTCTTCGTAAATTTATAGTAATTTGTGATTTAAGAACGATGTGATATTAAATCCAAACTGTTCAAACTACATATGCAGCTCTAGCGAGTGAATTTAGTTTCATGACTAAGGGATGTTTGAGAACCGCAGCAACTAGGAGGCACTGCCGTTTTATGTCTCTAAATTTAACGACCTTCCGTTTAAAAAGTAGAGTGTCAACTTTTTACTAAACATGGACAAGTTTTTCAAAATCATACACGCCAGATCTTCATAGGAAGCTTGGCACGAGGATTTCTTCTTCTACCTGCATAAGTACCTGCCAGTTAAGGCTTTGGTTTATACAACAATCTTCGTTGAACATTTGCCCAAAACTCTGGGAAATTGAGCCTTTGAAATGTGTATATTACTAAATACATTCAGTCGTTACTGACATGCGAGAAGTAGGAGCAAGCCGTGACTGCCACGTCAGCGAGAGGCAGCTGGTGCTCTCCGACGCACTGCTGCTGTGCCACCAGCCCGGTCACTGATCTATCCACCTGATGTGAGCGGGACGGAAAATTATTTAACCACTTTACCACAAAAAAGTATCGGCCCGTTATTCTGAACTCTACTCTGAACTCGACAATTTAAACTAAACCGAGAATACAGTTTGTGCCCACTCACTTTGCTGGTGAGGAATCTCTTGCTGGCCACCGAAGGTAGTCTCAGCACTCTGTCCATCGCTTCTTCTGCCTTCACGCTCGCCGCAAGCTTCAGCGGTGCGGACTCTTCTCGCTCGGAAGTCCAATTGTATGACTATGATAAGAAATATAGATGTTAATTGACACTACCCATTTGCACCTACTGGCCTAAGCTAAGCGGGAGAGATTAGGATCAAGTCCATACTTGCACCAGTACAATATTCAACCATATTTTATGCAAGGGCAACTCTGAATATACACGTGGAGATATTGAACTTCACACGAAGTCCTAGTGAAGTGTTAGTGGTAGAGTACGTGATCGAAATTTGAAGCCTTTATTGCACCAATTCACTAACAGCACTCATTTTTCAGTTTAAGAATGTCAGTACAGTACTATAGAAAATTTTTATGGATGAAACTCTTTCCATGTTATTTTCTGTACAAGAACTTTGCGAGTCAGGACTCTAAACAGGAGTATTTTGGTAATAAAAATGCAAAATGGTAGAATTCAAAGAAGTCCAACTACTTTGCACCAGTACATATTCGAATATGATTGGAGCCAACTATTGTTTTTAAATGGTCAGGAGGAACAATGTTTGCAATTAAGGTATGCGGATTACTTCTTCAATTGCACACATGCTCCCTGAGTTATCAATTAGGAAAAATTCAAGTTCAGCAGGTCGTGAGAGAACTGTAGGATGACATCGCAGATGCCCACCCGTACTTCAAAGAAAGTTATTACTTTCTAGTTTAGAAGCTTATATCTAACAAATCTTCGATTTTAATTTTTGTCGAACCGTGATCAGCTATTTTATTCAAGAAGTATGCTAGCCTTCGCAACTTTTTTCAGAAGCCGATGCATTTATGTATACAATTTTCTAATCCAAAAGATAAAGTTAAACTAGACCGTTCATATCTATCGCGTAACCAATTTGAAAAAATGATTCAAGATGGTCAACCACGGAAGGTGCGAATATTTAAAGCTTACAGGTATAGTTTTGCTGATCGCCTGCAGTAGCAAATTTCCTCCATTATATTTTGTGAGCTGTCTGCGCGTAGGCAAAGCAGTCATACTCCAGCCGCCAAAACTGCCATGTTGTTTAGTCGAGATAAACAAAGCTAACTTCGCAAACAACTTGATCAATAGGTCAAAGAATGCCCGAGTACACCAGCACGTTTCCTACAGTCGTGGAGGCTTGACTCCATGAAAGCTTTACCACAAAGCACAACTGAACTTTACCTTACGAGGCAGTCCCTCCATCACGACATCCAGAGGGAAGTCCACTGGAATGGTGTCGCTGCCAGTGGTCTCGTAGCAGAGCGTAGGATGCAAGTGGAACTGTAATTCAAGCGCAGATGTAAATAAGCTTGCACGTTAGTAGAGCTTGTTAGTCAAAACCAGTTATAAAAATGTTAAAATAACAGATTTTCAGATTATGTAACTGTACGCACGAAAGTTAATTTGTAATTTACTTAATGATTAAATTAGTCTGCTTCAATCCCATGCTAATTATTTTGACCCTTCAGTTAAGATAGTTAAGCACATATAATATAAGCCCTATTTTCGCTTTTAGTAAGCGGAAGACCACGCATTTAACAGAGTTCTTGCCGTAATCGTTAACGGCAATTGTTGTATCAGAAATTTCAATCATATACAATGAGAATCTGACGTCTGAAGTAAAAGTACGTTAGGAATAAAAGATTGAATGAACAGAAACTTCGAATACTAAAGTCACAAATGAACAAATGAAGTGCACTACATTACTACGCCGATTCTCCTGTACAGACCGTAGTTTAGGCAACCGGAAATTAAACATCAAAATATCATCTTAAGAATTTGTCTGCACAATAGACCGTTTCCAACAATAGCTGCACATTATCACCTAAACGTGATCACAAATAATATGCAACCTCTCTGAAAATTTATTAATACGTTGCCACTGGTTTAAATGTCAGATTCAAGCACTTTCGGCGTTCCGATACTAGTCGTGGACAAACCTTTTTATCAGTTCTGAGTACGCCAACTACATCCAGTTCACATTTCTCTCTTTCCGCTATCTGCCGCAGTGAAGATTGGCCGACATGATCGAAAAGAATGGCGTTGCTTTCCTGGTACTCTGCACACCACAGCTCCTCCAGAGAGAGTGTCGAGTCTCCCACTGTGAAGGCACGGGAGTAGATGTCCGCCCCTTGTCCATCTACTATCTCCTTCAGGACGTTCGCTGTGGAAGGAGTACAAAATTTTAAAAAAATATATAGCTATAGAGTTCAAATGTCCTTCAAGGCAATGTAAACTAACAGAGTTTAGGTTTAGAACAAAGCAATTCATTTTCATTTGTTGCACTTGCGAGGGAAAATGACAACTCGACCCGTGAAGTACTCGCGCTTATGATAGCTTTCGTTTCACCGAAATTTAATTCAGAATTGTAAACTCTGGAATAGTGTTCATAGGGGAATTCCTGGCGAATAAGAAATTCACTTATTTCATGCCTCGAAATTTGAATTGAACACCAGAAGAATTCAAATTCCCTGGAATGAAGGTATTAAACCTAGTTGTATTTTTATGCGGGTAAGTTTTAATTGGTCACCATAATCAATATCTCCATTCACTAGTCAGTCGGCTGCACCATTCTAATTACATTTGAAGTTCTTCGAGATCAACAGGTCGTATTGCTGGGATAAAAAAATTCGACTGTGAAAACGGAGGGCCATATGATGAAAACTGGAGGCTAAGATTCTTCATGCAAGCGCGCTGTACAATTTACACCAATGAGTCTTTATTTCAGCACAAGCGAAATTTCGAGAGCTGGTATGCAAAAAATCTCACGGAAGTTAGTTTCCAAATTTGGAGTTTCAAACTTTGAAGATTTCGTCTGTTCTGCCTCTGACACTACGTCTTTCAGCGTTGTGCCTCTGAATGGAATGATCCGGACAACGCGATTTCAAGCCGTCTGTCCTCAGAGACAGTAACTGATGCATTATATACTATTATAGAAACATAACCGGGTAAATTACGGTCAGGTAAGTTTTTAAACGAGGTAGATTAATATTCGCCTTTTCGAGAGAAAACTTAAAACGCTCGTAGTTGGCACAGGACTTACCATTTCCCCCGGCTCCTTGGTCGTGTATGGAAAGAATGGGATTCTTATCCCCCAACTCGATGCAAGCTCGCACAAACCGGTTGAGCTTATTGCCCATCTCTGGGTCACCGCGCTGTACTGCGTTCTTTGTGCGGGAGCCTGACGCACCTTGAACCTGCACATAGAAATAGTGATACCCTGGAGCTCTGTCAATGAACATTTACACTCCGGTCATGTAAAAAAGTTACATTTTTGTGCATAGTTACTCTAAGAATAAATTTTATTGCGTTACTTTAGTACGGAAATTACTGTTGTAAGTACTCTGGAGTTTGTCCAAATTACAAGAATCTACATTTTTAACTAAATGAGTTCCACAACCCTAGTTTCGTCTTCATTCTCGCTAGGAACTAAGGGGCAAATGTTTCAATGTTCTACAGAATTATTACTCATCAAGATTGTTTTAATTATTCATTCGAAATAATTACTTGCCTCTACTGACGAAGCAGCGCCTCCACCTATGCCGATCCTGTAGGCAGGGCCACCAATTTTTCCGATCTGTAGAGGCTTGGCGTCTGACAAATGAAATAAGCACAATTGGCAAAGGAACTCGTGTATACTTTCACCCTTTCAGGGTGTGTCTCAAAGATGAAGTTTACAACTGGGGAAAACAATTGTATTGTAGAAGCTTAGTGTGAAAGTGAAAAAGTAAACAGTGAGATTTCTATGGTTTTCACGAGGAATACAAATTTTTATCGTCAGGACGCCAAGCTGAAGAGCTAAATTGTTTTGTAAGCAGCCCGAGCAGGAAACCATTTTTACTAAATCTAGAAAGAAGAAATGCTTCTAGGCTGAGATGTCTCTGAAGGGACATTCCTCATCGCGAGTAAAAAATCAATTTCTGAAGGAGTTTTCATAACGAAACCATACTTGAGACGAAGCTAGTTGCAAGACCAAGTGATTATGAATGCACATATTTTAACGTTAAATTGCCCTTACCCTTTGCCGACGATTGTTTGTCCACGTGGTTGTGGTCGATAACACCCACACCAGCTGAGAACATGATAGGTTTCAGCCACTCTCGCCACTCTGAGCCCAGGGCACCACCTGCGAACCAGGGTCATTTATTACATCATTTTATTGCAAATTTTAGTCGACTTGCCTTATGTTCAAAGTATATCTTACCTGCATGCGTAATGGAAAAACTTTTCGGATCGATTTGTTAGGAGGGAACAGGCAATAGTGTTTACAACTAGACTATCCGTATCGAATGTTGAACAAAGCCAAGGACCAGTCAACCAGCGAACTTTTAAAAGATCAAGAATTATTTGACGTTGTTGGTAAAGCTTCAATTCAAATTGACTAGTTATAGAAGCCAATTTACAAGTTTTTGAGGTGCTAAAATTCTGAAATTTTAAGTACAGTGAGAAAATTCATCACACGCCGGTATACAACTAATGTACACTGGTTAGAAGCCATCTGGACGATGCAAGCCTGTCTTACCAAACGCCCTGAAGAAGCCACTGATGAGAGGTTCGCCAAATTTATTGCCGTAGTCGGACGCTCCATTCGAAGCTTCGATGATTATTTTGAGAGCCGACTCGAAGTAGCCCACATGATCTTTCTTGGTCTCCCACGGAAGTTCAGCGTCTGAGAGGCAAAACTGAAGCATCAAGATTGTTGTAACTAATGGCTAAAACAATGTTAAATACCTGGAGAAGGCAGCGATAGTAAAATAGGGAGGGCTTGAAAGTTTCAAATTTAGTTTCGATACAAATATTCTCTGGTTTTGAACATTTCAAACTTTCTTAACCCATCAATGAAGTATTTTTTTAAGCTGCATGAAGTTGTAAATACATTTCGTTACCATCATCTAACAGGAACAGTCAGCCCTCGGGCTCACGGGAAAAGAAAGAACGGAAGTTGTACGATACGACTAATTTTTTCGATGGCAGAAAATAGAAAAAGTCAGGCTTTACTCTTGCCACGAGTCTTACCATATATATCTTTTACCCTATGAGCAGTGAAGTCCAAGACTGCTTTAGTCAAAGTACTCGCAAAATTGGACCTTCATTCAGGCATTGACTGTCTTGTACAGCTACTCATCATGCAGGAAACTATATTCCTGCATACCTAGCGTTCAGTGCAGTGGCGCGTACCTGGGAAGTTCAGTTGCCCGACACAGTAACCGGCGGTGGCTGTGAGAACATAGCCGCCCCTGCCTGCCGCCATCACGTCTCTGATTCTGCCTCCCACTCCAGTAGCAGAGCCGCTGTGCCAGGTCATATTACTTCATAGCATGGAAATTATGAATTTTCGAATTTACGACAGTTTTCAATATTTCCGCATTGGGACGTTACGTCCTGCAACTAATCTGTTAGGGAAGCTTTACGGGATATCCAAGACATTTTCGATGGTCATCACATAGGCCTTCAATTCTTAGGCCTGGAGGCCTACAAGAACCATGTAATTAATTCGATGAAGTGAACTTAGAACTTCACGGAGATGATTACTTTGCTGAAGACAGAAGTACAGAAAAAACTAATGTACAGGAGGTGGTAGATGGTACGTGGTTTAGAGTCCTCATTAAAGCAAGAGCTAAAAAATACAAAATCAACATAATTGCATCAACCAAAGCATCCTGGATATTGAAAATTTTACAGTCAACACTTTAGCAGCTCTAAATGAGAAACTAAACTACTAGAATACAGGTTTACAGATGCACGAAACTTCCTGTTCTACAGTGATCTTTGCAGGCACTGTACACTATAATCCTGCACCTGTCTACTTAACCATTCAAGTAGAAGTTTGGATACCTGAAGTTAAAGTTTAGTGCAAAGTCTGTTCAATGCGATTTATTTGAGAAAAGATGACTGCATCTGCAGTATCTTGCGTACTTGTCTACACACAAGTCTTCGAAGTTTAGCTCGAATTCGAGGTAAAAAAAATCGTCACTATCCTACTTCAGTACCTGAAGGGCGCAACTCCAGTGGGAAAGTTGTGAGTCTCTGCAGTGAGAAGGAGGTGCTTCATCGAATCCACGCACTGGAACAGCGACAACTTGCGCGGGTCTGAAGGTTTGACGCTTGTGACGTTGAAGCCAGTGATGGCGCTGTGAAGCAGGAGGCAAAGTAACAGGAGCCGAGAACAGGTTTGTTGGTGCGCAAGCAGGGAAACAATTTCTTTCACACAACAGTTATGTATAAAGCTCTTGTAATACAAACAAAGAAAATGCCTTCTAAATTTTTGTAATAAATAGTGTATACTTCACTCCAGTTACCTGCTCGTTTTATTTCAGTTTATGGTTCAATTCGAAGGCTATTATTTTGTTTTAAACTGAAATTTGGTGCTAACGTTTTTCATGCAGAGTAGTTTGTAAATACAATTACCAATAATCACTACAGAAGGTGTAGTCTTGAATATGACAAATGGTGAAAAAACCGCGTAAAACCACGTTTTTTCCCAAAAGTTTGATCGAAGTATTTCGAAGTAAAATATCACTGTTTCCTCGTCAATGACCGCACCAAGTTTTTAGGTTTTCAGCTTGACTTTTACGTTGCCGACTGAACAAATCGGCATCTATTGTTAGACCATAGTTTAAAGAAAGTATGGTTAAAGCTGTGGTGATTCCACCACACAATGTTTTGTCAAATAAAAATTCTGCTAACAATGTGATGCACACCTTCTCACTGCTAGCGTTGAAGTTGCCAGTAAGCTTCATATTCATGTCAAATGCATAACGGTACGGAAAAAACTAGCAACAGATCACGATCCAAAACAGGCCGGGCCCGCAGGTTACAAGGAAGAGGACACCTTATACTGATGAACGAAGAACCTCTGACGATTCAAAGCAAAGTGAAAAGGAAACTATAGAAAAAGGCACCGAGTGGATAGAACTTTATAGTTATGCACAAAATATTATGAAAAACCTAAATTATCGTGACTCAACCAAGTCACAGTGTTCCAAGTAGGGCACCGATTTCGTTCTACGTATACACAAGAATTTAGTTTGCTACGTTTTACCTGGAGTTGTCATGAAACTTGATGACATTGTTCTGATTAGTCGTTTCTCCGTTCGTTTCAATGACCATATCCATGAGGGACTTCTCAAGAGGTTTCCCGTCCAAGTAATATTTGCCTTTGAAGAACCAGTGACGCGAGTGTTCAGAGTTTGACTGAGCCAAGTCCATCAACTCTGGGATTGTTGGATTTCGCTTCAACTGCTTAGTGTACAAGTTGAAGTAAAAGTCGATGTCTGCTTCATCGAAGCCTAACGCTGCAAAGTCAAAATTAAGTTATAAAACTAGAATAAAAACTTGCAAGAACAGGACATGACGCCTTGACATTGAAGTTAAGCCTACGTAAAAATTTTATTCGAGATTAATATTCTCCCTTCCAACCGGTTGTGTACTGTTCAAAATGAAAATCTGAAATTATTCAACCGCTGAAAATTAAATATCTGTTATTTAAATGAAATGCGTTTTGTTAAAATGCATGCATTAGAATTCCTTTGTTAACATTTAGTTCATCTTTAGTTGCACATCAGAACATTAAGTTTTGTTCCTGTGTACTGCAATTCGAATTTACCGTGCGATTTAGACAACTAATGCAAAGCAACAGATTAAAGCTACGTTTATGCTGAATTGATAGCTCCTGTGAACCGGAAAATGTCCAGGTTCCAGTAACAAAACACGAGTCAATTGGTACTATTATTACAGTATTGATCAAGTTTGTGTCTCGAGTTGAAATTTCAACAATTTACTTACCATGCTTGTCGCTAGTTTCCTTCAGTAGAGACTTTCCTGTGGTAAGCAACGGAATCTCGACCCACAAATATTCTTTCTTTACTTCTTCATCGTGGAAGCTAGTCAGCGGAGTCTCGTAAACTTCTTCCAGCACGGGATCGTGCAGGACCTCTATTGCCTGTTGGAAAAAGGCTCCGTTACTCGAGATCCTTTAATGTATGGAGGTTACTAGGCTGTTTTAACAGCACTGCATTACCTGTCGTAATTACCGCGTCTCGTAGTATAAGATGGACCAGTATGAGCATCTAAGAGACGAGGTTATGACCAAATTACACCGTCAATTACCCACGGCACCAAACCATTTTTAAAAGAATTTTGGCTCCTTTTCGTTGTGATGCACAAGTGATCAACCCTACAGTTTCAAGCTAAAGACTATTTTCAGAATCTTGAGGAAATTATGGAAGTGCAAAAGAGTACATGGGAGAATATTGTGTATTCATACTGACAGTGAGCGGCCGGACTTGCGTTGTTAGACTTTATAACGAGCAAAATTTGCAAAATATTTCTACACCGCATTCTTCGCAGAGAAGCGCATTAAGTGTTAAATAAAACATACGAACATTCATTTCAGCATAAATGGATCTCCAAGCTTAACACGTTGACTCCGAAGTGGTACGTATGTGTACCATTTAGGTTAGGTTCTGTAATTTTTTCAGATCCTTCTAGTGACTATGCGTACAAAGTGAAGTTTTACACCAATCAGGCAATGCGAGTCAACGTTAAATAAAATATTAATTTTATCCATTGTAATCAACCTACTTCATTTCTATTCAAACTGTACGTCTCAAGTTATATCGTAACTCAATATCTAGAAGTGTTAAATAATTTATCACTTTACTAAATTACTAACAACCAAGATTTACTTCAATAACAGGAGCAGTAAACAGGTCCATATTTCATTTGGTTTAATACGAACTGGCACCGATTATGATAACGGTGAATTAATTACTAAAACTGGAGCCTTTAATAAGGGTAAACATCTTATTGGATCCAGTTTTAATCACTATTGATATAAAATTGAGTTTTCAGAACGTGGCATTTCAAAACCAGAATTAAAGATCTATGGAACAACTTTACCTTTTTCTTAGCCTCCTCCATATCTTCTCCCTCGGATGCCACCGTGACCAGGTAACGGTACGTGCGCTCAATACGCTGTACAGGCAGCTCTGCAGCGTGACAGATGCTCAATACATTCACGCACCATGGTGTCCGGTGACGCAACCTGAACACGTGAATCATTTTCTCGGTCAGTCAAGACAATTTACAGATAGAGAAAAATAATATGCGATGCTTGAGGTTTATCAGAGTTCACTACGGACGAGATTCATCCAGAAATGGATAATAGACCCATAAGTAATTTGTAAATAAGTTTGTAGTTCATTTCCAAATTTTGTGCCCACCGACGTTGCAATAATTTGTAGTGCGATTAATTCACATGCTTTCGATGAGAGTCTAACCGCTTGACTCAAGTGTAGTTACCCGAGTAACAAGGACATTCGACCGGAGGTGATTTCATTAAAGGAAAATACCCGCTGTAGTTTACATGCGATACCTTAACAGGTTCTCTGCAATAGGTAAACGTTTGTCCTGCAAGAATTGTTAGGAGTTCCTCATGAAAATCCTTTGAGATTTCACAAGAAACTAGCGATCAAATACGCACACTAAATACACGAATGTTTGAAAATTAACCTGTACGATTTTGTGGAAGCCGTATGATTGAGGCGAAATGTTGATTGAGAATCCTACCAGAAGAGAAAAATTGTGTTTCTCTATCAGGCTTGTGAAACATGCCACTTTTACCTCTATTGCCATGACTACCACCATTGTCATGGAGATCTACCCCCTACCATCAAGCTTCCATCACGTCCTACTTTGGTCCAATTTCCACGATGAACTGCTGCTGGGGCTGGAAGGGCTGAACAATGAAGCCATTTTCGTCCGTGTGTTCAGAAGCCTCTGCAGAGCCGCGGCTGTACACAGCTCCATCCCCAAGCAGCTGCAGGAGAACTTTCTTTCCCTCGAGCTGGCGGTTCCTTACTGGACACGTGTGAAAACGGTCTTTTTGTTTCCTGTAAAAAAGCGCTTCTAATAAGTTGTGTTCAAAAGAAAACACGGAATATCAAATTTCAGCATGTTGGAAAGCCAGTTGCCCTTAAATGAATGCATTTAATCAAGTTTTCAATAATTTAAAACTACTCTAAATTCAACTAATTTTAACCCATGAAGGAATAGAAAGTCAATATACGCCTCATCTTCGTTCTATGTTTTCTAGAAAAGCGTAGCTGATCGCAGCGTGGAAAAATTCAAGGAGTGGCCAGGATACGTACGAGGACGAGACATGAGTGTTCAAAATGATTTTTCTACTTACAACTGAATATAGTAGCATGGCTGCTTCCTGACTTCGCTGACGAACGAGCCAAGTTTCTCCTTCGTCTCCTCACAAGCGTCCGCTATGCCAAACCACCTCAGAACAGGACTGTCTGCCTCCACTTCCAAGTTCTTGGTGTCTTCTAGCTTCGACAGAACTGAAAAGGCACAATTTTGTTCATCGAATAAAATTTTAGCATACTATAGAAGCTTTGTTAGCTCAATGTCCAAGAAGCTGAAACAGATGAGCTTAGATTACGAGATATCTTAACACTAACCACTTGGGGAAAAACGGGAAATTTCATCTTTCTGTTTATCTAAACCTAAGCTACTCAACAAACTTTAATGGACATAAACCACACGTTTGAGACCACTTTTTAGTTACTTGGTCAGCAGATTACTGCCCTTATGCATGAAAGTTCTTAAGAGAACTAGCACAGGACCGTGCTAGAATCCAAACATTTAACAATTCTAAATCAAATACGCTCGTATACTTCAGACTTAGCCCTAGTTCTCGATGTTAGCCAAGTTCGTAATCGAGACAAAATGTCAACACCGGAGGTCAGGCCAATTTCACAATATTCGGTGAAGTTCAAAAACAATATTTACGTGCATCAAGGAAAGACTTTCCTCCATAAGTTAATTCCTCAATTCCCCTCTTCCATATATCAGTTCGCCAAGGCTCTGACTAGTGTTAACCGAGCATTGGTTAGCCATTTCAGGCTGAGCAAACTACAAACTATCTTCGTCACAACGCATGCTCTGCAACAGGCCTGCAAGTTGCTCGTGTTCACGAACAAAGACCGCGTCACTCTCACAACGAAGAAAAGGCTTTCTTAAACTTTAAAGATCTGCCTAATGACCTCTTAGGACAAACGGATATGGTTCAGGCTACAGTATTTCAGCAACTAAAGTTCACTAGCAAGGTAATGACATTCAGTAATATCTTCGGATAACCAGAAATAAAATTAGTCGAACGATTTTAGGTAAATTTTGAAACGAACTTACGATTTTGCCGTAATAGCGAATGAGTAACATCGACGAGCTTCCTTTTATACTCAAATTGCTGTTCGTAGAAGAAAAATGTTTACACAGAAAATAGGAGTTTAAACATTAAATTTAGTGCTCGACGAGAACACCTGAAGATTTGTTAGTTTATGAACCAGGGTACGTGGTTTGATCAATATTTATTTAGTCTGCATTTCCCAGGAGTACAACATAAGTTGTCACCTGGCCAGCTGAGATTGTTTAATAGAAAAGCTTTCCTGCGGTCGCCTGGAAGCACTTTTGTTGGCACAGGACTACTAACGTTTACGTTAACACGTTGGCTCCGATTGCCTGATTGGTGTAAAACTTCACTTTGTACGCATAGTCACTAGATGGATCTGAAAAAATTACAGAACCTAACCTAAGTGGTACACATACGTACAACTTAGGAGTCAACGTGTTAAAACACCTTTAGGCCAGCACCTGAGTTTTTAGCAAGTTTTCATAAGCTCGAAAACCTAGGGATCGGCTAGATTACTACACCATAAGATCTTCTACAGTAATTTTTTAAGCAAACTATACGAGAGTATTCATAAACCAACGCACCTACATCTCACTTCGTCTCCCTCTTTTTCCACATGTTACGTAAACGCTTGTTGAAACTAACTTACTTGGAAACTTGGCAGATGGTTTTCTCAACGCTTGATATCTAACGTTCTTTGAAGCATAACCCACAGTTTTCCCTACAAGCTTTGACTGTAACGATGTGGTTGGATGTCTACTTTTGTTTTTTATTAAATCGGTACATTTAAAATAAAAGTATTCAGTTCCCATCGTTCTTGCTTCAATCCCATCGTTCAATTCCCATCGTTCTTGCCTTAATGAGGTCAGCTTCATATCGTACTCAATGGGGACAATCAAGACTAGTATCTGACAACAGGAAGAGTCTACGGAACTGTAATCTGCTTGGAAACTGGGATGTTAACACGTTGACTACGAAGTGGTACGGATGTGTACCATTTAGGTTAGGTTCTGTAAGTTTCAGATCCTTCTAGCGACTATGCGTACAAAGTGAAGTTTTACTCCACTCAGACAATCGGAGGCAACGTGTTAAACTGAAAAGAACAGACCTAATATCTTTGCTACAAGCCTTCTCATGGAGAAGTTTCGTTATATAAAATTGGTAAGCAACTGGTGAAGACATTTGGTCAAGTTTAGGACGAGTAGCCCCGTTGTTTGTAGATGGGTTAGGGAACATGCGTGGGACTTCAATGCTAACAATATCAAGACCAGTCATGATAGGGAGGACAAAAATATCTAGGTAATCAAAGTATGAATTATTGACGAAGAAACAAATTCAATACGTGACCAAGGGATTAGTTTATTTTCCTCTAATTTTCAGTCTTGTAAAATCCATACATGTGGAGGAGTCTTGGCAATGTTCGAAATCAGAAAGATAGTTCTAGAAGAACAGCGCAGAGTTTATATGATTAGTGAATCTCGGCATGGTAAAGGCCTTTATCGGTATAATCCAGATCGGGTGACTCACGTTTTGTAAGAACTCTAAAAACTTAAGAAAAACAATGTTCATCACACCATTTAGGAGAAGGACTTCGGAAAGCATTTATCAATCTCAAAACAGTTTTTCATGAGACATTAAATTATAATAATCAAACTGAAGTCCAATAAAGCTAAACTAAAATCAGTGTTCTCCACATAATAGTGTAACCCCGAAAGAGGCATTAGCGGGAAGTAAGCTGTAGTGCGCAAAACCAAATTTTATAGATAAATTAATGATTTTCGTACAACCCTGCAGATGTTAAAAGATTGAAAGAAAATTATTCACCAAAGAAATCGCCGTTTTCATACTTTAATGCACGTTATGGTGTGCGCGGAGACGAATGACCTTTCTTTAACCTGGCTATGGACATTTGACACCTGTGCTCACTTGATATTAGACTTCATTGGGCTTTGAAAGCAATCCCAGAAGGAACTCTTAAGGGACTATTTGACACTGGTTTCTCTGCTTTATGAAGGGATTCCTCTCAATGTAACTGATGAACTATTGAACAATATCAACGTTATTCATTCGAAGTATATCTAGATGCTTACACGGATATGGGTCGTGAATAGTTTGACTAAATGGTAGACAGTCTTCGTTCAACACTACAGGTTCAGGTACGATCTTCCTGTGATTTAGAGACTCTGTTGTGAAGACATCATGGCTCCGAGAACCCCATGCAGAGAGACCCCCTTCTCCATTGACGACACTGTTCTGCCGACGTGAGATTTGAAGAGTCTCCGTTGAATCAGAAATATTCAAGTCTTCCAGTTCTTCAAAACTGTCTGCATCGCGAAAAGGATTGCACCCCTTCGCATATTCAGCCTTGAAACTTTCCACAACAGCACTATCACTTGGTCCACCCCACATATCACCAAACTCGTCTGTCACTGTCCCGGCCGGCGCGATTTCTTCGGTCATGTTTACTTGACTTCACTGTGCTAACTGAGGTAAACATGAGCTATACCGACCCTTAAGTACTCAGTAATGATTAGGCGTAAATGTTGAAATTATCAGTGTTGCCATTTGGGTTTAGATATACCAGTATAAAATTAACATTCGGTCGACAGTTTTTGGGCATGTTCATTGATGAATTATTGGTATTCTATTTTATCCAACTAATCGAATGTTGTTCTCATTGCTTAAATAAAGTTGAAAGCGAGATAAAAATAAAACCAAATGTTAGCACGCAGATACAAAAAATATTTGTAGACTTGTTTTATTCTTTTTTTGGAGACCGTGAAAGGAGAATTAATGGTCTCTTTCTCTTACTGTACAAAATCTACTGAAGAGTATTTATAATATGAAATAAAGGTTTTTATTTTATCTGTTTATTTCAGTAAGTTTAGCTTAATTATTCAGTAAGTTCTTCATTTCTCCTTAATCAAGGAATTTGTTTTGTTTCGCCTAGTTTATCTGGATAGCAGGCTTTTTTTGAAAATGATTAATAAATTTGCTTCTTATTATCATTAAAAAACATAAGGAGTTCCTTCACGGAAGTTGCAGTGACAGAAGAAGCATCAGGTGGATGCAGAAGCAAAATATGACATGATTAAAAAAAGTGAGTTAAATGCAACATTCATTAAATAATCCATATGGAGTCTTAGTTAGCAAAAAATTAACGTTGAAAAGAACAGTGCTAATTGATTTAGTGATCTGATTGACTAAGTGGAGTAAAATACCATCTGCAGTAAACTTTAAATATGTTATGTAGCACTTGCGCATATACCCAATGTAATTCACCTAAGCATTTTGTATCGATGGAAAACTAAGTGCGTATGCCTTAAGACATGAACCACAGCGCATTAAGTAGGGCAGAGCTCTCCCGATAACAAGTATTAAGTGTTCCCAGCCCCTGCAGCTTGAGTAGGCCTACACTAACCGAGTCAGTCCAGCCTAGAGTAAGCATTGGATAAAGAGGAGAAACCGAAGCTCCAGAATATTGTAGATTAGCAGATTTCTCTTTTGTGATTGCGATGAAGTTAAGTTGAACAGTTGACGTAAGATATTCTTATGAATACACGAAACTTTTTTTACCTTGCATGATGTCAGTACCACTTCTGAATTTACGCATTTTGCTCATCGCATTAAGCACCAAGGTGAATTCAACCATGAATCGTGAATATGTTTTTGATTCGTTGTGCGTGTAGATGAGCTCCGTTACGTGTTTCGCGTATCAAAATTTTCTAACAATTCAACCTGCTGAACTTAATGACAATTTCCATCCTCATCCACCCCTTCTTATCTTCTCTCATATCAAACCCCATAATTTCTTAATTATCGCCCGAAACTGAAAGTGCAATTAGTTTGACAGCCTAAGCTCCCGTTTTCCAAACTGAACACAACTATAGGAACTGTCATACTCTTCCTTTCATACCATATTCCATTAGCAGTCACTCCTAATACGCGAGTTTTTTTCAGTGTCCTGTCACCTGGCACTCCATACTGATGACACCTTGTAACTCTCACTTGGCACTCCATACTGATGACACCTTGTAACTCTCACCAGGCACTCCATACTGATGACACCTTGTAACTCTCACCTGGCACTCCATACTGATGACACCTTGTAACTCTCATCTGGCACTCCATACTGATGACACCTTGTAACTCATTTTTGCCTCTATCGCTACATTCAAAACAATGACTTCGAATGTTTCAAACATTTTACCTCTTCTTGCTCTTTTGTTTATGACTTCCATAATTTCATGTTTGGAAAGTCTCATCACTTCACTCTCGCTCTTAATTTTTCTTTGTACTCGAGAACATCAGTCTGAAATTGGTTCTCACTTCATAACATTTTTTCTTTGTATCAGCTCATGGATTGTAAAAATTAGTTAGCTCTAGTCACATATGGATGCATGTCTATTACTACAATGAGCCGATTTCGTCTCTGAAACTTATCCATGTACATTCTAAACTTCAATTGGTCGTATGTATTACAAAACCATCTGCTCCGCTAATTGCTTCAATTGACACGCCTCCTCAAGAAATCATCATTTTCATTCATAAGTCTTCAATTCGCTAGAAAGCTATCAACTCGCAAAAATTGCCATAAAGCACTCTTAAATTTACCCTTTTTTTAACAAATTAAAAGCTGGAATTAAACCATGATGTATTTATTGAAAAATGTTGATTGTTTCCATTACTGTCCAACCCTTGAAACCATTCTGTATGAAATTACAAATGATCGTAATAGAGTTTGTGCTCTAAAACAGCCGTCCCAGTTTAGTAACATAAAAATGTCGGTTATGGCTATTTAGTCATAAATTAACTAAAAATCTTTCCCGAAAAAGAGGACTCTGGCCGTTAATGAGTTAACTGAAAAGTAACTTCCAAGTTAGGGCTATTAAATTCGGTACAAGAGTTGCGCAACAAACTATAAATTTATTACACGAATTGAAAAGTCAAAAAGGACGACAAGAAAATTTCTAAAGCGACGCCTATTGTTATTCGCTTGTTCATGTCTATTCGACAATTAAATTTTAGAATTATTTAGAATAATTATAATAGTAGTAATGTAAAATGTTTTTCTCTATACTTGGGGTATGGTAATTTTACTGGCATGACTGTTAGACTATATATGACTACCCAAACAAATAGAGAAGCGATTTTGGAAGATTTTACTCAAATCACTGAAGTTATCAACCTTTTCACCATACCTCGAAATGACCTTTGGTTTGATTTTAGCCTTTAAGCGACGGGTTACTGAGTACTAAGAGCGCTGTACTTAGTTTCTTCAACTACACTTGACAATACTATACCGTACAGTACAATACTGTACCTCTCATTCCTGCACACTAACTTATACCGCTACAATTCTACACCAACCCACACCAGACAGGCAATAGTGTTCGGAATTGTGAGGCTTCAATAGAATTCTGAAATCTGTTTCTTGAACCCCCTCACATAATAAAATTTGAAAATAGAACCGTGACGTGTGGAAAAAGATGCCTTGAGTTGTAATCTGATACAGGTTGTTACAAGAAGTTTTCCCAATACTTTATTTCTCAACATTAATAACACCATTTAAAGATTCTTGCGCTGTCCCAATGCTGGATATGACACTGTGGCTGGCCTGTATTACACAGGTTCATGTTGCAAATGACACTATACCAACATGCAAACTTTGCCAGTTTTTCGAGGCAGTTTTTCTAGTCTAGGTTTGTGCCTGCACGGGCGTTCCTCTTCATAAAACTTACAAAGCACAAAAAAGACGATGTGGAAACTTCTAAACTGTTACAGTGCGCAGAGTTAAACCCCTTAATATTGATTCAAATACATAACTTGTAAGGTGCTCATAGGGAATGTAAGAAGCTCAATATTGAGTTTATAACTTGTTCACTATGTAGCTGCGCACAACGTACCCAGGGAGTCCTTTCTGTCCAGCGCACATCCTCGCGCGGTATTTTACCACAAATAAACTTACTTTGTCACACAATCGTGCTTGATAGTGAGGGATATTGACAACAATTGTGAGAAAATACTCAACAAGTCCAGAATATTGGTCTCGTAGAGCCGCACTTCTTTCTCCTACCTGCCTCCATAGTTGTGGCGCCGGCGTCCAGCTCAGAACTGCGGGTAGGGTACATGCCTTAGGCACAGGCAACACGTCCTTATCCCAACCGCTTTTTTGTATTGCTGCTGTCTGCCTTACTGAACAGGCTAGGAAGCCTAAGATGCGCCCTGGCAAGAGCGGACCTTCCCAAAGCATCTTCCGAAAGAATAAGAGAGGTATTTAATTAACTATCAGCAGTTCAAGGCTATTTATCGAACAATCAATGCTGTTTAGACGACAGACATTCAATATCGAAAGATATCGAAAATTTGACACGTAATATAGCAAGCATCCGCAATAGTGTCTCAAAAGCTCTTTTGAGTTATGCGTTGCAGCTGATTGCTGGGTAACTCACTATTCAGATGCGTAAATTTCCTAAAATATATTAACATATCTATTAATTTTTAAAAACGCTGCACGAAATATTTTATTTGAGCTGTGTAATGAAACGATATTAATCGATCACCAATTGATAGCCAGTCAATGGTGAATGAATACATCAAATGCCTACATTAACAAGACAATGCATTCTGTGCTTTGAAGGGATAAAGCATACTACGAGGTTCACTTAATCCAGCAATCCTACCCAGCTTCTCAAGGACAGTGCGGCGTAGGTCTTGGGTAGCAACCCAAGAAGGAACCACACAGCTCGTCCTGTCGCCTTCTTCTGTCCTAGCATTTGTCACAAATATAACGTAACAAAATAATGTGTTAATTACAGTACTGAAACTTGCATTGCAATTATAACATGTCACTGATCATGAGTAGAGCCAGAAAATTAGCAAACGGATGACTTTCACTTTACACCCAAGAAACATCAATCACATCAACTTATCGCCCCTCGCCCCTCACCCTCGCTTGACGATAGTTTCCGGTCTTTCAAGCGATTGCTGGCAGTCAATTGAGACCTCCTGTAGACATTAAAAATCCGGAACATGAGTATGTTATACCATTAATAACTCTGTGACTATTCATGACAAACTTTTTTCTCAATTTACATATGTTTAAAAATTATCAAGAATCTGCTAATATGCTGACAATACGGTGGCTGTTTTGTTAACCTCTGGTGGGATATAAAGTAAGGTAATTTACATAAAATAATAATTTCATTGCCAAAAGTACTGTATGGTCTTAATTATTACTGTACATAATAGCCAAAAGGGATACAGCCCGATTGCCCGAGGTACGGGTTATTCAACATGGCTGCTACGATAAATAGTTCGATAAATAGTTCGAGTTGTTTTGCTCATGCAGCTGAAAATATGGTAACGCCGCTCATAAACGACAAAGGTGCTCACTCAGTACTCCATATTGGATTGCAGCTTTCGTTGCCATCTCCAGTTTTTCCCGTTTTCACCCTTGTTTGAAGTTTATTTAATTTATATTTTATTAATATATTATTTATGTGCATGTTCTTATCATTAGTATAATTTACGTACGTAAGTGCACATTTCCGTGACGTATAAGCCTAAGTTCCGACATACGTATCAAACCAGCTGACGAACGACCGTAAGAACGGAACTCGTTCGTAACCCGAGGACTCGCTGTATTTCATTACATTTTATTTGTTCATATTCAGCTATGAATGTTCGTTGGGATAAAGTAAACTGAAATTACATTTTCAATTGAAAAATAAAGTTTTCTACATTACTTTGCTTATATAAAATGATGCTCTACAAATGTGCTATGTGGTGACGTGCGATTATGCTGGCGTCAAAGTTTATTGAAACAAATAATCTTAAGACAACAGCAGGTACACTAAAACCAATGGTAAACTTCATTTATCTGTTCGTATTCACTAGGCGGCTCTGGTTGCAGTAAAATATACATAACCCATGAACTCACACCTATCCGTAAATGTAATAGTTAGCTATTTCCTTGTCGCTTTTTCAGTTTATTTTCTTAAAAAAATAATTTAAGGATAACTATACTCTTTGGCTTCTATCTATATTTTTCTATAAAAAATTGGTTTCTGAATTCCCGGATATTCAAAATGGATCTTTTATTAAACCTATCAGTTATGCTAGATCCAAGTTTCGTGTGCACACAGTATTCTTCATCCTATCTTCATCTACCACTTGATAATCAAACGATATATCGAAACGATGAGCCTTTTGTACCATTGAACAGAACATTTTGTTTTTCTTGTTGCTAAATACTTTAACACGTTAAGTGCGATACGACCCGCCGGTGGGTCGCTCAGGTTAGGTTCTGTAATTTTTTCAAAGCTTTCTAGTGACTGTGTGTACAAAGTAAAGATTTGCACCGGCTAGACAATCGCACTCAACGTGTTAAACAACTATATTTGAGCTGCACAAAACCTTGTCTGTTTACATAACAGCTAACACCAGTCACAACCAAACTTCTTAGTTTTCCTCGCAGTTGTTTTACTTCGCGACCTGCCTGTTGAAAACTTTTTTTTCCACTAATAACAAATACGTAAGTAGCACTCTGTGCCATCTAAAGCTTAAGAAGAACTCATAGACAATATTGGGTATCTGTAATACTCCCAGTTACTGTTTTTATTCTATTTATTTACGTCTGTTGTCCACAGGGGTGCAGTCAGTGCGTGCTGGTTCTTAGACGTTCGAACCTAAGAATAAAATAGCGTGTTTGCAGCGTCGGACAAATTTAGTCTCTAAATTCAAAAAGATCATTTTGAAGTTCTTGTGTGATGTTAGTTGTCTTGAGCATCATTTTCACTCACAAGGAAATTTAGTGAAAACTTTTCAAATCATTTACTTCGAACGTCTAGAGCTTCGCTTCATTTTTTACAAAATCTGTAAAAAGTGAAACAAAAATTCAATAGAGAATTCAATATTTTTTCTTCAGTTTGTCAGTACATTATTCAAAGAAAACAATAGTACATAACAAATAAGAGACCTGGAGGAGACGTTCTATGGAATCAATGAAAATACGGTCCCATGCACAGCATGGAATGCATATCTCTACCTCTTGTTAGTTATTTTTTCTTCAAATAATGTGCTTCCAATCTTCATATGACATTTTAATTTTAATGCAATAGCCGACTAAATTTTTATTTTATGATCTACAAATTACGTTGAAAAGAAGCCAAAGCTCGAAACGTTAGTACGAAATGTTCCTAAGATCTTTTTGTCATTACTCCGTGCTATCATTCAGGGACTCGTGGCAAATGTGTCACTGCGTCTGCTCGAATAAATGACGAAGTTTCAGTTGACCACAGCCCTAATTTAGTGAGAAGACGTGAGTAGCAGCCGGAGCAATGTTCTGTCCCCCCTCATCTCAGGCCACGCTTCCTTTGAGCCACAAACTCCTTGAGCAGGAGCGAGTAAAGTTACGTTAATTCTAACTCTATGACATACTGTAGTTCAGGAACAAAATTGAATTAATTTTCTACCCTCATTGGCAAATATATTTGGGTCATAGTATTTATTTTTGTTTCATCGCATCGCTCGACGGGGCTTTCAAGAGGCCGACTGAAGAGTAAACTCTGTCATGCCTCACCTGCAGGAAGTTGCAGTCTGGGTAAGAAAGTTTCTTCTAAGGGAGAGGCTCTCAGTTCCTCCATTCCAGCTCAGCCACCTTTACAAATAAAAATGAAGATCAAATTGAAAATGGCTGCTACGTTTGATGGATAAATGATATATAAGTCAATGTACTAAGATGGGAAAAGAATGATGTCTGACACTAAAAGCATTTAAAAGTGAATATAACTTAGTCCTTTCAGAACGGAAGTAGACTAAAGTTTACATTAACTTCAAAGCTATTTTTACAGTGGTTTGAACCTTGATCAATTACATAGATGCGGTTGTTAACTACAGTGTGGTACTCCGTGTACCTTAACCACTTTATAACTTATTCCTTCATTCTTATTCTTACTCATTCTAGCACATGATAATTCAAACACACGTAATAATTCTTGATTATGAATCCTGAAAATTTCTTCGGGTCTTGGGTTTATTATGGACTATTTTTTGGAGTAATTTGCTTTCAAACTGGAAAAAATATTAATGAGTTATCTGTGGAATTTTCGTTTCACTTTCTCAGATTTCCTAAAGAATGAGGTAAAGCTCGGATGCTCGAGGTGAATAATTTTAAAAATTTTCACTACATTTTATTCTAAGTGAAAGTGCTGCTCAAGACAACTAACATCATGCAGGAACTTCATCAAATACCTTTTTAAGTTAGAGACAAAATTTGTCTGATGTTGCAAACACGGTTTTTCATTTTAAATATCAATGTCCTTTACTTGTGAAAAAAAGTAATTAGTTTCTCATTTTGCCTTCACGTGAGTTTACACGAGTGCTGAATTGAGTTCACTTGTGACTCCCTGAATGTCCTTTCACACTTTTTACCTCACACATTTATCGATACTAAATCATGACACACTCTCTGTACCAGTTCTAATGAACCCTTTTACGCTATTTAGTAAACCCACTCTCAGCTTAAGAGGACCATTTTAAATCTAAGTTATTTTACTGTTAAATATATTTTCGTATAAGGTCAAAAAACTTCAGTAGAAAATCTGTTGAAAATATTAATTATAAAGTAGAGTAATAAATGGTCAACTTGCTTTCCAGGATCTTGTAATTCACAGACAAACGGCATTAAACTAAACTTTTTTGACTGCGGTTTGTTCGCAGGTTCCTCCAAACACCCACGTAAAAAATTCATGATGAGTAAAGAAAACTAGTTTCTTATAAATTTTTATGCATATGCTTTGTGCTTACACTATGCTCATCAGTTATGCCCAAGCTTTTGAAATAATTCATGAGTTGCGTCTCTAGGAACAGTTCACGTTCCATAAGCACAGTTTCTGGAAAATTATGTGTTGTTGCGCAACTTGTGTTCAGGACACCGCCCTCAGCAGCTCGAGGACCACCAAGAAACGCACTAAAGATGACCTGGTCGCCTCTTAACCTCTCACCTGTGATGCATTGACTCGGCACATCAATGACGGAGTCGACCAACTCCGCACTAACATTTCTAGACGGAATAAAATGATTACTTTCAATTGCGTCATGGTCAAACTTTAATGATTATTAGAACAATAATAATAAAGAACCTTTAAATTAAAAATGAAAATATTACAAGCATATTTTATGAGCCCTTATTGTGCCTAGCACGAGGCGTTTAAGCCTGACTCCCTTACTGAAAGTGGTGAGTTATGGTCGTTCTCATATCATTACATGCATTCACAATCTTTCTAATGAGCATCACATTTAATTGAAGGAACTCAATGGAAAGTATTCAGAAAAGTATGAAATCTGAACGTCTCACTCAGTGTTTATTTGCACGAGACGAATTGGTGAGGAGCCTCTGGCGCCCGAGCAAGTCATTGTGGCTCCCGGCAACGCTGCTGCTGAGGTCGATATCGCACGCAGCGGGCGGGTGAGGCGGGAGACGCGGAGAAGGGGGTAGTAGATGTGTCATCTAGTAGATGCGTAGATGACATCTACTAGGAGTGATTGGAAAAATATTTACAGCTCATCAATTACAGTAGTAAAGATATTTTCAAATCATGGCAGACTTCTTGTCACATATGTTAACTCAGTTACAATGAAAGTAGATCCTAGCGTGGTAGTGGTTGGTGGGAGGGGTTTCCAGAATGCAGGGGGGAGTCTACTTTGCTCTGGGTAAAGTAGAAACGCCGACACGAGCCTTGCTCACATGATGGTGAGGGGAAACCGACTTCCCTCAGGCTGCTAACGGGTGCTCCAGTGTTCAGAGGGCAGTGACATAGTGAGGGCGCAGCACTTCTCCATAATCTCTACTCGTCAGAGAAACTAGGCATCTACCTACTCTTGTGATCACAGATGTCAAGGCATAATTGAGGTGACGCACTCTTAGTGGAGTTCCAAATAAATGTGGAGAGCGTGAATAGTTACAGAAAGTGAGGGTAGATAATATCAGCTGCCAATAAAGGATGATGGTAGATGCGTCTACTGCCAGTGTTCGTAAGCCCTGATAAGAACAAAGTGAATAGTGAACTGTAAATAAGAACTACAAAAATGTTTCTTCTCTCGTAGTCTCTGGAACGAGTTTTTCGAGTGGCCTAAATGGATATCTACGTCGCAACAGCTGATTTTAACGAGGAAAGGTTACAAAGGCAACTGCAAAGGTCTATTGAGAGAGCATTGAGGAAAGGTAGCGTCAAATATAAGGAAGGCCAACATTTAATTAATTTAAACGTCATCAATGGGGAAACCAGAGGTGTTGGTGGTCATGTTCACAGGTCTCCGTTACGCAAACGATCAACACACGAGTGTGACCTGGCCAAGCATCTCAGCGTCAAAGATATTTCCAAGTCTATAGATAGTGGCGTCTGTACTGACACTAGAGATACCGAAGAGGAAGAATCTGATTACGAGTACGACGAAGTGGCGTCCGTCGAGGATGATACAGACTTCTCCAGTTCATCTCTATTCATTCACCCAGGTGGTCTAGAAAACGATATTCAACGGTCCATCACTCCCAAAAAATCAATCCCCAAGCAAGCTTCCCTTATTGATTCAAACGCTTCTTTGCCGCGAGATGTTGCGAACAAGTCCAAAAGTCTTACACGTCGCCACAAAGAAAAAGACACCACTGCAAATTACTCCAAGTTTGACTCGGCAGACCTCATGACTCGAAGCGTAGTGGGTTCATTGGCTTCAGACTGGATCGATTCCGGAGACAACGACGGTGCAGTTCGACGGACGGGATCTAAAGACACCCTTCTATCTGGTGACAACAGCCGGTCCGGCTCTATTTCGTCTAAATACAAAAATACTGGCGACTCTCCTTTGCGCAAAGCGGAATCCAGAGATGGTATACTAGCGTATGATCCTTCGATCTACAGAGCCAGATCCCGAGAAGGCATATTGCCTCACGATCCCTCCATTCGGAGGGCGCTTTCCAGGGAAGGAATACGAACATGTGATTCTGAAAATTGTTCATCTGGCTCTAAAAATGGTATTTCTCTAAGCTTAGCCACGATGGAGGTGTCTCTGTCCGGTGATGACTCGAATAACCCTTGTGGCACACAGAGGAAGTGTCCGTACAAGAGTTTCAAGCCTGAACCCTGCTCTGACGGGGTCCCACTGAGTCCTGTTCACACCACTGTTAACAAGAACATCTTGCTTCTTGAGTTGAAAAAAGGAGATATTTTAGGGGTAAGTCATACAGTGCACGACATAATTCTTGAAAGGTGCTTGTGTTTGGCGTCATCATGTTAAAAAACTGATTGAATACTCATCGAAGTGTTGATTTTTTCAAAAATTATATATTATTCTCGATTTATATGCATATTGAATGTTCAAATAGCTTAGTGATAATACAATAGAACTACCTGCATCGTTGTTTCGAATTGCTTTTAAAAAAACTGAAACATTTTCTACTGTCCTCCCGGTTAGAAAAACTTCACTAAATGAACACGATGTGCAGTACATCAGTATCGTAATTAATTATTTAATTCTATTATTAATGGGAGGGATATTCTACGACTTGATTCTTTCCTTTTCAAGCAATTGAAGCAAATAGTTCCGTCTTCTGTATTCGCAAGTAATTTAACTCCCATGGATTTTTCTTAATATGAGGCAGAAAGTTACATAGAACTTGAAACTGCCTGCTCTTGTCTGCTGAATGTCGTGAAGTTCTGCTCCCTTCACTAAACTGCCTCCTGTGTGTTCTGCTGACAGCCTGCCCGCATGCACACACAATGAAGGCAGCACTAAAGCGCTTATGAAGTCATCCGCCAGTTTAGTCGTCATTACACCGTCCCAGTTATGGAGTTTAGTGTAGGGCTTAAAACCCTTGTCTTGCGTTGCAATTGTTCAATTAATTAGCGAATGTATAATTACAAGCCAGCGTCTTGATGAGCTGAATTTTCCTGACATTTTGGTTGTGCAGTATTTCAGACGAATCAGATATTTATTTCTCCATCACTATAGACTTACGGAGCTTTCATTATTTTCTTTGTGATCTCAGTTGTGTGAAAATATAAAGTTTATGCTGCAGATTTTAGTAACATGGCGTTTGAACAGCACCGGGAACCTGCATTTTCATCGTTTCCAATGTTAGCAATACTTAAAAGGGAAAGTTTTAAATAGTATGCATACCTATAATAAAACGTACATGAGTTTTTCCTTTTAGGATGAACTGAAGCTAACGCTCAATACCCAACGAAGTGGCTGTTCAGTATTCACTTTCACTTTGGTGAAGTCAGGAAAGCAGGACTGTAGTTTGTAGGCAAATATCAACAAATGTTCGGGCGGTTTTGCGCTTATTATGCGAGACGCGTTCCGAGTTGCGTAAAATAAATGTTGATGCGTGCGTGATGGTTCATGTTCTATCAAACTAAACGGATTGAGAATAAATTCAATTTTATGTTCGACAAAAGTCCAGTGTAAAAGTTTTCCGAATACTGTGGCTCCAAACGAGGCAACTGGCCTCATTGCAATCAGTCTCTTCTACTTCCCATTACATGGTCTAACACTAATACTGCGATAAAATTAAACATTTAAAAAAATAAGAAATTTTCCAAGCCCCAAACGAATGAATCATCTCTTGTTGGTCTCAGATCATTGAAATTTAGTTGAAAGTCGTACCGAGTAACTTTATACTTCAGCAGAGTCTTTATTAAAGAGGACACAAAATTGAATATTTGAATGGTCATCAACAGTCTTGCACTAAAACTTGAGCGGAATAATTTAATGCTTTGATATTGTAATACACATGTTAGTTAGTATGCTTGCACTAGCAAGTCATACACCTGGAGTTCTGCTGAAGTGGAAGGCGGTGGGCTAGTGGCTGTCTAATACCCATTCACTAATTCATCGTCATCGTTGTATTGTGTGAGTCAACCTCAAGGTAGTTGAGCTGTTGCATGGCTCGTACAGTCACGGAGAGTGTACATGGCTATGTCTTCTAAGAGTACTTTAATAAAGAGCAAGGGTTATTGTCGTTCGTTGTATTATTTATATTAACTAAATTAAACTACAAGTATGTAACACGGTACGGTCAGTGTTGTGAGACGCAACTTTTATGCCTACATAAGCATAAACATCGACCCTGCGCGCAATTTTTGCATCCATCAGCAAACTTATCGGTAAAAATTCCATGCGCCATGCAAGATAAAAGAGCTGCACTTTATTGCATCTGGTCTGTACAACATTTTAAAATGAAGCTGCACTAATTGATTTTATATGAGAGAGCAAACAAACAGAATTCATTGAGCTCGCATTGTACTAATAACTTTTTAAAGTAATCATGCTGCGTTGTTCTTATTCGTTAGATATTACGTCTCTCCCCTAAAATTAAATTGAATGGGGCATGTTTTCTTGAGCTGCATTTTTATCGATGCGCAGCATGTCTCGTTAAATTATTTCGCCCCCGCCATCAAGCGAACTGTGTTGAGTGCAGACCTAACATCTGTTGGTAGCAACCTCCTAATTGAATTTCTTAGGAGCATCAAAGAGACGGCTGCTTGCAATGGGTTTATGTGTCTGGAAAAAGCTTGCTCTCGCTCTCATTTTATAGTCGTTCACCAACTGTAACTTCGTGTTCTTATTGAACACAGCATTATCAGAATTCGATTATTTTATATGATGACTGTTCAAATGATGATAATTTCAACGCATTTTCAAATATTTTGGCAATGCTTAAATGCTACCATTGAGTTAATTGGGCTCTAATCTAATGAGCCATTTGCTTATGAAAGAGAATGGAATACTGAAAAACATGTGTCATTAAAGATGCACTCGAGTTTTCTGACCCACACGCTACTTTACTTTCTAAAAAAGTATATTTAGAATGCTATAATTTAGAGACAACCAAAATGAAGAAGCTAAATTTTTTATGATACACAACTGATGGAATAATTTAGGTGATTGCAATGTGTTTCTCCTCCCCCTTGATGTGTTTCTCCTCCCCCTTGATGTGTTTCTCCTCCCCCTTGATGTGTTTCTCCTCCCCCTTGATGTGTTTCTTCTCTCCCTTGATGTGTTTCTCCTCCCCCTTGACGTGTTTCTTCTCTTTCTTGATGTGTTTCTCCTCCCCCTTGACGTGTTTCTTCTCTCCCTTGATGTGTTTCTCCTCCCCCTTGATGTGTTTCTTCTCTCCCTTGATGTGTTTCTTCTCTCCCTAGGTGGTGGAAGGGGGCAGCGAAGGGGTCTCGTGGTGGGGCATGCTGGCCCTCAGGACGGGGCAAGTGGGCTACGTACACAAGAATTTCCTCAAGGTGAGCCGCCTTCATTTTCTTTTCGACCTTTTAATTCCTTCAATACGTTTTCATATCACAGACATCTTTTTATAACCTTCTAAGTATCCTAAAACTCCGCTTCAATTAGAAATCACGTGTTATGAGCTTCGCTGCTATTAAGAGCAAAAATCTTATTCATGGTGTTATCAAACAACTCTATTCATCTTCTTGGAGTATTCTTTTTTGGTAAGGAAGTAAAGTGTTTGTGCCTACATTGCTCGTGTGAGAAAGAATGGACGGCGGCCTCATTAATGTGTGACCTGGTGTTCCTACAGCTCTGTTGTATTGATCATCTGTGACGCGTGTGTGCGGCTCCGTGACCTGTATAACACCGTACTGTTATGCGCTCGTCGTAGCGTGACTCAATGCAGTACAACGATGGGGCTGTGTTCTAAGGAGATTTAATGTTCACCTTCAGAATTACCTGCTGTCTAGGTAGCTTGCTGCGTGCTGCCATCAGATAATCGTACTTGAAGCAACAGGCTAATTTCAATGGATGATTTAGGTATATACTTATGCACTGTAAACTTTCATCCTTTTTATTTTTTGTCTCGCTTACGTGTTGTTTGGTTTAATTGTTTACATAATTCATAAAATCATGCTTCTTTACTTGGAAGATTTTATTTTCTCATTGTTGGTTCATTTGAAGGCAAATTCAACACTTCTTGTGAATGAATCAAGCAATCCCGCGTTATTTCCCACAGTTCTTGTCACAGATTTTTCACCATCCAATGTTGACGCGACAACCATTACCTGGTTTTTCTTTTTCGTGGATAGTTTCACCTCGCTACTAGTCCTTCACGAATTATTTTCCATCTTTTCCTATTTTTTATGCTTTGTTAACCGAATATATACGTTAGAACAATTTAGATTCAAAGTAAATACTTTTATTGAACTAAACTTGATGGATTATTACGAGCACGAACACTATAAAACACAGAAGGTGGGACCTGGTTGTAGAAGTGTTGAGGTGCTTGTTAGAATATTTTCCGACGTTGCTGCCTTCCTTACTTCGCTCACCTCCCTAAATATTTTGTATGTGACCGTGTGAAATACTACCTGAAAAGTTTTTCCACGTTAGTTATTTAAAAGAAGGATAAGTCGGGTTATATTCATAAATACACGCTTTTACGGCTCTACATGAACAAAAATATGATTATAATATTCGTTCCCATGCTTGCTCACAATTTACGTAACTGCATCATAATTTGTTTGTCATGTTTCCTACATATCTGTGTATGAGTCACAATTGGTTTTCATTTCAGTTCATCGAGAGACGCAACGGCATATGGCTCGTTGGTGGAGGGCAAAAGGTAAGCACTCATTTAATATATTTTAGAACAGTTGTCCAGGCTATTATACCAACATATTTTTACGATAACTATCATAAAAATCCCCTGCTAAGTTCCAATTTTAATCTGTTTTAAAGTTGTTCACCCATAAATTTGTATTTTTGAAGACTGACGAAGCAGACATGGGCCAGGCCTGTACCAATTGAAGAGGCAATCTTGAACGCACTTAATCGTAGGAATTGTTCCTCATCTTGTTCATCGCATGCCGCAGAGTTACTCAAAATAGTAACCCATACCTGCGATTGTATATTCCCTCATAAGAAGAATTCCTGAGATGTAAGATTGCAGGGCTTCGGTGGCTATTCCTGGTCACTGCGTAAGGATATTACACGATTGGGAAATTTTTCGTGGCGTGATGCAGGCGTTGGTGGCGTAGTGTGACAGGTCGCTCCATCCTGCTGAAACCAGAGGTTGTCACTGTTCTTATCTTTTAAGTTCGGCCATAACTGAGTGTATATCATGTCTCGTTAACGTTCTGCATTAAATGGTAACTTCATTTCCTTCATCATTTTCAAATATGAAAAGTCCAAGTACTCCACTTGCCCAAAAACTACACCGTACAGTCGCTTTCACTTTATGCATTTCACGCTTTTACATTATCTGACAATTCTCATTTCCCTAAGATCAGCAATGATGTATACTGACAAATCCACTCAAGTGTAAGAGGGATTTGTCACTGAAAGTGATTTTCTTTGAAAAAAATTCGTCAGCTGCAAGTCTCTCCTCAACCCTGTCAGCAAATTGCCTCATCCTCCCCTAGTCAGATGGCTGAAGATGCTGAGTGAGTTGAATTTTGCTTGCGCTCTCATGGAGATCTTTATGTAGAGTTCTATACATTGAAGTGGACAAGATGCCCAGCTGCTGCGAAAGTCGGCGAATTGATTTTCCCTGACTCAGAGTGACAATGTCTCCCACAACATCAATTGGTTGTCCTGTCTGACGAGAACTAGTCCGCCCAGCCGATTTGGCCGTTGCAACTGAAGCAGTTTTAAACTTTGCCATTAGTTTACAAGCCTTAGACTCTTTGGGTGCTTTATTTCTCCCCCAATTGGTAAAAAGTGTTCGAACTGTTTGAAGACCGGCAAAGCAGACATAGGCCAGGCCTATACTAATTGAAGAGGCAATCTTGAACGCGCTTAATCATTTTCTCTGTTTTGCTAGAATGTATTCAAGATGAGAATGCGTTGCTTAGTTGTAAACTGTTCTATGACGTGCGTTCTATGACGTGCTGTACAGAAAAAACACTACGCCCCCAACGCGTAGTCGTGTCGCCAAACTCTGAAATATGAATAAAAATATTATTACATAAAATAACATTATGATTCCACACAAACATTTCGTACCACTACTGATGGTAATGAAAACGATTTGGATGCGAAGGCGTTCGGTAATTTACTGGGAACCTTTGGAAATGATAATATTAGTAAAAGAAACAGTTTAAGATTCCAATATATGGTCAAGACCCACTGACAATAATGTTAATAATAACTAAATTTGGACTGGTATTCTGAGGTACAGTGACACGGTTGAGAAGCAGTAGACAACAGAGAATACTGAGCAGTTGTCGCCTTCACACTCCCTCTCGCTGGCCGCCACAGCTGCAAGTCACCAGAGCGTACAGTTTGGACTTTCACTCGCAAACAAGCTGCGTCACAACTACTAATGTAATTAAACTAAAGGACCATCGGCAAAATACACGTTCTTCCGTAACCTCGATTCCTGGGTTCAAAATTGTGCGTGTTGTCATACGAGGTCCAGCGCTCTACGTGTGATTATTTCAGTCTATGTATCTGTTCAGGAATCACAGTAAACTACGAATATATTTGTACTGATGCTAATTTGAATATTTCATATCGAGACAATGATACAAACAAGGTTGTCAATGTAAGCAACATTGTTAGTTCTACTTTTAACTTGTCACTAAGTGTCAAACACGGAACAATCCAACCGTGTTGGTTAGATACCTTATCGAGTAAATTATTCATTTATCTGAGCTCACACACAAAGTAACCTAGAAAAGAATTATAATAAGGACTTTCTGCTGCTCAACTTTCTCACTTTTTAGATAAAAATAGCGTATGCGGAAGTGGCGTTGAAAATCATTGCAACTGGGTTATTCTTTTAACAGTTTCACGTGTGCAGTTTTAAGGCAAGATTTTGTACACACGTGTGAAATGAATGAGCAATAAAGAATAATTCCTTCCACTAACTCGCTAGCAATCTTTTTCACAGTTATTTGCTCTGCTGTTGACTATGTGAGATTAGATCAAATTGGCAACTCATGATGTGTAGTTTCCGCTATGAGTGACTGTATTCAATATATATTTTCTAATTCACATGTGTCCTTTTCCAAAAAATACATTGAGTTGAAAAATCACTCATATGTAAGATAATAATTTCTTTTAAGTTTTGAAGCTTAATTGATTTTAACTATCATTACACCTGCGTTAAGTTCTCTTGAGCGTATCAGAGACATGATTATCAGACTGCTATTCTAGTCTAGTTTGTAATGACTAAATATCGCTTACCACAAATAAAGATTTTGTGATCGTAATTACTTTTGAAAATGCTCGTTTGGGACAATATGGAAGTGAGTGTAACATATTTGAACCCCAAATCTGTACATTTAATGAACACGCATACGATGCTTTCTCGGAACAAGCTAACTGGTTCTAAAGGAAAGTTTAAAATGAAATATCGTGTTATCAATGAAAATTTTTGAGGAAAACATGGCAGAAGTGTTGTTGCAAGATGTAAGAAACTATCACTATGCACTAGAGATCAGGTTCTTGCGGTGGTGCTTGAGAGTTTGGTCTTTGAGAAGTTTAAATACATTTGAAGTTAACCACTTAACTGTTGGTGACGCATTTCATCTTTTGATGTTGCTCTACTCAGCTGCTAGTCTCTACTTTGCTCCCGGTGCCTGTAATATGTTCATACAACAAAAAACATTGTCTGGAAAATAAATAGGATACTCATACTAAATATGGGTATAGATGATACCCATATGTGAGTTCTGAAATCAATGTATCAATGGGCCTCTGTATGCCGGAATTAACAATACTTAGGACGAGAGTATCATGCTCTTATAGTGACAGTTCACAGGAACAATATAACTGTCTCGCTTGATGGCTGAATGTATTGTGTGCTTTATGAAGCGCTCAAGTAGAATATTTTACAAGATGAGGCATAATTCCTGCTACGTGTTTTCAAATCCATTTTAATAATTATTATTACCCAATGTAATTTTATAAAATTAGGTATCAAGGTAAATTCTGCTCTACTTGCCGGTGTATCAAAGTTTTAAAGTCAAAATTGAATAAATACTGGGAGGAAATACCCTTAGAAGTAACTCTTGCGGCCATTGACGACTTTCCTAAAAGACTCTGTAAAGTAGCGAGGGTAAAAGGGAAGCATTTTGAATCATTTTTCTGTAGTCGTGGATTAATGAACTATTTATTTTTATGTTGAAGTCAAACATTTAATTAATTTTTTTTAAGAAGAAAGTTGTTTTTGTTTTCTAAGAGTATTTTTGCTCCACCCGATATATGACACAAAATTAGCCAATTGATAATTGATTCTACGGTATCAATTTGAATTAACAAATTTTTATAAAAAAGGTAGTCAAATAATCATCCTCCATTTAAGTAGCATAAAATCACAAAATACCTTTTTTCTTCTTGTTGTATTACCTCTGGAATGGGACTTCATACCAGGTTTTGCAGCGATCTTATAATTAAGAAAACCTGTATCAATCGAGACAAGTTTTTTCATAGCAATGACTTCCAGCCGCACTTTTCAGAGGATAATTAAAACTGATTTAACTTTAGAAAACAGGAGGTATAAAGTAAATTAGTTTTGTGGGTTGATAATTATTTAAAAATGGGTATCAAGACCTCACTCGTGTCTCATGTTGAAATGCAATCATCTTGTACACACTAAAATTTTCAGGCCGTTAAAATGTCTATCTAGAAAAAATTCGTGAAGTCCATGTTTTTTTTGTACTGCAGCACAGTAATATTAAGCTGCATAGAAATAGGTGTTATGTTAAATGTTGCTTATTAATTTTTAATATTTTTATGCATTTGGAAGTAATTTTCTTTCAACTCATAAAACCTAAGCTCTGAAAGGCTGGTTGAGTTTTCGGCTTCCTTCCACAGTCTTTTGATGAGCAAGAAACATAATGGAAATAGCAGCAGTATACATACACTGTTTAATAATGGGTGTAATGTGTTATGGAAGCACCCGAAAAACTATTAGTTGTGATGAAAATGCGTTGCACAATTTTAATAACTTTCCCTACTATGTTTTATCTAAACTTATTCATAAGATGCAAGAATTTTTTCCAAGTGCCATCAATTCTGGACGACTAGTACTCGGTTCCCATCAAGTCTCCATCTAACTTCATTGTTAGCATATTTAGCTAGGAGTCCGATACGAAATTTTTAGAGTTGGTACACTGTGCTCCAAGCTGCAGTCATTATTGTGAATTCTTACACTCACTGGACCACGAATGCTCGAGTCTACATACCTCCATATCGCCTATCAGAAGCTGATTCATGACCTCAGCAAGGAATGGTACGGATTGCATGACCAGCTCTATAAAATATGTATTACTTACGATTTATTTTAATATCATTACCTTATACCGTTGAAATTATACAGGAAAGTCGTCCCAAATTTGAATCAAGACCCACATGTTAAGTAAATCAGTTCACTTGCTTTCACTGCTTTCTGCATTGTACAGCGGTACCGATAAATTACTTGAACTGAGCCCCGTCGGGTGTGAAGGGGAATCTGCTGAAAATAAAAAAGTTCTGTAATGCTTATGTCAGTGTCTTTTCTTCGGTAACCGAAGGCCTAGAGGCAGAGAAAGTATGACTGAATTGCACACAAGAGCAAGACGGTGTCGTGCGGATCGATAGGCTACGCTCTCAATTAAATCCAGAAAATTATTTTTGTTGAACTTTCTTTCACGTTGGTAGAGGCTACTGTAATTATCAGGTAAACGTGAGTCTTCTCTAGTGTATTTAGAATAGAATAAGGCAATAGGAACGAGCCGTTTGGCCCATTCTTGGTTCAATACCGAAGTCCCATGCCGTCTATTTTTCAGTGATGCATATTTTCTGCCATATGGAGGTGAAAATCCGTGAACTCACGGTACAGCTCAGGTGGTGATTTACTGAAATGCACCGTAACACAAATTTTGCTGCCACACAAGCTGCCAGGGGAACGAAATTGTACCTGGGTTACCAAATTGGCCTTTTTCAAGGCCAAAATATTTCAATTTGGCCTTTTTTGCAAGCATATGGCCTTCGGATTTTACTCTGTCCTTTTTTTATATATAGGACGCTTTTTTCTTATATCTAAGATATTATTGATACTGCTGATATTCTTATATTAGTTTATATACATTCCATGAAGCTATAACTTCGATCGAATATCATTAAATTTGAAACAAAATCCAGATATTACTGGAAGAAAACTTGTTTGATACTTAAATGATACAAGTTCATTGCGCTCCAGTCGTCCACACAGGTAAAAAAATTTATTATCTTCCCGGTATCTTCAATAAAATTTCTATTTAAATATATGAATAAACTTACTACATGATAAGGTATAAGTAGGAAAACCTTTGAAAACTGGTAAATTTCTTCGAACAAAATAGGTATAGTACACCGAATAATAGCATAACATGTTTATTACACCTTTTATTCAATGCAATAACTAGAATAAGCATTCATCCTATTAACAATTAGATGAGCTACAAGGGTCTTGCAATAACAGATGCAATGCTAAAAACCTAGCTATCATGTATACTCTACGACAGTAAACTTGGCATCAGCAACGTCAAAGTCAAACTGCCTCTTACCCCTTCATTAGAAAACTATAAAAAGAAAGATAAGACAGACATGTTGATGTTTATTCAAAATAATATTGAGTCAGGTGACATAATTTTTTCGTTTTATTGAATTAAGATTATTTAATATGTGGCTCGCTATAGTATTTACAACCACATAAGTCCGGCCTATTTTTGGCCTTTTTTAGTTAAAATTTGGCCATAGAGTGCACTCTGCATCTGGCAATCTTGCATTGTATAGCTGGTTAGCGCCGCCGTGGGCCGGGACTGGGCCCGTGCGGTTGCCGTCAGTCTGTGTCAAGCAGTTCTTTAGGTAGGGAGTGTGTAAGTGCTTATGCTACTGAGGCATTTCATTTCGTGACCTGTTTAAGTTGAAACGAAACTGTTGTCTTGAACTTGAATTGTGGCTTTTCGAACAAGATAGTGGTAAGTGAAATATTTTAAAAGTGAATGTTTATAAAAATTATTCATTAACTTAAGGTGCCCTACTTTTCTATTTGCATTTACTCCATTAGCGTTCTCTTAGTAAATTGTGAAGAATTTTGTAATGAAGTCACAGGTGTAGCGTTGATTATGCGTAAGTCAAGGACTACTGTAAACGGTAGTCCTTGGCGTCAGTCAAGTAATGAACTTACGTCTTTCAATTCCTGAACCGGCTTACGGACGGGACAACCGTGTAACTTCTATCGAACGTAATCTGCATGAAAAATATTTCTAGGATAGCTATTAAATGATGTAGGGTCCTTTGGTATTGATACTGGTTGATTTAGACTTTCTAACACTATAATTTTTCTTCACTAAAGCAAGTCAAAGGCATGACAGGTGACTTATGCTACAGACGGCTGATGACCGCGACTGCAATAGTAAGCAATGGCATGAATTGCTACAATAATCATGAAATATTTGAGGGAAGTGGTGTCAGAAGCTCTAGCGATAACTTTTAAGTTACGATTTCTCTCGTCAGTCTTGCAAAATTTAGACATACCAGCAGCCACCGCGCACACAACAAACAGGCTTAGTTTCTCGTCCGGTGTTTGGTGATGAATTACAAATTCGGTTTATCGTGGACTGTCTAACCTATGCACGAATTAACGACAGTAATCGTGCATCAAAAAGCATCAATTTCTGTCGTTGTACGAAACTGGAAACTGTTTTTGAGGAATAACTTTGGTTCAGCGGTTGTGCTCATGGGTTTTCTTGGGTTCTGGTTTTTATTTGGTAATTGAGCTAACACCTCATAGAAGCTTACCTCTCAATTTGGATCCTTTCACATTCCATCCCATGTAATACATATTTGTTCAGAATCTACCGTTCTCTCGTTAAAGTTTCACGTGAATTGGCTATACTTCCCGAATTTCTTTCGGTTAGACTAGGAAAGTTGCCTATTGCAAGTGAACCCTTCTCGCTGAACGAATTGCACGTCAATGTCTGAACGAATTACTAACCATTGAACTTATTCCTCGATCACAACTCAGACGTTAAGTAGGACCGAAATATATTCCAAACTCAGATGTGGGACTGTGTTGGTATTGTGCTGAAATATTTTTAAGAAATTTAAAATTTGATATTAAATTTCCATATAATTTAGCTTACACATGAGTTGTGCAAGATGATTCTCATTCGGATGAACATGGTTGTATCTGTTATTAATGGTATTACTTTGAGGAGGTAAATTTTTGGCATTTATTCCGTAACATAATGGAATCCGAACTTACTAATATACTGTAGTTATGAACTATAATTTATTTATTCACTAAATGTATTACGCTCTATCTCAGTTTTGTAGTTAAAAAGAGGTAAGCTGCTAAACGCAACAGAATGATGTAAGTTTTCTCGCGCATGACCTACAGTGCGTGTAGTCGAGGCGAGACTACACTACACAGGACGCGTAATTTCCCAGTTCACTTGCTCACCAAGCTTCCTCCAATTCACGTTTTAACACGTTGCCTCCGATTGCCTGATTGGTGTAAAACTTCACTTTGTACGCATAGTCATTAGAAGGATCTGAAAAAAATTACAGAACCTAACCTAAGTGGTACACATACGTACCACTTCGGAGTCAACGTGTTAAAATCTTGATACATCGACGAGATCTGATGCAAGCTATTCGTTTGAACCATCAAGTACAAGCCATTTGTTTGAGCCATCTAGTACAAACTATGATATTTTATAGAAACTTATTTCGTGCCTTCCTTAAAGTCTTAGCGCAAGTAGTAAGCTTAGATATTTCATTAATTTTTTGTGTTCGTGTTATTATTTAAATACGATGCGTAATGAAAAATTGATAGTCTTTGAGACTCAGTTACATTTTCCATTTTGGAAAAGCCTGTGTGATTAAACCTATCAATTATTGTTATTGTTTTTCTAGTTAAAAAAGTTAATTTTTTTAATTTGTGTCAGAATTTTTGCAGTTGATTCTGCGCTGTGAGTTAAGTGCCAGATCAGCATGAGCAACCGCTTTCACCTGACCGTACGTGTACCAGTTCATTAACTCAAGATCGTACTCGTTTAAGTCGCTTCAATTTCACACAAAAGTCAATTTCATGGACGTGTTCTGAAAAACGATATGCAAAGTTCACGGAGTATAATAGCTCATTCTGTGAACATCTGCTGTACTGACTCGACTCGAATCTGGGTCACCGTTCTCTCAGCGTCTGCAGGTGTTGTCTCATTGTGTCCCTTGTCCTTCCCTGTGGCCGAAGTTCATTATAGGAGCAGCTCTTGGCGGCACGTTAGTCTATTCCCGAGTGTTCGGAATGCTGCAATTGCTCAGCAGGGATTTATTTATGGAGGAAAGTAAGCTCGGTTTTCAATATGATTAGCATGACATTAGAATTTAAGCTATGTTTGGATTGTTTATATGTATATGCTGCATGTGCTCTCAAGAAATATTTCATCTCACTTTGGGAAAATAACCACTGTACGAGACTCCATATATAGCCCGATAATGACATAAAGGATTTTTTACTGCTCACTTATTGCTATAATGCTTCAAGTCTTTGACGGAAAATTGACTTCTGTATACATCGTTTTGTTAGAAGGTGGGGCACCCGCACGAACCGGTTCATTTATCACTCGATTTTTTCTTCAGAACTAGTGAATGACAGACCTTAAGAACTAATTTCGCGTTTTCTGGTGCCATAACACTCTTGGGCTAATGAGTACCGGTACGACCAGAAAATATCGTATCAATGTTACGATGCAAGTAAAGGCTGACGTGTGCCATTGTTCTCCTTACTAAAGTGTATTGCCGATTATGTGTTCTTTTAACAACTGTTGCTGTAGTTAAAAATAAATTGACTTATAATTCATTGATCAAGTTTCCGTTCGAGCGATGAAAATAATTGTTCATGAACTAGTAAATTCAACTACTCTGTTGCATACTCCAAAAAACTAGCACCAAAGCAGAGTGTATTTCACTTTAATCCACCTCGTACGTACATAACTTTCTCGGAAAAGTACTCCTAGTCTTGTTGCTTCTGTTCCCCAACGTGGGCAAGTGGAGCACTAGTCTCGCTCTCAAATAATGTCAGCAGCTTTTTATGTTTTATAAAATTTCGCTTAAAGGTTTTTTACTAAGCCACATTATAAAACGTTGTTAAAGTTGTACTGCTACCACTTTAAAACTTACTTCACTTTTTTTGGGCTCGACGGAACTGCCGTATCGATGCTCGGGCATTGCTCGAAACTTCGAGGCATTAAAATTCTGCTGCGTGGCTGCAACACCGAATAATAGTGTACAATGTGTGGCCCTTTGTTTCCTTTTTTCCTACGTACGATTTTCCTCCCTTTTTCATCAGTATTATTGGTCACTCTGAACGTTAAACCCTCAATTTTGTCATAGTGTTGAAGAGTAATACTCCAGTTGTAGTAAATTTGTATTCATATTTGCATCTGTTAAGGAAGCTGAGCAGTAACTATTAAAACTATCTCGGTCAATACTCTGTATGGTGTTTTAAGAAAAAAAGCCTGAAGAAAATCATGAGCCTGGTTGCCCTAGCTCTTAGTGCACCGTCAAGTCTTGTCATAGAAATATTCGGTGTGAGAACTGTGACGAGCAAACGCAGGCATACATATTGTACTGAAATTCTCTTTTCTGCATCCGTCTTTTGCATACGAGGATACTGCCACACACGATCTTTGACCTCAACCTTGTATTGTATGGTGTTATAAGAAGAAATGTGTGTTTAACTCATTTTCCCATGCTATTCTTTTGTCATGCCACTTGATCACCCTAAAGCTTGTTGCTCAACTGTGGGGCAGAACGTTTACTGAGTCGGCAATGAATGGATACGTAGACTTGATTCCAAGTACGATCTGCCAGGTTTCGTATGATATGAAAACTTATCTATACTTGAACTTCAACTGTTTTAGGCCCCAGAAACTCGTGTATTTTTATTAACGTTGGGCGAAGAAAAGAAATCGCGTGCTGCGTTGTGGAATAAATTGTATGTGTTTGATAAATTCGAGAGACAATGGATAAAAAATCTTCCTAAAGTCAAAATTCGGAAAGATCAGGATTTTTTGTTGAATTTTTTTGGTAAATTTTACGAAGTTAGCCTTTACTATGTTACGCATGCTAGGTTGCGAAAAATGATTTTTTGTATACAACCCTGACCCAGAAACAGGCCACCCGCGTCTCTCTGACCCTCACACACTCAGAGCTGTGTGCTGTTACCTGGAAACGCACTTGCATTTATGCGAGACGGACAGAGATTGTTACGACTGATTTTGTCCACAAATAACTGGGTGTGTATGTCAATAGTTCTCTCGAACCTGCGAACTAATAAAATTCCTGAGATTCTAAGCTAATCTGTTCAGTCTCTGTTTTAATAGGAAAATATGTGTGATGACTATAAGTTTTTGAAACTAGAGTTGGTAATGCAGTTGTCCAACTATTCAATTAAAGAACAGTATGAATGAAGCCATTCCAGAGGCTTAAATTAGGGCCGAGTACATGTAGACTGAACTGTAGTCCGGAAATTTCTAGTTAATATGATAAAGTTTGATTTGTTGACAATCTTACTGTCATACTAAGTTTGTCGAATATAAGGAGTGTTTGTGGCTTTAAAACTCTCATAGACATTGAAGCTGCAAACTTCATAATAATTTCAGAGATTCGATTCAGGGTACATATGCAAACTGTGTCTGTAGCCGGAAAAGAATCAAAGGAATATTATGAGTTTGTGTCGCGACATGCAGTATTTAGTTTTAAATGTTAAGCTTTTTACACAAGCTGTGAGTTACGTATTCCACAATATTGTGGGCTCGTATTTCCATTTCTATTTCAATATTGTTACGTCATGTAGTTCAAAAAGATTCCCTAAATTACATTAAGCATCATCATCATTGTGTGTTTGGTGACACAGTGGGTTAGGGAGCTATATGCTAACTAGGCGTAGTCGACTTCGGCAGTACTGGGTTGGGTTTGTTCGTGTGACCCGTGCATTGAGGCGGGAAGATTTTTCTCGACGTAATGACGACTGAAGTTCAGATGCGAGTGAACCTGTACGAGTTTCTCCTTTCTAAGTCTTGCGCTCTTTTCTTTAAAACTTCTCCCTTTCTTTGATGAGAGATTTCTGGAAATGTTGCTTATTCGAGCTTTTTGTATTGGTTATGATCCTCCATTCCAAATTAACTTTCATTTTCAACCTTAATTCTGCTCTAGTTCTTGTAATTTTTTTGAGTCTACATGTTCATCTTTAATATCATTGAAATTGAAAAAGTTCTCATTTACTTTCAAGTTTGTATGTGCGATATCTCAAGTTTTGGAAAAAGTTGTGTCGGTGACCTAGTCTTTATATTTCCTGACGGCCAAATAATCACTTGCGTTACTAAACAATCATGTCCACTTCATTACTGTACATCGTAAATCACACGGTAGTCAACTCGTCATTTATTGCTGTATTTTACTGCTTTTAGTTTACGGTGATGATTATTCCAACTTTGATAAATTAATTTTTATTCTAAGGTTCGTGAGTTTTGTTAGAGAAACAACGGAGTATTATATAATTTGGTTAAATCTTATCGTTTTGGCGATGGTATATCTGATTAAAAGTTGACATATGAACGCGCACTTCAGAAAGCATAGCCTGGCATGTAATTCAAATGAATTATGTTTTGTAATTCATGAAATGACCCTGGAAAAATTGTCATATCTGAAACTATCGTAAGAGGAAAAAATTCCTGAAATTACTCTTTGGAGAATTCAATGCATTTGGATAACGATCTTTCCGTAATATTCGGGTAGATTTGTGATCAAGTTGGAAATATCAAACTTAAAAGTAATTTGCTACTGGAATTGGCTCTCGTGTTTGATTTTTTGTTTATGTTTCAATTATTTTTTGTTTGGTTAATCATTCAAAGCTTAAGGTTAAAGATCGATATTGTCATCTGGACATGTTGGCGTGTATTGCGTGCTTATGGGTTGATCAGATCAAGAAGTCAGGCGTGATGAAGTGATTGTGATCACTCAATATCAGTATATTCTTGTACGTATGAAGGTCAATGGACTGATGCACATTATTAAAAAAAGGACGACCTGTAGACGGAAGTTTATTATTGTAGGTATGAAGGTTAATGTGCTGATGCTTGCTATATCGAAGCTCAGTATTATATATACAAACTTCACTTGATAACAGAAAGAGTTGTTTTCTTGAAGGCCACTTGCTTGACGCTTACCATTGTACATAAGAAGCTCACAGAAAGAAACAACACATTGTTAGTACTGGTTTCATGAAGTGGAAGCTGACTTGTGCCAGAGTTTCTTCCGTGACAGAAAAGAAAAGCCTGGAGGAAGTACTGAGTCTTGACTGTGCTTAGTCATTCTTCCTCGTGAGTTTCTCCGTTCGACTGTCCATCTTTTCTCTATTTAATGATAATCTCAGTCACACGCGGAGTTCGACATTTGGTCATACTTTCTGAAACGTAGAAGTGAATCAAATTGAATAGATTGATAAAATTTCTATCTGAGCGTAGATTTTTCACTTTCATTTTGAACGGAGTGCGTGTTTGTGTGATGGGAATAATAAAAATAGTTGAAGTTTGTAAGTTGAAGTAATTAAAGTTAAGTTGAAAAAACAAATTGAGGAATGGAAGACACGTGTTTGCTCTCTTGAAATTGATATTCATTTTGTTTATTAATTTTGTTTAAGTAATTCGATATGGATTACTATTTAATTTAGAGAATTAAAAAGATAAAAACTTTTTTGGTGCAGTTTTGTAGTTGGTTAAGATTTTTAGGAATTATAATAGTGTCGATAGATTTAAAATACAAAGATCGTACCAGTAGTGCTGAAATAAAAGAAAATTCTAGCTTAAAGTGTACCAAGCATGAAAATAGAGAAACATACATTTGTCTCGATAACCTTGGACCTAATTTTCTTGGTTTCTCGAACCCGTTCTCATCCACACACACACACACAAAGAACTACACTTGTCAGCAAGTAAGAGTGTGGGTGCACAACAGAACATGCTCATGAATGTTAGAAAATTAGTGTAAGTAACAGAGATAAATGTACGGTTCTCTGTCGTTATCTTTGTTATGTTCTATGATTGATTTTTTATTTGACTTTTTTCGAAACTGATGAGGTGTTTTTATTATTAAAAATTTACAACCATAGATGCTTCCTTTTATGTTGGTTCTGTTTATTTTACGTGTGAGATTCTCCAGAAATCGACCAACTAGCAGTGCATACGCTGGTCAAGAAACCTCGTTATTTAGGTCTAAATTTTCAAATTTTTACTTTCTTTTTCGGCAATTGCTGAAGGTGTACACTGCCTGCCAGTTGTACCAGTGAGGATCCCAGTGAGTGAAAACAGATTTCCAGTGACACTGAACTCAAAAGACTCTTTGTGCAGCGTATAATAGAATGGATAACAATGGGTTGAGAATTGGGGACTTGCTAATTTGAATGAAGTTTCCCGTAGTTTGGTTACCGCGTGGATCTGCAGGAGTGAACAACTGTAGACTTGATTCAAACACAAAATATGCGCCCAGTTGAATGACTTACTTGTAAGTGCGTGTTACTTCGAACATTTCAATGAAAATTCTAAGAGCGGTCAATTTAAAGTTTTAGCACCGAACACTATTGCATGTTCCTAATGAGTTTGGCCTCGAAATCTCCACACGACTGACTTAATTGGTCACGAAAGGAAGCAATTTAACGTCTTTATTGCACTAGCCACTGTTGAAAGTGTCTTCTTGCCATAGTGTCACCCGCTGACGTGCTCACTCTATGGAACTGATCCATGCATTTTGCTCGAGACTGTAGTGATAATTACAATGGTCGTTGCGTGTCTCATGTGTTGGTCACAATTTAAAATGAAAATTTGGTAAGCATTATTATTCCTGGATGAGTTTCAAGAAGTGACATACGTCAAACTTAGTGTATGTCAATTTTGGCTGTGCGATAAATGGTGAACTTAACAACAGTGCTAGAATTTCTGGAATGTGATGTGTTAAAGCGTTTGAAAGTGCAACACTTTACAACGTGAAAATTTAAATCAAGTTCGGAGGAAAAATCTCAATTGTTTTCAACTTAAAACCAACTGAAGTTTTACATTACTTATGATAAATAGAACTATCTAATTTACGTGTCAACATAGGTTTTACTGTGTTGGGCATGTCATAAATGTTGGGTACGTATTCAACATGGCCTTAAATACAGACGATCAACAAAGAGTGCTGGCAGGACGTTAACGAAGCAAATGAGCACTAAAGAAGGAATTAGAGCTGTAGTAGCGTCTCAGCGATTTATCCGAGAGCGACACGCTATACCTCAGCATGTGCATCCAATTATTGTGATACTACAGCATGAACTCTGAACCCAGGGAACTCGTCTGAAAAACGTTCACTTCTCAGATCTGAGTGAAAAAGGAATATGTGTACATGTGCTGTGTGTATGCATGTAGGTGTTGTAGTATGTCTACACATTGTTTATGAATAACAACTTGAGACACGAGCGCAGGACTATAAAATTGCTCCATCGTTTTGTCGCAGCAGGAGAAATCATTAGGAAACGGTAGACGGGGCTGTATTTTGTGTCTGGCTTGATCAAAGCCGAAGAAACGCTCCGCTGCAAATATTATTTGTTACACTCCATAACTTTGGTTTTGATGTATTGGCTGCTGGGAAAGTATTTTATTGTTCTCAGCATTCTCCATGTCAAATAGCGGCGTTACCTGAGATTTGTGTTAATAATTTTACACTAAAATTGACCGCAATGTGATCTTTATATCGCTTCTTCTCTACAACTGTTAATTTACTTTCAAACTATGTATACATGAATATAAGTTCATGTAACACGGTCGTACTAAAATTTAGCAGCCTGTGTAGGGTGTCGCATCTCATTTTTGGTTCATTAGTCGTTAATTTGCACTACTTGTTTGCGTCTTTCATTTTATTCTTACCCAATGTATGCTATGCTGCAGAAAAACGAATTCCACAATTTAATAATAATTTTATAACTATGAGATCATCATTGTATGATAATTAAGTAATAGTTAATTATGATATCGAGTTATTATGAAGTACACGGTGGAGACTGGCACAGCGACATCAAGCAGCATCTCTGTGTGCTCCCTGCACTGCCAGTGATTGCAACTGTGATGCAGTGCCTGGTCTCTGTCACTCTCACCCAACATCAGTAACACCATGTGGACACCTGTTCCGTGTTTACAAAGCATCCTCAATAATTGCTAAGCCTCATCAGGCATTGTTGGCGGTGTTTATGTGGGAGTGGACTTTGCTGTTCCATACCATTGTGGAGATGTAGCTCATGATTTGAACCTGTTATCCAATCTTCTGCTTTTGTGTTGCTAATTTGTGTGTGTCTTATTTCTTTACCAGCAACGAGACTGTAGCAGGACACCGTCCAGGCTTTTCCATGCGTGGTCGAGGTCGTAATAGATGCTTAACTCGTATGTGTAGTCAACAGTTATAACTAAAGGACGAAAGAACTGGGAAGCCTTTTTCCTTTATGATTGTTTTCACCTGTGCCTCTTATTTTCCGCTGCTAAAGAGAAAAAATGTGAGGGATAATTGTTATGATTTGGTAACTGTGAAACAATTTTGAGGTTACTATGTCTGATTGTTACCGAAATGATTTCTGCTCTTCAGTATGATGAAAACAATTCTATCTTTAAAATGTGTGTATTTTGTATTTTCTAACCGCCAAAGTCCTTTGAAAGGAAGTTCAATTGATTGCCTGCAACATTAAGAGCTGGTTTTTTAATCTTGTTGAGAAGCTGCATGTTTTTTGGTAGGATCCTATGACTTGACGGTCTCTGACATCGTTTTTAGTTTTTAATTTCTCGTTTTTTTTAATTTTCTTTCACGTTATGTTGATATAGCCTACGGATGAGGGGTATAGCTAATTTATAAAAAAAAGATAGTGATCTAATTTGTTTAAATACTCTTTCATATTTAACGTATTTTTTTCTTTTGGAGTTTCGATCAAATCTTGAATCATTACTTGAAATGTTAGGGACTTCCAATACAATATTGTTCAGCATAATTCTTGCAGGTTTTCATTGTGCCAGTTGAGACTATTTTCGAGCAGATGATTCCAAAAACTGACAATCTTAGCTTTAATGACCTTCAGGACCTGTAGTGTATTGAAATAATTTATTATCCGTGTGTGGTCGTTATTTTTGTTACATGCGTTACTGTCTCTGTCGAAAAGTTATGTCAGATTAGAATTGTTGAAGCTATTAATGAATTTGCAAATCTCGATTCGTTGATCTTGTAGTCTTCTTTGTTCAAGGGAGATGAGCCCAAGCTGTTGAAGACGCAGTCCTCACTGTGCTAATAGAATCAAGGAATCATTTAATAATTTAATCATTTAGAGACGAGAATTCTCTCTATTTTGTTTTGTCGAATAGTTGAAGAGACTAGAGTTGCATTGTATATTCCAGATGGAGTCAGGCTAGTGTTTTACAAACTTGTAATATAAAGTTATTTGACTTATAGTCTAAGTTTCCAGCTATGAAACCGTGAATTCTGCTTGCATTTTGAACGCTGTTTTGCTGTTTTTTGTCATGCTTGTTTTTACAGATAGTAATAGCAATATCTCCTTGTTGTTCACCTGCTTGTATTGTAGTGTAGGTCATTGTGTTCTGCCAATGCCGGTTATTAACTCCACTGTACATTACTGAATATTCATCAACTTTGGAGCTCATTAGCCATGTTTCAATTCATTGATATAATCGGTAGATTCTTGTTCGAGCAGCCATTGTCTTGCCAGGTGAACGCTCTGTGGCAAAGTTTTGTGTCGTCTGCGCACTCGTTGGTTTTACTGATGATTGCGAAATCAAAGTTGTTGATGAAGATGATGAAGAGGAGCGAGCCTAAAGCCATCCTACGAAAGACCCCTGATGTAACATGTATCCAGTTGTTACATTTATCACGAATTATCATGCATTGAGTACGATCGGAGCTAGTACTGTATGTTGTATACATGAGCTAAATCTACATCACTACACATGTATTACATATACCAGAGCTACATGCTGCAGATCACTGCGTACACATTATACATACATGAGCTAGTACTGCATCCCTGCTGCTTGCGTTAACCAGCTCGATGACTCAGTATTTCATCTCAATGTCCATCAGTTTGTACGGTTGCCTCATCTTGTTTCTCTTGTAGTTGTGTTGTAGGCCTCGTGCACAAAGTGCTCAGTTATTTATCATCACATTGGGATTTATTTAATTTACTTTTACTTCAATCTGTTCTATTGTGAGAAAAAGGGAGGTCTTTAGTGCAACTTGAACAATTCATTACTCATGAACTAGCGCAGAGAAAATTTTAGAATAGTTTACTCTTCTACCCAATAGTAAAAACTATTCCGGTGGATGTTCACAGATTTCACATCAAAAATTTACAAACGATCACGCTAAAAGTTGTTAGTGAATTTAGGTGAATTTTTAAGTCGAGAGCTACTTTGCTTAGTCCTGTTCTTAGTGTATTTAGATCCTGCAAGCGACGTGTCGCGCTGCACCTCCACAGCTTGGAGTTCACAGTTCCACTTGTTGGAGGTGAGCTTGAGACGTCAGTACCATTTCGACAGGCCGCTTCTTGCTAAACTTAAAGAGACCTTTTAAATTAATTTAAGAATTTCGTTTGAGCTCAACTCGAACACATTTAGTGTACCTACAGATACTTTCGATGTGTTATTAGAATAGAATAGAATAGAATGAGGCTATAAGAACAAACCTTCTGGCCCATTCTTGGGTCGGATAATTACTTCGATAATTATTCGGTTGTTTACCCAAGTCCCATGCCGTATTTCTAGCCGCGTCAACCATGTCGGCAGCGGGATTCGAACCCGGGTCTTTCCGCTCGAAAGCAGACTCGCTCACCAGTCGACCAAGCTGGTGATAACATCGTAGTATTATTCACTACTATACTCATATTATTGGTAAATTTACACAACTTTACAGAACAAGCGGCTCAAAAATTATTTGACTCGTATGTCATTGTAAAAAAAGGTTCTCACAAATCACGGTGTGTTGTTCTACACGTTTCTTTTCTGCACTTTAAAACCAATCTATATCACCTATTTGATACATAGATGTAAAACAGACATGCGTATCGAACAGGTTTAAATTGGCGAGCTAGGGCTATATTGTCTCATGATGAGTCTGCGTGTATCACGAAGTGCCAGTATATTGCTGCTTACCATCTCTATTTTTGTTATGACCTAAAGTACGAAGTAAGAGGGGATCTTCAGGAACTGATCATTTTCTGTTTGTTGTGCCTTTCGTAGTTATATTCGTGTCTGCTTTTATTTTAGTGGAAGATTGTCACGATGGACTCAGCTAGTTTGGGCAAGACGCCCAAACTAGCTGAGTCCATCGTGACAATCTTGTTATTGTTATTGTGTCCATCGTGACCTCACCTCGTTAAACCTCACGTAACATCGAGTGGATGTTCGAGGGTAGCACAGAAGATGCGTGTCAATTTTTTGCCCAAATCAAGTGTGTTACAAATGTAATTTACGCTCATGTGTATGTGATGTGAAGGTCACGTACTTCTATTTACGTAGCTCAGAACAACTTGTAAATCTTGAACTTTCCGGACTTTTCTGAATTTTACTCACTCCTCTTTACTCGCATTTGTCCTGATGACAAATCTACTCTAAGGTCAAGAGGCCTTTAAACAAATTTGAAGTAATGCTTTTTTGTTTGTTTTTCATGCTGTCGGTAGACGTTCCATGCAAAATACTCGTAGCCAGAAGACAAATGCTCGCCATGAGGTGCGTTTCCGTGTCACTGGAGGTGTTCTTAGCAGTGGTCCCTGGGGCGGCCAACTTTCTCCTCCAATTTATTTACAGAGCGCTCAAATAATCGTAAAACCTCTTACTTTTTTACAGCAGAATGAGAGCTCGTGTTACGTTGTTGTTATCTACAATTGTCACATCCCAGAGTGGATAAAATCAACTTGAACTACCTACGAGTAAATATAGACCGGTATATTGACAACAGGTACGGGACTACACAGTACGTACGGTATGCAGGAGTAGTTGTTGACATGAACTTCTCTGTGGGTATGCGAGCTGAAAGTCGTTAATAGCATTTGTTTCATCGTGTTTTTCATTTTCTTTAGCAATTTAAAACGCACCTTTCGGGCATAAAATACCCCCAAAGTATCAAGTGTATTTATAGCACCTGTAAATGAGTGGTCGAGTTTTTCTTTAGATTTTGTTACCAAAAATTGATGGTGACTGACACTTGGATACATTAATGGTTTTTTCTCCACCCTCGTTATATTTTGACCTTTGACTAAACTTATTCTCGAGACCATTCTCAAACCTGTTCGTTTTTTTTTGTGTTTTCAGGAGAGGTCTTATTTTGCGTGGAAGCAAATTGCTTTACTATTTGCATGAAGCCAACACGTTCTGAGAGAAATTGTTAATCTTGGATCTGGCTTATGATGTTCGTACGGACAACCGAACGGTCAAACATAGAGTATTTTTTATTGATACAAAATCGGCTGAAATTTTTCTTAATATCAGCAAATTCCAAAACGGGGAGGTGCTTCTCCATGGGAACGGGACTCTCTCAAGTTCAGGCAACTTTTATTCGTATGTGCTGAAGAAACTTTATGATGTTACTCATTTTATCACATTGTTTACACTATTTTTTCACCATTATTACAAAAAATACACCCTCTCTTCTTGCAAATCTATAACATGTTGAGCACTACTAGTAGGTAGGATTTTATTTTACAAAAAGGATCATGTTTTAAAGACGAATTTGTTGCTAAGTAATGTTAGTGTTAGTGGAGTGGGGACTTGGAACTCAGAAATTGGTACTTTGTGGGATTTCAGTATTACATTTGCAGTTCCATACTCCCCTCCCCTGAGAACCGTCAATATGCATTTTTTCAGCATTATAAAATGCATCTCTTTAACCACGAAGTATGACACTATATTGTCAAGCGTACCTTTAGGACAAGTAAATGAATTCTTCAGTATGTTAGTTCTGTTGAGTATCGTTCTAGTGTTACAGCCGTACTGTTAGCTTGCACAATAATTAGCGGACGCATTACCAGCGAAAGTGAGCGTGTGAGATATTTTTTATGATTCCATAAAAAGCGTTCTTAAGAAGTGCATCTTCATGCCTGAGCTCACCGCACTCTTTTACCTGCAGCGGACAATTTTACGTCTGTAATTTTTTAGTTTTTTCCAACATGAACAGTTACGTGCTAAGAGATGGATTGAAAGCGAGATAGTGGCCACACTTGATGGTAACGCGTCTGCTCTCGAATTATTGCTTGGAACGCCTATTTTGACGTAAATCTAGACGCACTCTGTGTCGGCGTTGTGAGGAGTTGTCGTTGACTTAAGTCGTTGAACAAGTAACTAGTACTATTTTGATAACTCTCAATAGCAGAAACGCTTTACTGAGGGGAAACCTTTGAGTGAACACGCTTAGATTTTCAGTGCTTGCATAGCATTGGTCGAGGAAGTTGGAACCTCGAGTGGTCAGGATCCTTTTTCTTTGTATCATAAATACCTGCCCTTACAGAGGCAACTCCTTTCACAAGGCGAGAAAGGATCAACTATCTGTCATTTGATTAAGAGTGATTGTTTTTTCTTCCATTTATACTCGTATTTAATGAAGGAATTTATCATACAATTTGGTTGTTGTTTAACGTTCATTGAAGTAAGAATAAATGTACGCTCATGCCATCTTACAAGTTCCATGAGACACGAAGTTGTTGAACATTCTTCTTCACGAACATTCTTCCCGTTTCTGCTGCTTTTTAAATGGTTGCACTTTCTTTGTATGCATAAAACAAGACACTTTCTATACAAAGGACCAGGAAGAGAAATAACTGCATGAAGATGTTAACGGATGCCGAAATTTAGGTTGCTAGCTGTCAGGCTCCCGTACACAGCGGAGAAAGAGAAGATTGAGAAGCATCTGAGCGTCGCAGCGCCTGAGAGCCATCGACTCTGGGAACTTCCGTGACATTTTCACTCACGATAAAACGGCGCTGAGGAGTGCTTTTTCCACGGGGAAAACATCCGTGAGCTTTGAAACTAAAGGGTCTTCCATCATAGTTTTTCTGGTTAACTCGATCAGTACGTAAATGTATGAAAACCCTGATTCTGATTGAATATGCAAAGTATAATAGACAAAGAAGGCAGAATTTGAGAAGTAATAAAAGCTGTTGAAAATAGAGTGGATCGAATGAATATGTGTTTGTGTAGGTAATCGGAAGATTGTTCAGCTGGAAATATTTGTATTAATGATTGATGGGCATCGACTGAACAATCTTTGTCATTTTACTTGCGGACAAAAAATACCGGTGCCTTGATTATAGGTCAAGGAATTCTCTGCTGTTTGAAGAGTTCATCAGCTTTTCGATTTAGATTCTAATATTTTTATTTGCCTAGTTTTTTCATTCATAGCAACTTCATAAATTGTAACTGCAAAAGTACGTTTTTATTCTGCCTACTAGTTTTTGATATTTTATAGTGAAGATATGGAATTCCAAAGTGGCCCCTAAATCTGAAGAGATTCGTGCTTTCTTGTAGACAAAGGATGGACTTTTGATTTCATGAGCGTTTATTTCTGATTTTCCCTACCCTTGGTGAAAGAAATTTGAAATCTACTTTCAAGTGAGGTTTCTAGACTTCGGGACTGGTGAGCTCACAGTCAACAGCTTTGAATACAAGTCAAAAAACATCTTACCGCTCTATGAAGCGTTAGTTCGACCACATCTAGGATATGCAGTACGACTGTGGTCAACTACCCTCCGAAGAGACATTAACACGTTAAATGCGAAGTGTGACCACCGGTGGATCGCTCAGGTCAGGTTTTGTATTCTTTTTTTAAAACTTTCTAGTGACAGTATACACTAAGTAAAGATTTGCACCGATTGGGCAACTGCACTTAACCTGTTAATAAAATGTAAAAAATTAGTTAAAAGTAACGAAGATGATTCCTGTACTCCGTAATCTCAGCCACGAAATGCGTCTCCAGCAGCTTGAGCGCATCTCCCTAGAACAAAGAAGACTACGATGACAACTCATCGAGACCTATGAATATCTCAATGGCCTTAACAATGTTACCCTAGAACGGCTTTTTGACAGAGACGATAACGTGCGAACCAGAAATCGCGGCAACACATTAAGAAGAATCCACACGATATCCCAGGCTTTAAATTTCTTTCCAGTCAAAATCACTTTAACATGGAATCAGCTACCCTGAAATATCGTCCTTGATGGCACTGAGAACACCTTCAAAAATCGTATAGAAAAATCTTGGGAAAGGAACCCCCAATTCTGTGAAGTACTAATTCTATATCATTTACGCCAGACGACACAGGAGGTAGCGCCCAAGAATGGACCGAACGGCTCGTTCTTGTTGCCGTATTTTATTCCGTTCTTGAAGCAGCCTACTGTCATCAGCCAGTGTTTTCTCATTTTTTTTTTTTTGACATAGCATAGCATAGCTTTTTGACCTCACTGCATTTGCAGTGAGGTCAATTATTCCCCGGATAGTTCGATGGCGTTTTCATACTTCATTCTTCTATTTTTCGACCCTATTCTATCAATTTTTAATTTCTTCAAAATCAAAAGTCTGGAAGAATAGTGTGATGAAGTCCGATACTCGTAAAAAAAATTGTTTACAATTTCTCCATTAATATATACGTAGTATGAGCCTCTAAAATTACGCTTCCATAAGGAAAGTAATATCAGGATGCATCTTGATTGAATAATTGATCGTCAAAGATGGAATGGTTTGATAGTATGCATTTTGAGGGATGATGAAAGTTCAATGGAACATATAACTCACTCGAATATTACTGTTCCTGTAGCAAATTATAGAGTCTAGTGCGAACCATGATACTGATATCAGACTTGTTTTAATATTGACGCTAATTTTTTCAAAAATAACTTTGTAGCAACCAGTTAAATTTACTCTCAGTTGTTGACTTTGCCTTACTTGCTGTTGTTAGGTTGCAGAATTTATATGATAGTGATTGTTAATAACATCCATTGACTTCGTTTTATTAATAGGGAGCATCTCTTACAATGGTAAATCCTACATTTCTTAAGCATTGCTAACGACCATGCAGCTCTCAGGATTTCCAATTCTCTAAATTTATTGTGCAGGGCGTCGGCTTTGTTTCTGACCCCGTGATGTGCGAAGTGAAATATTCGCTTTCATTAACTCCAGTTTCAGTAATTCTGGAAAAGGCTTGTATTCTTCCGTAGTTGGATTCTTATTCAGCAGAAAGTATTTACTGATTTAAATCATTTGAACCGCAAAGTGTTTTCGTCACTGAGCCAAAATTCCGTGGTCTTCAATACTTTGGAACTCGTTTCTAAGCTTTATTTTTGTTAATATCACTATTGATTTTAATTTATAACTCCTCCCTTGTTTATTTGCTTACTATTCATTTTAATTCGTACATGTTGTTTCGGTGATTGGCCCTTCTCCCTCAATCAATTGAATTTCCTTTTCCAATTCGTTGTCATGCACTAAACATTGTTTCTTGTGGCGCTTTTCTCATTTGATTGGCACACCATTTCGTCAGTTCTCATTTTCTTGACATTCACTCCACTTAATTGTTTTTCTTTGGAGTCCTACGGTGTCATTCCAGCCAGCCTGTTGTGTAACTCCAGAGGTACTCGAGCAACTCAAGTCTTGCTGCTCCATTATCCGACTGGAACTTTAGGGGTGATGAGGACAAATGATTTTACATTCGAATTTACTGTTTTCACTCATCGTATCACGTGTGACAAGGGGTTCTCGAGCTGAGTTAGTGACTTTGAACTCTTCTTTTAGTGTAAACATACAAATGCATGTAAAATGCATGCACAGGTTTCATCTTTAGTTTAATTATTTGATTTATCTTGTAATTTTACGTCGGAGTAAGACTATGCAGATCAGGCATCGCTCTACAATATTTCGTTTGTTCAATGGGACACTTAGTAATCAATAGTGTATTCTATCCTTTCAGAACGGCACAATATATGTACCTTTGTTCTCGCTTTCCATTACGCAAAGTCGGAGGGTGACCGAAGATGAGTAATCCATGAAACAAAGGCTCATTGTACACCTAGGCCCTTTCTTGTTATACCTTGGGGAGATGCTGCGCCAAAGTACGGTTGTGCTGAGGAAACGACCCGCAGCTTTCGCTGGTGTTCCATTGCAGCAACATGAAGTGAGCTCTTGTGGATGTTAGGTGTTAGGCCAAGTAGAGACTTAGATCAATCAGTTCTAGCTTCAGAATATAGTGGCCCATTAACTGATTCCATTCAGTCTTAGGCGTACATTCGTGTGATCTCTAGTCATTTTTTCCCCTACTTTGTACGCATAAACGCCTTCTTTGCTTTTCTTAGTTCCATTGATTTTTAGTTCTGAGTTCATCGCTGGTTGTGTTGATTATATATGACTGCATCGCAATTTACATATTCTATCTGACAACTGTTTCGCCCCTGCTGTTCTTTGTCTTATTTCGTCATTTCTTAGTGTAAAAAATTGTGTTGGTTTCACAAGTTTTCTTAGATTTCTTATCCCTTACCTTCATTCTTCAGCTTACTGATACAGTCGGTCTCAGTTTTCACCCACTATAAAAGTTAAAGCATCAGAATCTCTATTAAACATCTTTTAGTGCTCATATGTACATATCCTTCACTTTTCAATTGTTCCCTCGAGAGTTCCCCATACCTACTCTTGTCTTACTTCATTTTACTCCAATATAAAAATTAATATGGAAGACGTGCGTTATCGAAATAACAAGGTTTAAAATTTCACCAAACGGTATTCCTGTAGTGAAAGAGAAGAGCGATGTGAATTTTATGGGGAATCAATTCTTAAATCGACGTTCAGTTCAGCACATCTGAATGGATATCACCTGTTCCCCCTAACTTCCGCAGCCTCTCAAATCTCCTTGCCCTTGGTGGCGTGCTCTTGTTATTGGTGTTGCTCGTTCGTGTGTGCAACACCTGCAAACTTCAGATTGAAAGGAAAACGCTTTTTTACTGCATCAGAAATCGATATTTCTGGACTTGGGTCGATAGCTAACGGGCCGTCTGCAACTTGGCCTGCGCAGCCATGCGAGAACAACTCCCTAGTTACCTCGAGCAAAATTTTGCTGACATCAACATGACTTTTCATATGCGCGACCAGTTCAAGTTATCATTTTTACACGTAATACGAATTCTCTTGAAGTGTTTTTTATTCTTCATTATAAGCGTGGAGTTGAAATGTTATCAAAATGGTTTTCGTTCCTTTAAGATTTATATCTATGCTGCATCAAAGAAACAGTTTAGGGAACAAGGTAAGCTT
>VCRD01000229.1:101880-114700 GCA_006783055.1 Trinorchestia longiramus
GCCGTCTGCAACTTGGCCTGCGCAGCCATGCGAGAACAACTCCCTAGTTACCTCGAGCAAAATTTTGCTGACATCAACATGACTTTTCATATGCGCGACCAGTTCAAGTTATCATTTTTACACGTAATACATTCTCTTGAAGTGTTTTTTATTCTTCATTATAAGCGTGGAGTTGAAATGTTATCAAAATGGTTTTCGTTCCTTTAAGATTTATATCTATGCTGCATCAAAGAAACAGTTTAGGGAACAAGGTAAGCTTAATTTCAAATAAAAAAATATATTTTAGAGATTCTTTCCCGTTCATATATTTTGGAGTGTCTGAATTCCTGAAACGTGGTCCAATTGCGCTGTTAATTATTTGAATTCTCAGTAATTTTGAAGGATTACATAAACATAAGGTGTCTCTAACAAATGTACTGACTCTTTGACTACTTGTCACTGATTTATTTGCTTTTCATTTAAGTGTTTATTGACATGGATGCAAGTTTAATGAGTTTAATGGGAGAAATTAGCATCAAATTTAGGACAATTGAATGTCATAAAGATAACTTCAATATTTTACCCCTAGTCTAGTTTCCCTCTCGTGATGGGCAGACAAAGAGTACTTTTTGGGGACATCCTTAGATGAAAATATGAATAGAATTTTTTTATTGTTGACAATTATTTAATTCTTTCAAAGTCTGTGCGCAGTAACGTTATTGGAAGCTTTGAATTACCCCCACATGATTGTTTCAATCTAAATTGATTTTACTATATGAACTCAAAACGAAAATGCCTAAAGCGTGCTAGTTTTTTAAATCTATTTTTGTCAAAATTTCATGAAGTGATTTTTCCTGATCTCATTTCGTGTGGTCCAGTTTGCGTTTGTACTGAATATGACTTCCTCGTATGTGTCGCGCTGGACCGTACAAGCATGGCCACCCCATGGTCGATAAGTTGCACTCTATGTCGTTGGCTGCTCCAAACTGTGATTTATTGTCCCTGAATATTGATTTAGTGTATATATTAAAGCGGAAGCCTGGGGGACCTGTAAGACGACTTTCTTTCTTCGTGAGCACTTGTCCGTTTAAATGTTGTACGTACTCGTACCTGACTCAATATTTGAGTCTGTCATTTTGCTATGTCAGGCGTGTAGTGGATAGATTTAAAGTATGGAATGAGGTAGTTTCTGAATTTTGGTTCATGATGGTTTAAGAAATACTTAAAATTCAACAGGAGCTATATAACGTATCAACTTCAGTTTTGAATATTTCTTTGGTGTGACTAACATTGTAATTCGTGAGGAAATGTGTAATATCCATTCGTCGTAGTAAACTGTACTGCAAATGATTGTGTAAATTTAAAGCTATAATACCACAAAATTCCACTTGTTTTCATGAACGTGTTAGAGGAGGCATTTTCTTTTATTATGAGGGTAAATATGAATTTCACTTGACATACTAGCACAACATGTTATGTTGGATATCTTGAATATGGGGGGACCTAGCTACAACAAGCGCGTTTTCTATACAGGCCGTAATTCGAGACATGAGTTTGTGTTAACCAATTCCATATCATACCAGGTGAACAATGTTAACGTTCTACATAGTTACTGACAACTCAAAGAGCTTCTTGATTTTATGAATTTTCTCGTAAGTTTTCTACCTAACGGTAAAATGGCTAATTGTCTACCAGACTAAGAGCGGTATCATAAGCTAATCATTGTAAACTTGAGTAGTTTATTACTTGTATCACTATACCATCCTAGATGAATAACTAGCTTGATATATTATTTTGTGCTACCTGGTGGCAGGTACATCCAAACTTTATTTTACACAAGTATCTATTTTATCGTCACTAAATTACCTGCAGTAGTCTTCAGCTTCAACAGCACCCGAGTAATTGTCCCCTGTAATTGTTACCTTACTTTCTAAGTGGACTTTGCCTCTCATCCTCTGGTACCTAAATCCTGTTGAAATCCCAGTTTTTATGCGGTGTGTTAGTGGTGAGAGGAATCATGCTTATGTTTTGCAAGGTTGAGAATTTGTTGAGAAACTAACAGTGAAAAATAATTTTGATTTACCATTCTCAAGTATTCGATAGAGCTCTTTAATCGATAACGCTCTCGTGATTCAGTAAATAAGAAAGTGTGTATTAGAAAACGTACAAATTCTTCTTAAGGAATCAAAACCACAGTACCTGTTAGAGATACTTCCCCATGAGCTGCTAACATCACCAATATCGTTGCCAGTAACACATAAACCATAGTGATTTTCGTTGCTTAACGATGTAACGTTAATGAATCTGTGGCATTTAATGCGTAGAAGTAAAGCGCTCATCGCAGCTCGCCTTCAAATAATGGTTGATCTGCAAGAAGTGGAATAGACTTCCGCGTGTGTGTTGTGTGAGAGAAAGGAGCGGTCGCAGCAATTAAGTTTTAGCTCGCAGAAGGAGTCACTTGCGAAAAGATATTATAGTTCCACACCCTGGTTTTGTGTTGATTATATTTTTTCATATCGGTGGGAAGTGAACGTGGCAGAAGAAAACAAGGAAGTATCTTGAAATTAAGCATAACTAGGGTTCACTTAATTGCTCCTTTTTGATCTTGATAGCAGTAACACACTTCGAAAGCCTAAAAGAAGCTGTCATTGTGTGCCTATTGTAGAAATTTTTTAATTCTTTTGAAGCAGTGGATTTATAAGTAATTACTTCCTAATCAGAACTTAGAGCTTCAGTTCTTCTATTTAAAAAAGTCTTTCTTCAAAAATTATTATGGATCTCAATTATTCGGAGAGAGAAATTTGCTGAAGGAATGAATTAGTCTGCGTAGCTAGGAGACTTCTCACCTCGGTGGCTGGTAGGATCCCGAGCTCTTCTTGGTGGACGACGAGTAATAGGGTAGGTGTTCGTTCGTAAACTCTTGATACATATCTTCAGACTTTAATAAGTTATGCATAGAAAAAATTTACTATTTAACATAGCTGTTATTGAACTTTTATTAGTGAGTATATAATCAAAACGTAAGTTTAAGAAATTACAAAAGTTATTTTCAAAGCTAATTCAGTAAATAGACAAACCAGAAAGAAAGAGATACAGTTAATCAGTTGCTTATCTAATTTTGCAGAAAGATGATCATATCCGAAGAAAAAGGACAATTAAAACTTTTTAAAAAACAAATTATTTTATTCTTCGAGAATTATTTTCCAAGTTGTTGTATTCAGTATTATTCAATTAACCAAGAAGATGGCATACCCTTCTAGCGATATCAGTTGTACGTAATACTATGGCTAAATATAATTAACAAACTGCGCTCTTCATAAATGCGAACTGGTTGTCTGAATTGCAAAAAAAAAACCGTCGTAGCCAGAAAAATGTCACACGAATTAGGAACTCAACGTAACACAAGTTCATGGATTACGAAAGGGGTCGGTGGGTTGAGCACATTCGTTATCTATGTATGTACAGTAGTCTCGGTTTAGTTCTGATAGTAGTTAATCTTCTATTTCATTATAAGAAAGAAGCGCTTATATTAGTAAAGACCCGGTTTTTGGGATATTCACCTGCCGTGTTAGATGTGAAGAGTAACAGACCGGGAAGAGTCACTGCGTCATGGATCTCGCGTGCGTTCATATATCATGAGTAATCATAGCTGTATGTGGGACGAACAGGTCTGTTAGATGACTTTGTTTTCCTCAGAGGTGTAGGAATGAGGGAAAGAACTTACCGTGATCACAAATGTACGTTAGTCGGCCGCTTTGTAGTAATGCCTCCTGCGCTACTTTTCTGGGTGGTCATCCAACCTATCAGTATGTGGAGCAGTGTTGTGTCTCGGTGGTACTGTTGTCTATTCGAGTTTACCAGTGAGAGCAGAAGCGTCAACGACGTGACATGCCTATTTAGCTCACTGGACGAGATATTTGATGGTAAAACTGGCCGGTTAATTAACAGGTGCTTTGGCTTGGCAACTGACGGGCCAAGTGACACAGATCTTGATCATTTCATTATTTTTATGCATTCCAGAACTCTTTATTTGAATTTTTACTCAACTAAGTAATAATAGCTAGCGGATATGTTTGGAAATAGTTTTGAAATTTTTTTGTTGAATAGGAACTTTAATACATTCATTGCGGTATGACCAGTCGGTGGGTCACTCAGTTTAGGTTCTGTAATTTTTTTCAAAGCTTTCTAGTGACTGTATGTACAAAGTTAAAATTTGCACCGGCTAGGCAACCGCAATGAATATGTTAAAGTAATGCGATGTCTAAGGTAATATACTAGTATTTTACGCAAGATGGAATGTGAAAAGTTGAAGACCTCTCGTTCGTAACGTAACCAACTGGTGACAGTTGCACGGCTGTTCCTGACCACGTGACGCTGACCGTAGGTGTGACCGTCAGCTGTGACGTTTGGACGTAAGGTGCTGTAACGGACTCACTGTCATGCTTTAACTCCTCTTGTACAGTAACTGCAAGTAACGGACCACTGGAATCAGCTGCTCAAACTAATATTCAATATTCACAATAAAGAAGGTCGTCCTTCAGTTCTCTTCTCCAATCAATCTTTTGAAACGGGAAAGTCGTTCATGATTTTGAAACACAACCTTTAGTTTCATTTATGGCAGTAATCAATTCTTCATTTTATATTAATTTCAATTTGTACGTGTTTGTCATCATATTTACTGTCATAGCATGTTTGTAGAAAGTATGCAAAAATTGTGTATGACCTCAAACGAGTTTCTTTCCAGGTAATAATGGATTTCTGAAATTCATGACCCACGGGATTTATTTCCTTCATTCTATTATTAGTTATTCCTTATTACAAATTATTTACTCATTATCAATTATTCTGAAAAAATGTTTTCGATAGTGATTAAATCTCTGCATGGAATTTCTGATTGTTATAACTATTTTTGTAATCACGATGATAAATATTCCTAACATTCAATCAACTCAGATGACGTGACCAATATGATTTATTTCGTTTATTAACTTTATGGTAACCGAGGGGCGTATTCAAATTTATTACATTATTATATTATTGAATCATTATTACAGAGTTTTAATATGTAATGTGTTTAAACTTGACCGTCAAATTTATTCATGAGAATATAATTTTTCCGCCAATTAATATTCTAGAAGTGGGTTTCTATTCGTCTATGACTTGCTTGAAGTTGTTAAATTTGTATGGAATTTTGAGATCTGCGCTACGCTGAGGAAGCCTTTGAATGTTCGGGAAAAATTACATTGACGGAGCTAATATTATAAATCGAGACGGTCAAGAGCACAGATGTCTTCTTTTATTAATCTTTTCAAGAAATAAAATTTGTCATTGCCTCTCTCCCCAAGAACCGTAGATAGTGCATGTGATTGTTGGTTATCCTTCTTAGTGATTTGAGAGGCGTGTCAAAATCTGTTACACTAAGACTTAGCTTCTCATTTCTTAGCGTACTCAATGAGACATGCTGTTATATTGTTAGAGATTCTATGAATGCTTGTATTGATCCAATATAAAAATTTAAAAAATAGCATAATTCAGCCACTGTATGGTCAAAATCAATATCACCACAAAGGCTTTATATTGGCGAAGTCGGTACTCGTACCCTTCATTTTGTTAGTCTTACACCCTTCCCTTGCGCTGTTGCTTACCTTCTTTACCTGTATAGCGTGTCTTCTAATTTATTTTTTCTCATGTTTTTTGCAGCATTGAACAGCCTTCATTTCAGTAGTTTGGATAATCAGTTCTAAGCTTACTGTTTTTACCATGGTACCTGCAAATTTTTAGAGTTATGTGACAGGTGTCGATTTTCCTTAACGTAACGGGTTCACGTGGGCTGTTTGCCCGCTAGTGCACTCACATGATTGGCTCGAATTCATGGAACGAAGACGGGGTGCCGGCCTGCTTCTTGAGTGCCTACTTTATGGAGGCATTTCGCAGGCCTAGTACTTTGATGAGGACGTTCCACACGTAGCTTCTGGGGATCTGAATAATTTTATGCTTATAAATACTCCAGGCATGAATAAGGTAAGAGCTCTACTGTAGTAATAGATACGGCGTGCTCTCTCTATATTGTGCAAGGATTCAACAGTATTTTACTGCTTCGCTGCTTTTAGCTGGTCGATTCATATAAAATTGGTTCCTTTGTTTGACTAGACCACATGTTCTTCTGTAAGTTTTTCTCTGATCTTGGCTGGCCAAGCAGATTTTAATGTGTTCCGTTGCGCTTATTTGCTTGCAGTGGCTGACAGATGATACAGGAACTGTGGGTCCCAAAGCTGGTAGAGAAGAGTAAAAATGAGAATGGAACAACACGTACAAATATTTCGTTTCGTGCGTATTTTAACCAATAAAAGCAGTTTATAGGAATTTGATTCATCTCTGGATATGTTGTTGAAATCTTTCTTTTGGGTTTCTTTATTAATGACATCCGATGTCACGGAGTGACGAGAATTGCACTAACTCCAGTGCAATGATCAGAAATGGGTCATTTATTTGTTGGTTATAAAATCTACGTTACTATCAGGATCATTAGGTTCCTAGTGTTTGATGCAAATCCAAAATTACAGGAACTGTGATTTTTATATTGTACGTGCTGAACAGACTCCTGCGCACGTGCTAAAGATGAGTTCTCAAATAGGGACCCATCTTACCATCGGCTATTTTTTTTGTTATATGGCTTTAGTCCTTGAAATATACATCGTAGAAAACTTGTAAATGAATGAAGTAACTATTGTATGTACCTTGTATATGCACACAATCTCCTGTTAATGAACTTGTCTGCGATCATCTGTCCCTCAAGCTAGGGAGCTACCAGAATACACTGAACAGCACACGTTGAAGACACACTCGAAACAGTACATGCTCTTAACAGTACATACCCTGAATTACGTTGGCAGAAGCTTTAATGTTAAAGTATTTAAGAATACGTTTTAGACAAAACTGCGAAATGTTTACCATTGTCTAACTACCGAGCCCAGTATGTCACTTGTGTCGTATTCACTTGGTTGCTACGAAATTGCGCGAGGGATTAAAATGCTGGACTGAAGGAGCAACCTGAACAATACTCGGCGGACACACTCAACTTCCATGCAATTCCGCTGATGCGGATGGAAGAGCAGGAGTCTTTGCAGTGTTCCGTCCGCCTAGCGGATCTGGGCTCACAGAACAAACGGCAGGTTGGTTGCTTTACAATGGCGCTTCTTGACATCTTGTGTTTAGAAATTCGCCATCTTACTGAAATTTATCAAGGAGATCGATTATCTGAGTCTAGCCGACTGCGAGTTTTGTTCAGGTCTATAAAAGCATAAAAAAGCATGTCCATACACATTCACCATTAACAACAATTCTTCATTCTTTTCTAATTATTCGCCTCTTACGTCTCGCTATACCGTCAATTGAGGTTTAGTTCAACCTTCATGCTAGCATGTTGCATGTAAATTACAAGACGCTCGAGGTGATTTCATACTTTGGAATTATAACTTAGCTTTTTATTTTACCTATACTGTTATTAATACTTCAAATATTAAATGAACTAGAACATTGGTTAAAATAGTGTATGATCATATAGTTCTGATTTAATACTCAAGAACTGTGAGTATAGTGATAAATGGCAACAGGAAATGATTCTCAGGGATCAAGTATCGTGGGGTAGATTTTCTTAAAATCTGCTAGACGACAATATGACGTCCTCCGTCAAGTGTTGAATGTCAAGTTATTATGCGTTCTCTTCGACTGCTCCAAAATTTTATTTTCGACTCGTATGAAGTAGTGAATTTATATTTATTGTGAGACCTACAGGTGTTCACAATTTAGATAAGTACTCGTAGTGCTTCCATTTCCTTATGATCTTACGAGACCGGGCGACGTGTTTGAATGGCGTCCAGACTCACACCAAACTTTGCTCTTTTAGTTTCAGTCTCCTTGAGGTGTTTGTTATCGCAGCACGTCAGTAGTTCCTCGTGTTAGTCATGGAGTGCAATGTATATTAGTTTTCAATTCACTCTTTCTCACTATTCGTAAATTAGACCTGCTTTTAGTTTAAATTCTTGATAAATTTAGATATTTTATAAATTGTCTTTAGTATTATTGTTGGCATCGTCATTTCTTTTATTAGCCTATTTAACTTTTGCTGTTATTCCAATTCTCAAATGAACTCGTAAAAAATGAAAAATTTTGCTAAATTTATGGCACTAGTTTAGAATTTCCAGTCACTTCCACCTGATGATCATTTTTCTTCCACATTCTTCTCTTATTTTTATTCTTACATTTAGATTTTCAGTCTTTATCCCAAGTTATTAGTTTTTTCTTGGATCTTCAAAACTCAATCTTGAGTTTATAGATAAGAATTCCAGTTACTCTGACTCTTTTATACTCTAATAAATAACAATTTTATAGTCTCTTGTGCTTGGCATTTAAGTTAATTGAATATTTACCGTCTCAATGACATTAACTTGAACTTCGACTTTTCAAAGATACGCTCCATTAAGCCCCTCTTACCTTGTGCATCCTTGTTTTTCTTAAAGTACGAACATTTTTGTGTGCATTTTTCATCTCAAGTTTTATGCATCTATGCAAGATGCTAACTGCACGTTGACAATTTCGTTATTTTTACGATTACTTGATTTGTCGTTTGTTAGTTTGCAGTTCTTGACTTCTTGGTATTTCCTGGAAGTTTTGTCGCCCCGCACTTCTTGTTGGGAGAAATGTTACTTGAAGGACGATAATGGAATACTGGCTGGATGATATTCAACTAGCTGAACTTACTAAGGAGTAGAAGTCTATCAGGTTTCCATGTTTGACAGTTACATGGTATGTAGTAAAGAGATTGATATATTATTGCACAAGTTAAAATCTTTTGCAAATTCAGAGCAAAACCTGAGCGCCGATGTTTTTATGCATAAAACATTTTTTACGGTTAGCCGGTTCTAGTTTTAGAGTTGGAGTCAGTTTTTATTATAGTAGAATAGAATAGAATAAGGCAATAGGAACGAGCCGTTTGGCCCATTCTTGGTTCAATACCGTAAGTAAGCAAGCAGTTGTTACAATTTAACCGTGGCTTGTTTTTAGAACTGGGACTAGCTGGCCGTAACTGTGCCAGTTTTGGATTGTACCAGTTATTACAGATTGTGCCAATTGTTCCTGATTGTGCCTATTGCTGCAGGTTTTGTACCTTGTCGCATTGGGTCATGAGTAGTAGATTGTCTGATATAGATTGTACAAGTTCTTGCAGGTTTTTCCAGTTTTTGCAGATTGCGCCAGTTGTGGATTGTATGAATTGTTACGGTTATACTAGTCACCCCAAGTATTAGCTTAATCGTTGCAGATTGTGCTATCATTCTTATCATGAATGTCTTTGCTTATTACCTCACATTGTAATGATTGTTCAGGTGATATCACTTGATCAAGGTTGTGGTGGTTCAACTCTCAGCTCAAAAGTTTTCTAATTATTCAGGTGCATATAGCGTTGAAGCGTTCGTAATGGCCTCCGCAAACGATGAATCTAACGGCACCGCAGTTTTCTGTGGTCATAATTTATGCAATGTGTACCTGGTCAAGGGAGTACAAATAAGTACAATTTTGGCAGGAGTAAAAATGTGTGTGATAACTACAACTTAGGATGTATATCAAAGATAACAAAACCAGGGATACGAAAATATTTTATCAGTAATACATATTACATACATTGCTTGCCCTAAACAAATTTTTTATAATAGAAAAAAGTTTATTCACTTTAGTATTACTTAACAATAAAGTGCACCTCGTGGATAAATGTAGTCTAAAAATTTATAGGAGTAAATGAACATAATTTCTGTTCACACCAGCCACAACTTTTTGTTGGTAACAGAAGCAAGTTGACATCGAACGGAGACATCTTCCCTCACATCGACCCTAATTCTCAGGCACGTACTGCAGAAAACAGGGCAGATGAGGATGCTCTGCCTGACGGGCTTTACTCGGCAACTTTTTTGATGGCACCAGTTTCTTGCACGGTGCGAAATTAGTGGCTCGCGGTACTGTACTTCTCATGGCCGGTGTTGTGCTGTACCCGATCATCGTGCACACCGTGATGTATGTTGCGTGCTTGCTTACAAGCTTTCTCTTCCGTTCAGGAACTTTGTAAAACCCGCTGGTCCGAATGAAGAATGGCTTACCTTGAATGCTTCCTTAGTACGGTATCAAAGGCATAGCTCGTATTGTGAATATTTTGCCAGAGTTGACCTCTCTTGAATTCATAAGATAAAATTTATTGGCTACCTTATTTTGAGAAAAAGTTAATTGAATATCAAATACAAAAACTGTAATAGAGGGCAAGAAAAATATTTTTTTGTTAAACAAATATTCGCTTTTCAAAGTGTTTTGACTTCTGCTAATGAATTGTCGCTCAAGTGCGTGGGTGAAACAGTGAAAAAACGAACTTTTTAACACGTTCCATTGCATGAAAATATTGAATTTCAAGGGACTATGCATGTCCCTCAATGCAGTGCTAACGCACGAGGATGCGTGAAAATAACTCGCTAATTTGTTTGATGCGTGCACTTGAAAATAGAGCGTGGCCTTCTCAAGCCTCGCTCTCAACACTGCTTCGAAATTTAATAAACTTACGTCAATTACCTACTCTAAGTATCCAAACAGCTATTATAAAAAGGTTGAAGTAAATTTTTTTATTGTGAAACACTTTATAAACACGATCGCCTTATTGAAGCTTATCTAATAAAAAAGTGCAGTTGATAATAAATAGACGGAAAGTACCAGAGCGCAGTTATCTTAGGATGCTGCACAGCAATTTATTCCATGTTCTCCATTTTATCTTATATGGGGAAGCATGTTAATGATCCGTCACTCCATTGAGTGAATTGGCGTCGCTGGCCTAATTAGGGTCCAGAAGGATACACAGCGTACGCCTCAGTTGTTACCTCATTGTTGCGCAATTAGTGGGCCTCTGCCTTCACACCCACACCCTTGTAAAGAAATATGTACCGAAGACAGGGCAATTTTTGAGCAATACAGTCCTTGCGTAACAAGTTGAACGAAAATAAGCAGCTGGTTCAATAGCAAAATTAGGCGAGCTGCTCAATTAGTGTAGTTGACGGCGTAAGTTACGAGTGTGAGGAATGTATGGTCTTCATACTCGTATCAGAAAAATAAATTTTTCATTTCTTGATGGTGGATGTTAATCTTGTTGAGCCGTTCTTCGGTAAGCAAGTCCTCTCTTCAATAATTCTGCTTACAGCGAGCAGACCTAGACCTATTGAAGAGACCTGACCTGCTTTGGTGGCGGACACTCTTCAGAAGCTCTAGCTTTCCCGGTCCTGCTCGCCCTCAATTGCAGTTGTGTGACATCAATCATGTGTGTGCCAGCATCCAACCCAATGCTGCTGCTGCATCTGTAGCTCATCATGAACGTTTTAATAATTTTTACATGGATCTATAGCCTACTTTTCAGTTCCATAGTCATTGGATACGAGCAAGGAAAATTTTTATTTATACAGACTCTATGCGTGTTTGCAGTTTGTCTTAGAAAGCAGAACAATGTATAACTCAATGTTGAATGTCAATAACTCGCTTCAGATCAAATCGAATTTGGCTCACTTTGTCTGAAAAAAATGCGCAAAATAGTTTCCAATAGCATGAAGGAGCAATGATACTTCCACTTTCTCTATTTATGTGGTAGTTATATCGTCCTGTTACTCAATCCTTAGAAATTGTCTTGTGCAAGAGAGTCATTGCCTTAGGTCGTGAAATTGAGGCCCCCCCAAGATCTCCTGATTGTACTTTTTGCGATTTATTTTCGGAGGTCACCTCAATTCTAAAGTTTTCTTCATTCTACTAAGAGACCTAGAAGAAAACACGAGAGAATTCAACACGAATTTGGGCTTTTGAAGACCGACAATAGCAATGCAGATAATAACATCGAAACTGTGAGTGGGTCGGTCTGCAAAATAAGGGAGGTCACGTGAAGCAGACGCATGTTCAAAATTTTAACTTTGTGGATTTTTTATTGCCATCCTGTGTTTAATTATTTTCCTCATTTAAAGAGAGTGAGTTTAAATGGGCTTTACATTAAGAGAGTGATTGATTTTTAAGTCATGCCTACATTTTTCGAAGACATCCAGATTGTAGCGTTAAAGTTTCATAGAAATTCCACGTGCAAAACTCGTAGAGTAAATAACCCGTCTTACCAATTAGACTCAAGATTTTTCAAACGCTTGAAATTTTTTTTAGCGACACTCCTTAAGAGATCTTGTCGTTCACGCCTACCTTTGTTGATACAGTGCAGATTATGTCATAACATGCGTTCTGCTGTACTGTATGACATGCGTTCTGCTGTACTGTATGACATGCGTTCTGCTGTACTGTATGACATGCGTTCTGCTGTACTGTATGACATGCGTTCTGCTGTACTGTATGACATGCGTTCTGCTGTACTGTATGACATGCGTTCTGCTGTACTGTATGACATGCGTTTTGCTGTACTGTATGACATGCATTCTGGACACACTGCCGGTAGAACCTACCGAATGACTTGCACTTTTGATGCGCTACACATTCAGTAAATGACACATTGTAGGGCACTATGCGTTACGTTGTGTAACGCTGTGAACGCTGGTGGTGTACCTCAGTTACTCATTACATAAGCATATTTGCTTGGACAACGCAGTGGCACGTTGTGTGGGTTCTTTATGGTGGTAAGTTGCTGTGGTACGTTGAGGAATACGTTGCACGGGTACGTTGCTGTGGTACATTGAGGAGTACGTTGCACGGGTATACGTTGCACGGGTATACGTTGCACGGGTATACGTTGCACGGGTATACGTTGCACGGGTATACGTTGCACGGGTATACG
>VCRD01000229.1:115430-352038 GCA_006783055.1 Trinorchestia longiramus
GTCAGTTTCTTTTATTTACTTGTCAATTGTTTCCAGAATACTGAGGGTGCGAATTGATGCGCCTTATTTCGTCAGGCCGTTCAGTTAGGTGATTCCTACCTCACTATACACACACACACATTAAATGAATCAAGGCACCTCATTGGTAAGTACATATTGTACGCTTAATTTAGTCCTGCGAAATCGCCGACGTGCTCCACTTTAGAGCAAGTCATCCTCGTACGATCTCCCCGAACTGCTTTTTGTGGACAAACTTTCTGCAACTCGTGAAAAATTTTCCCCGGTTTTCTGCATGATATTTCAGGGCGGTAGCGTCCACTTCTGAGAACTGTACGGTGCGCAGGTTAACCTTAAAAAGTAGCTATTCTTAGTCACTAAATTTTCCACGCATGAAGTTTGTCTGGAAATTCCCCCTCTCCTCGTGTGTGTTATTTTAAGAGTGTGAACCATTTCATGTAAAAGCTCGTACTCAAGTTAAATGAACTTGAACTGAGCGATGCTGCGAGTGTACTTTCTGGGACATTGAGCTCATTATTGTACGAGTTGTTTAAATCTCTTGTGGGTCCACTCATGTGCCAATGTTTCTTGCTTCGGTAGGTTTTCTTGATTTATTTTTTAGTTTGCCTTGAGAGGAGTGTCATTTTATCGTATACGTGATCATTACTCTAAAGTTCTTCATTAAATTATTGTGTATTCCTCTTATTTTCAACCTGCTGTGTTATAATTCAATAGTTATGGCTACGATAGCATTACCGTATTATGATTTCAACAAGCATTATTCCTTTGAGTAGTTTTTCAGAGCTGTGCCTTCAGTGTAATTTTTATTTATTTTGTAGGGAGGATTCAGCTTAACTCTAAACTTTCTTGAATTTTGCTAAAATTGTGAAAACTCGCCGACTTCAGAGCCAGGTGTAGCGTCCAGCTTTGTTTACCATATGTAATTAAGGCCATCATTTATCATTAAATGAGTATTATTTCAAGTTCACCTGAATAACTGGATGAATTTACGACCCTGACTCGATAAATGCTGATTGACAGAACGAGCTAGAATAACATGAATGCTTAACACACCAGTGTTGTAAAAACGATGCTTTATTTTTTCATTAGTAATTTGTGTTTATCTTGCTCGTGTAAAATCAACTATAATTTTGAATGTTTAGATCATACTCTAGAGAAAGATAACTGTAATGTCTTTTGCCTAACCCAAATCATGATAGCTGATTTCTAATTTTCTTTGTTAATCAAGCGCACTAAAGTAAAGAAGTAATTCAAATTCATATAAAGATAAATTTCAGCAGTCATGATTCTTGAGAGTATTGGCGAGAGTCTTGAAGAATTTAGTGGTGGAGGTGCGTAGAGAAAGTTTCGAGTGAACTCAATAAAGAGAGAATGGGAATCTTATGGTTGTGATTTTGTTGCGTGAGAGCATCGCTGATGCGAGCAAAGAATGCGTCTCCGTCGCAGTCTTCGCTCGTCAATTCTGGTCATAAGTGATGTCTCAGTCAGAAACTTCGTTCACTTCGTAATGGCGCGTGAGCCCTCGTAATTAAACTTGATGAAATCTTTATCTAAGTTTCTAGAAGAAATCACCGAAAATTCTGTAGTTTATGTTCATTTTTGATAACTGAAGAAACAGGAACTGGCTTTGCTTTGCAAATAGAGCCTATAGTAATGTGTTTATTCCTGCATTTCTGTGTGGAACTATTGGAGCACGTGAGTAACAACAGTTCAGTACACAAATACAGTATATCAATTTCATAAAGTCTTTTGACAACTTGTCAGCACTATATTCCAATTTGCGCTGCTGAATCTTTTAGTTTCCACGATGCATTACAAAATTGATCGAAAAGGTTACTGAAACGTAAAATCGAGATGTAGAATAGTCGCGTCGCTGCGCTCACGTGTTTAGTATCATTCTGGTTTTGAAGATAAAACAGCCCGAGTGGAATACTTCTAAATGAATTACAACGGTATAGAGGGTAGACATGTGTTATCGTAATTACCCTGGATTTCAGTATCAGTGTTTGATTTTTGAATATTTATACGGTAGTTCATGCACACCAGGTCTGTTCTTGAGTTCGAAGGTAGTAGATATTAAGGATAAACAAACGTTCCGCTTTTTGCAACAAATAACTTTCTTGAATCAATGACAATGTCTGCTCATGGTTATTACTTAAGGAGGAAGGGCTGAAGATTTTCATGGTTGAATGTTGACTTAAGCCGTTCTTTTTTACTAGCATCCTTCATTTTAAGAAAAGACAACTTGTCAGCACATGACGACCATTTCAATGTACGTGTTAATATTATTAAATTAAAATTATTGCTGCTGTTTAGTAGCTACATGATTTTCTGCACTATGTGAAAAAGTTTCTCATCATTATACTGACAGACTCTCATGTCACTGCCGTGTGAAGTTTACAATTCATGCATCTTGTTCTCTTGCTGCTGACGCATGAAGTGATCAGTAGCTTTCCAAGTGTCAGGCCTTGCAGTTACTGTCTAGTTGACTTCTTGAATCTTGACGTTTTCAGCTGAATGACATTCATTCAGTCTTGTTAGCTTGAATTAGCACTCTGCAAAAGAGAAGTAAAAGATTGAGCTGAGAAATAATGTATTTCCCTTCGAGAATTTTCGGTAATTATAATTTTAGTACAGGTTTCATTTGTGAGTACTTCTGTGTAAACAATCGTAACTGCAGAAAAATCACGTTTATTTTTATAATTGCAGTAGGTGAAGTGTTATTTCACGTGTGTCAACCCGACTGGAAGATTGTATACGTGGATTCTCCCTTGCTTGTGTTGGAAGGTATTTGCCTTGTGCTTACCGAAGGGACTTAGGACATCCATCTAGGGTAGGTTGGATTCCTGAGCTCCTCCAAGAAGGGTATACTGTACATATTTTGTGTGTATAGAAGTTAGCGTATGTAAAGGACTTATTCTTTTTCAGAGAAGTCAAGATGAAATTTTCCATACTGTAGATTTAGTAGTGCTAGTGAAAATCTGTGGGGAATTTAGTGTTTTACATGAACCGTGTTGTTGTTGTTCCTACTTGCATCTGCGTTGTCTGTTTCTCAGTACAGATACTAGTACAGCAATAGCTATGCCTCCAGTTCTGATGTGCAAAAGCACAATAAAAATATGTACCATAATACTACTGTACGTATAGCTTCTTTGTAGAAAAAGAAAATTTTACGGCGAGTTTTGACATGAGAAACGTTAAGAAATAAATCATATTTGTATGAATAGAATAGAATTTCAGTTAGACCGCCGATACCGGCAAAATTTACCCAAATAAAAAGCTCAATCAGGGATGTACGGGCACCAAAATTATCGCCGATACCGATACTCTATTTCAAGTGGATACCATAACTTGATAGTTCAAACATGACTTATACTAGCCTACACGACACGGATCCAACGCAGATGTCCCAGAAGTGACTGATAAACACCGAGACCCAAAGCATTTTTAACCGAGACCCATGTAACAAATATGACGTGCATGTATTAGCACTTTAGCCTAATTCTCTTTCAATGTTTTGCCAAGATTCGTGCGCTCCATGTCACAATACACGAACGAGCAGTGGTAAGTCTGCTGGGTGGTACTCAAACTCTGGTACTAGGACCATGCCATGAACAAAGCATAACTAAAGAATATTTCAACTAAGCATGCTTGTCAACTCCACAAGCTGTGCTTGTGTTGCATTCAACACATGGCTGTAATGTCTCAACATATGAATTAGGGTGCATCGGCGTGCTGTTGCTATTCGAATGCTCGAATACACTTTTATTAGCCCAAAAAATACAATAATCTTGAAGAGTTTAATGTCCATAATCTTTCAAATTTCACCTCAGTGTAGCAAGAAAGCGGATGAACACTAAAATTTACTTAATAAGTCAGAAGTAAACTTGGTAATAGAGAACTGACAAACGAATACTTTCACTTCTATAAAATGTATTCCCGGCTGGAAAATTGTAATTATTCCGCTCCAGTGAGACCGAGTCTTGATATCCGACATGTATTTTGCGCAAGTGATCTGCCCTCGTGACGGATCACGTGTGCGATTTTACTCATTAGAATTTCTGGACTGGAAATTTCACTCCACGGAAGCGAAGACTGACAAATTGAATACCAGAAATTTTATTGGTTGGAAGCATCGATTGCTCGGTCATCCGGAGGTGTCTGGGGTACATGAGTTGAATTATGCAAATTTATAGACTTTTTATTTTGAGCGCTGCAGTTTGATCCGCTTGATCGACTAACGGATTTTCGCTACAGAACTAATGACCATATATTTTCTTGTGTTCCTTAATAATTTTCCAGGAAAGAAAAGAAAATTCTCGAAATTTTTAGAGCTATTATGTGAAGTGACATGGCATATCTATTAATGACTTTAATTTCTTTTTCTTTATGCATATGTAGACCTCCGATAACTATAGACAGAAAAACTTGAATAAGAGTAGTTTCTGCAAATAACTTTCTTACCTAATAATAGTTTTAGATGTTTCACTTTAAATTTTCACCTCTCTGTGAAATTGATCTGCAATGTTTATGAACATTTAGTAAAGTTAGAGTAATATGTTATTATAAACGTGTTTATTAACCTTCAATGCTTGAATTTCATTAGAGTATTTCAGAATTATTTTTCCTCATTGCGCATTATTATTAGGCGTTGACAACCACATAATGTATGATGTTGGATGCACGTTCGTCTTGCTGCATTGCACGCTGACATTTCACTATTTCTTCAATTGAATTTGCTTTCAGAGTAACCTGAATGTAACTCATTTAACATAAAAAGTTTTTCTATCACATACATTTTACGCAAAACTTTCTTTAAATAATTAGTTAAAACATGACTTTATTCAGTTTTCTTTCTTTTTTGCGCCATTAATGTAATTTATCGTGTACTTTATTAGCGTTGCTACGATTTTATTGGGTCCAAGTAAACTGGTGCTACTACTAGACCTCCTAATTGTGTACTCGAGCTGACATCTCTACCAATCATTTCCGTTCCGTTTTTCCTTATATTCTCATTGCTCGTCTGCACAACACGCAATTTTTCTGTTTCTTTGCTTGTATGTGAAGTAATTGGTCGGTCGTCTGCTTCCGCGGGTTACCATATGTTAAAGTTTCTATTTATTTTAGGTTGTCAAAGCATTCGACTGACTTGTTTTTTCATAAAAGTATCTCAGTTGAGTTATGTTTCAGTGACTAAATTTTATGTTACGATTTTTAATCGTGTGGCTGCTATCTGATTTTCATGTCATTCTGACACCAAACTTTTCTGTATGAAATGTTACGTTTTGAATTAAGTTTTGTTCATATTCAAAATGTTTTTGAAAAATACGAAGAACATCCTTCTTTGTTCACCGCCAAGCTAGAGGAAGACAATCATGATAATACAATAGATTGTCTTATTAAAGAGAACTTATCTCGTATTTAGCTGCAACTGTGTGAGTGAAAACGTCGATGTTGTAGTGTACACACTATTTGAAAAAGTGATTTGTTTTGGATATGGTTCATATTTTAGTGGCAAAGTTTTTCTATTCGTTACTGTCGGCGTGTGAATTACATGTATTGATGTGAGGTAAGTCAGCAATGCAGTTGATTTCATGGGTGCCTAACTTCCACATGATTGAGAATAAATTCCATTCCGTATGATTGATGGGATTTCATTTGAACGTTTCTGTATGCTGTCACACGCGTGTTGTTTTTATCTGCATTATTGCAGCTAAAACTCATTGATGACAGTAGTTGACTAAGCATAGTTTCGAATAGGTTATCACTCGAGCGTCTACCTTAGCAAACGTAGTTCATATTTTTTACGTTTTCTTTATTTTAGTTAACACCGACCCTCGATATTAGGTTGGAGTTGGAATCGAACAACTTTCTTGACTGCATCAGACTCGTTTCTATAGAATTTGGTACTTCCAGCATCAGTATTTACGAGGGAAGTTATATTCCGTGCGGAAATTGATTTATTTCAAGCCTTTATTGTACTGCAAGATCAAGAAGAGTTGCAACCTGAGAGGTTCGAAGTTAAAATTGGAGTTCATTGTTGTCTACGACCAGGGTTGTGGGCTTGAATCATTTGTCCTTAAAATATCTATTTTATTTATACACATGCAATTTCCAGTTCAAATTGTTTGTAACATGCAAAGTTGGGAGCTACAACTCGGTGTCAGATGACATACAGAATTGTGACATTTTGTGTCACGTATATTTATTTCTTAAAATAGTATGAAAAACGAATTCTTCGGCGACATGAACGTTAACTTTCATTGCAATCATGATGTGCTTTAGAGCGTAAGTGCACATCATTTGTTCGGGATGTGGTCGTCTCTCTCAACGAGAAAGTGCATTGCTTCCTCTTGTTAGTCTGTGGCTCCAGGGTACGCTGGAGAAAGCAGGCACATGCTTTCCACAGGTTCAGTTTATCAGTGAAGTAAGTAATTAGCTCTGATGCTGATATCGTGGTAAGCTTGGAAAATTCGACTGGTTCTAGTCTATTGAAAGGAAAAGTTACTCGTGTTTTTCTGGTACTACAACTTTTTTGTAAAAGTCAATTGAAAATGAGTCCAATGCTGGGAGTCTGAGCTATTTTTCAATACTCAAAAACAGGATTTCTTTGTTGTCTTTTTTGTGAAAACAAACAGTGCAAAGTCTAACTCACAACAAAGTAAAGCTGAGATTATTCGTAGACTGACATTATGATGAGAATAAGACTCAACGCCAAGCCCCTCGTTTGAAGGTGAAGGATGGCCTGAGAGTGTACTTCACAAATGGAGTGAGGCCTGTAGAGTTGTGTTCATGTGGCCTCAATGTGTATCTCAATTTCAGGTCTACTACCGAGTTTGTGTTCCAGGAGAACTAGTAACGAAAACATGAAAAACACGAACATATGTGTTATGCATAGACTGGAAGCTATACTCGAATTTTGATCGATAAATTTAATGATAAAACCATCATGTGTCAGAACGAGCGAAAAAATGGCGAAAAAGACCAACAGTTGTGATATAATAAACAAAATAAATAAATGAATACAAAATTTTGCTTCTTCATCTGGAGTGGTCATAAAGCAGAGGAAGACTTTAACTTCACTAACTAATAAGTCACGCTAATAACTACGCATATGTTGGAAGTTGAGAATCCTCTTTTAGCTATATTTTTAAATTATATCAGCTCCGGTGAACTTTTCGTGATGGATGTTGCTTCCGTATATTTTGTATTTTATGTGTAAAGTTGGTACATTCGAGAATCTAAAACTCACAACAAGGTGGCGTAACGCATATTTTATGTTGAAATATCATTAATAATACATTGAAATGTTTAGGGATTGCTCTGTATTGTAAAAACGTATTTACATTTTACAAATTAGGTTAATTCAGATGTCTACGTTTGACTCAGTTTAGATAATGGGCAAAACTTTGACTCCTATGGCAAAAAGTTTACTTGTTTACTAATAAGGTAAACACTTTGCGCAGGTGGTCCTCGTAATGTTCAATTTGCTTCGATATTGACATCCACACTTCCATTCCTGGTTACACAAAATGGATGAGTGCATTAGGCTTTGCTTATTTCGTACAGTGAAAAAATGTCAACATGCAAATCACGTGTGTTTTGCTCCTGCGACTCGAGTGTACATGAAAAAATACGCAGTGAAGCATGTTGAATTAACTGCATTTTCATTTGATAGGAATGCGCATGAGTAATATGTACGGAAACATATCATGATTTCTGCTATTATTTCTATTTGCCCAGAATTACCTCGATTAACGAACTAAACACATTGCGCCTCTTAATGAACAATTTCTTGCAAAACTATAATTTTCTGTTTACACCAAGTTTTGTTGCAGGATGTCCTTTCATGAAAATACAATGAATTTGAACTAATCGCCTTTCTTGATCAAGTGGGCTTACATAGATAACCGCAAAAACGCATCAGTTCTTACTATTCTGTTCATGGTGAGTGGGGATGAATGTATGCGTATGCTGCTCGTTTGCTCAGGCCTTGTTTTGAGAGGCGCAAAAAGAAGTCAAGCAAGCAGATTGCAACGTGTCTTACATCAACGAATTCAGTGTTCGATAATACTGCGTAATAAAGCACAATATTCACAAAGTTTTGAGCTGTTCAGAATATGCATGAGCATTTCATTTTGAAACATTTTTTTGATATACATAAATTATCTTAGTTTTCGTAGGATTGCAATGATTAATTGCTTGAATAGAGTGTGTGCTTGTCCTTGAAATTGCTACTACAAAACTTTAACGTATTTTCTGTTTGCATCAATTTCTGGAGTGACGTGCTACGTTTTCAGCCAAAACAATAATACTGCATTTACTAAACCGTTCATTTGGTGCCATGGAGTCGCCTTGACAGTTTAGTTGACCGTTCACTCTCATAGTAATGAATATGTTTGGATTATAGGCTGTTTTTGTTTAACAGCGTCCAACGGCACTATTATACCATCATCCATATGACAAAAAAACTGCTGGGCTGCAGGAAGTACCAGGACTTCACAGATTCACATCTTTGACTACTTGTATTAAACTTCGTCGTTTTATAAAAATTTTTACTACTTCTCTAAACGATGAACCTAATTTGAATTTAATTTCTTGACTGTACGTCCAGAATATCGATATTTAGACATAAGTACTCTGATGACGCGTTATAAATTCAGATAAATGGTACATTTTCTAGAAAAAATCTCGAGAACATTCTAGACCACATTGTTGTCTGTCTGATGTTCTATGATGAGCACAAAAATTGCTGACCTTGCCTTCTCTTGTCCTAGTTTTAGGTTAGAAATTACAGTATTTCAATCCCACTTATTCTCAATCGCAAAGAATTGTTTGGTATTCTTCAAATCTTCTCTCGTGCAACTTTTTCTAGTGCGTTGTCGTTTCTTCTCAATTATTTTAATCATTTGATAAATGCTTGTGGAATTTTCTTTTTCTCAGTAATTTGTTTCAATTTATCTGTGTTGAATTTATCCTTCCTATCGCACCATATCATGTGTGCCCGAATCTGTCACCACGCAATAGTTATGCTGTCAGCGATTGATGTTTGTAATGTTCTCTTACGGTAGAACGTTATTAGCGCTTCTATGATAGCCTCATGTAATAGATACTTTTAATTTCGAGTTTTATATATTACACACGTTTTTTTACGGTAATTCTCTGATACTCAAGTTTTATGATACTAATTTTCCTTCATTGCAACTTAGGACCTACGCACTTCGAGCACCTATTTTATTGTTCTAGTTTAGTTTTATTCTCCAGCACGCTTTACTCAGTAACGTATTATGATACAACTGTCAATTGCTCATAAATTTGAGTTGTCGATCTCTTTCCATTGCAAATATTGATGTGAAATTTGAAGCTCCCATGTTTGAAAGGCCTCAGTCACTTTCTCTGCTTCTCTCCGTTGCCTCGATTTCTTCCTTGGATTTTCTTAACATTTTAGTAATGGTGAATTTTATTCATTGGGCGGTTCTTCTGCTCGTATGTGGTTGCCTTTTATCTGTTGCTTAACGGTGCTGTGACGAGCTGTTATATCAGTGAGACGTGTCGTAAAAACTTCAGTGGCGGGAGAAAAGAGAAAAAACTTCCCAGTTAACTTTCTTTGCTCGTGCAGTTAGAGCATAACTCATGTAGCTCGCTAGGTACGTAACCTGTAGCTTGCGCTCAGCCTCAGGGGATATTATTGTCTGCCTTTCAATAGCAGAATTGATTAGGAAATTTGAAATTAATGACCGATTGGCCTCAGTTGTTTTATGTGTGGCTGGCGTTTTATGTGAGATAAGAGTACTTTTCAATCCCGCTCTCGGATGACGGTGCTTTTGAAATATGAGGCACATGGTTTCTAGTCCACGCGCATTTGACGAAAGAAGATTAGCATGTAAAAGTCAGTATTCGTAATTTACCGTCAAAGACTGATATTTTTCTACTTCCCAGAATTCCTCCGCAATCAACAACGAAAAATGCGTTGAGAAATGAGCTTTGCAAAGCTTCGTCTGAGTACAATGGATAAAACTTGAAGGTGGGCAGAAATAAGGCAAATTTACTTGTTACGTTTGCACTCGAAAATTGCTTGCGCCATCAACTCCATTCAACCTGGTTTTCTGAACCTTCAAATCTATTTAGGTCCTTGTCGCTGGAATTATAAACTAGAAAATCAATAAAAAAAACCTAGGTTGGTAGTCATATGACTCTTCCATGAAAGCTTCATTGAAAATTGTTTAATTTTACTATAGTCTAAGATATTCTATAAAGAAATCAGAACATTGGTGTGTAAAATGTACTGTACAACAAAATAGAAAATTCTAAATTGTAGGGAAACTAAAAAGTTCTAATTAATTTAAGATGTTTAATTGAAAATCTACCGTTAAAAATATATTGAATGAAAATAATTTATACATTCATGGAAACATATTGTGTGTATCTCATTCGAATATTTGGTGGAACAGGTTTCTGTGATGCGAAGAGCCACTCAGAAACAACCAGAACCGCCGTAGGTGAATGGTTACTTCAACCTCACGGTCTACTAATCCCATGTTAATATGTTTACTAGTTTCTCAATAATAGATTAATAGTATCATATTTAAATATAAACCTAATCACCTTGCCGTAACTTCTCAACTTTCGGGGAATGAATGGTGAAGCAAGTATTTTCTTAAAACTATGAGCCATTTAAAACGTGTGCAATGTAGTTTTCTAGGTAAGGGACGTAAAGACTAGCGTAAGAGGAGGTGTAAGTAAATGAGCGTCTTTGCAAGCGTTTGTGAGAGCAAGAGCCTCTTCTCCGCTTCAGTTGTCTTGCAAAGATCAAGGTTTTGTGTTGTCTGAGCTGCTCTTCACAAAAACTCAACACGTTCGTGTGAGGCCAACTGACAGCTTGTGCGTACAGTATTCCTGTTCCTTTTGACATTTACTGCTCTGTTTCTCCCTATAATCTATCCTTTTTTGGACAAGTAAATCGTTTTGACTCTTCAGTGACATACCTACCGCTTTGAGTTCAAGTCTTCTGACATTGTTTCCTTTTTCAAGGCGTATAAAATTTTATTTGTTTCGTGGCTCGTAGTCTGTGATATTATCCTTTGCCACTCTCAGAAAACCATGAACGTCTGTTGTGTTTCTACTGACGCAAAATTTTATAAGTTTTCTATAATGAAGAATTAATTCTTACATGGATCGCGTTGCAGGAGTACAGAATTTTTGTATGATTTTATGCTTTATTGACAACAGGTGATGGCACTTAAATGTCAGTCATGGACCTCAATTTATCCAAAATGTTTTATCCTACAAAGAATTAAGCCAATTCGACATTCATTTTTCGAAGTATGATTATGCCATTATTGCAATTTTTAACGGCATTTCGGTTGATTCGGCATCTGCCTCTACGAACTGAAACTACCAAATGATACACCTGAAGGTATTCGTTTCTCATTCAGACCTGCGTAGCTCGTTGCATCAGCCGACTAATGAATTAGGAATTTTTTTTAGAGTTCAGCATAATTCCCGTGATTATGCAATGGCAGATGCGTTGAACCGGTCACGTTTCGCTTCCCGCGTCTACTGCGCTTGTTTGTCCCTTGTACACAGATGAGATTTGCCTCAAAAATGAGTCCATGGATACTACACAAGAGACACGATTTGATCCTTCTTGTGGCTGACGACTGTATGGAAACAGGTATGAACTCCGTGTACAGACTTCTATTTCTTCGCGTGTTAGCGGCTGTAACCAGCACCTGTAGCTGAATCCTCTCGTTTTCAATCAAGTTAGGAAATTTATACTGTGAGCCCTTTAGTACTGAAGTTACTACTGCAATTAAATACATGTGTTCACCGGGGATACTTCTATGGATCAAAATTGAAACACCGATGTATTTTTGGTGTTTTAATTGGGAAGGCCTGATGGATTGAAAAAATTAATCCGATTTATCTTCTGCGAAGTGATTGTCAAACTGTGTAACATGAGCCATTGTGACCCACAGATAGAGTACTTTTCATTTCCATTCTGGAGTCAGTACAATTTTTATTGTATATTAATATCTCCAGTTTTGCTTTGCTGTCCCTCACTTCGAGCACGAACTCTCTGAACCTACATTTTTAAGCAGGTTTTCTCCGTCATTAGCTGCTGTGAATGCATCACGCACGGCCCTCGGTCGGGCCGCCGTCATGTTTGCTTTATTCCGTCGTGTGACGTTTTCTGAGTGTTTCTTTTCAGTCGGTGAATTTCCCTTCGTGAAGCTATGATGGGGTGACTGCGTGATTTCCTGACGTGCGTGATGGGACTGTGGTCGTGACTAGATCTGTGTGACTGAACAGTAGTCGTGACTAGTTTGTGTTAACAGATCTTCAAGACTGTAGACACTTGCCATGGCTAGAAGCTTCTTCTCAAATTCATTATGAACCAAGTACTTTATTGAAGTACATAATATCATGAATCTCAGTAAAATTATAATTGTGTGCGTGTTTGAGTTTGATAAGCCAGTCCAAATTTGGACAGAGATGATTGAGGAAAAATCCCGAGCCAGTTCTGCCAATTGCTAATCATTGGCTGCAAGCTCAGGTGAAATTTCTAATTTTACTTATTTCTTGATGATTAAATCGTACGCATCATTTGTGTTGCAAAATTATGTGGGTTACGAAAATTTTCATTTTTTAACGTGAAAGCAAATAGCTAATGTCGTGGTAAACTAATTATAACCCTTACTACCTTACTTAAAACCTATTTTTAAGATTTCCGATTATTTCAATTCAGAATTTGAAAAAGTTGAAGCGAATAGCTCGTTTAATTTTAGTCTTTTAATGTATAACTCAATAATGAATACGAATTTTGAAACACCAATACTGCATTTGATGAGACGAGTGACGAGACGAGTGACGAGACGAGTGACGAGACGAGTGACGAGACGAGTGACGAGACGAGTGACGAGACGAGTGACGAGACGAGTGACGAGACGAGTGACGAGACGAGTGACGAGACGAGTGACGAGACGAGTGACGAGACGAGTGACGAGACGAGTGACGAGACTAGTGTTCTTGTTAATATTTCGTACTGTTGAAAACTCATTGTACTTTATTCTGCACTAGCTGTTAAAAGTTGAACTAAAGAAACACTGATGACTTTATCTTGACCTATCAGCAAAATGACCAACGTATTGCTATGCAATGTCAACTATTTGAAAAAATTATCTTTAAAGATCGTAAATAATTTCAAGATGAAACATCAGAATCTCTCTTCTTGAATTCATGTTAGTAATTTTTTCTGGATTTCAAATCGTGCTTTGATTTCTCGCTACTTGTCCGCGATTGTTGAAGGCTCTTGTTTTAAAGGACTGTCATGTCTTGCAAATCTAGTTTCCGTGCTCCTCTCATGCTCGTGGTCCTCAGCCATGATCACAAAGCTCGCTCATGACGTATGTTGCAGTTACCTATCTTTTTATAGTTCAGTTGAAGTCAGTTCAGATGCTATAAACGTGGCTCAAATTTGTCTTCAACTTTTCATTTCAGGTAATTGAGATTGAGTTCTTTTAAATTATGTACCTACACTGATAGACAAATCATAAACTTTCTCTGAGGGGAACATTTTTCTGTTTGAAGATCACGATTTGCTGGTGATTCTAAGAATCTGTGGTGCTCTGCAGTCCTCACTTCTATACACAGTATTGAAGATAAGCGAGAGCCGGTGAACTATTTTTGTCAAACAGTGTAACGTCGTGATGCACAGAACACGTTTGATTTGTTATTGAGTTGAACTAATCCAGGGCTCCACAGTTATTTTATTAGAACGAGTTATGTTTTTCTTGACTAAATCAACTTGTAGGATTGAACATAAATAATTATTTGAAACTGAAACGTAGGTGACAGCACATTTATGCTGTACGTTAAATGAATATTTAGAATAAAATTTCAAAAGCTTTTTTACGTCCGTTATGGGTAAATAATTGTTCTTGAGTCAAAGATCCCAGCCAATGCATGTGATCATTATTTTAGACGTTTAGAATAGAATAAGGTCGTAGAAATGAGCTGTTTGGTCCATTCTCGGGTTATTATTTAAGTTCCACGCCGTCTAAAGTAAAGGAATAAATTATGCACGTACACTTCAATGACACAGTCCATTTTAGTTATGTACTCACACTTCATTTCTCGCGCATGTACCACAGGCCCTTGGAGTTAGGGACATAGGATTAGTACTCTATAATAATGGTTGTTTCTTATCAAATATTTCTCGAAACGATTTTGAATGTGTTCACAGTGCCAGCAGAAAGGATATTTTCGGGCAGCTGGTTCCAAGGTGTGGCAATTTGGACTGGAAATATGCTTATTGGTGTTTATTTGAAGATGTTTCTTTGAAATAAGTCGCTCTAATGGGGAGTTTCTAGGCTACCTTGCTGATGAACTGTGTTGATGAATTACGATGAAAGATGTTGGACTTACATGCTCGTGCAATTTATAACTCGACGTCTGAACGCGAACTTGAGGTTCAAAATTCTACTGATGAGGCTGTACCTGCAGTTGACGCTACACAATCTCCAACTGTTAGTAAGGGCGATCTGGAATTAGTTAATCGCAAAATCAGATAAAAGTCTCATCATTATTTAGAATATTTTAATGACTTGAAATATGTAAAAAAACAAGTGTGTTTATTTGAAATACTTGTCAAACGTGTTGCGGGAGTTTTATGCAAAGATTCACTACACCTGAAACAAATGCGGAAAATTTAAGTTTCTATTCTCTTCAATCGGTGGAAATACTCTCCTCATACTATGTTTTGTTTGTTTTATTTTTACGTGCAATTTAAGTTACAGTTAATGCATTTCAAAATTTCACTGACAACAATCGGATAAACACCCACTCTTAGTAACCCATATGAAAAAACTGTGTTTCCCAATTATTCGTGGTTGTTTTGTGTGTATTTGCGAGAGATGTTGCAGTGCGTAAAACTGAAATGATCGAACGCTCGGTTTGTGCGCCACGCTTGCCTTGCTTTCCACAATCCGTCTCTGATTGAAGTGGACGACCTCGTGCGTCCCTGCACGCTTCACTTTGCATGCTTCACGCTGAGTTCGCACTGCTCACATGCTTGCTAAGCTCTTTTCTTATTTGGCTAGTCATGGTGAAAATAATTGTCGTTCGGCCAAACGTTTTCATAGATGTAATGAATTGATGGTAAAACACAGGACAATGGTTTCTTTTCAGAATAGAAATACGTGTATTTTTATCAGGATGGATGTTGATGAGCATCATACCGTGTAGCATCTTACCTCCAGTTCAATATACTTAATTCTGACATTCTTGCTGTACTAAAGTTTCAGCACGAGTAAGTCACTCTTACCTAATGGGGCCTAATTCTCTAACGTTGAGATTGCGTGAGTTGATCGTGGTCAAATCTCTCCTGTTTTTGTACATGATTTATTGACGCGCTAGCAGAGAAGAGATTCATGATGGTCAGCTGGTGAAGTAACGTTTCAACGATGAAAGCAGCAATTCAAGGAGCTGAACAAGTAAGACCATCTGATTGAGCTGGTCCGGTGATGCAGCGATTATGACTTATGAGCTCTGTTGATATGCATGGCAGCCCAGCTGGACAGAATGACTTAATTGTGTTTGTTAGAGAAGGCAAGTGTCGTGCAGCATACGCCTGTACCTTCACTTCACTCAGCATCTAAAAACGGGAATTACGTGTATTTTGTTGCTCGATTTCGCGCTTAATGTGATTTGATATTTAGGGAGCTGAACAAACTTGTTACCCATTTCTAGAGACATTATTGGTGCACGTTGTGTTGGTGTTGTCTTTCCTTTACAGCTTTTCAAATGAAGGAAGCGGACTTAGTAGTTGCTGTGCTCACAAAAATACGCTCTGGGAATGGGGGTGCAAGTCTTTGCATAAAATTTGTTCTAAAACTAGAACCTAGGTAAATTGCTGTTGCCTCCTCTTCCTTATAATTGTATTCTAATTAATTGTGCGTGTTACTTATTTCTAATTCCGACATGAAATCCAGCTGCAGATTTAAAAAAAATTGTCATCCACATTCGAATACTCACGTGCATTCGAAGTGTGAATCGCCAAGTCCTGTGTTACATGATAATTGCATACTGTATGAGTGTCATATATAACAGGAGTTTAATGTAAAATTACTCACGGGTCTTATGTTCAATGTGATCACCCGTGATAGTTCAGAATGTGTAGGGATGAAAACAATATCGAGAATTATAATTCAAATAATATTTCATTGCAAGGTGATGTTCATTCAGCGGGGAGACAAATGGGAAAAAGCTTTTATTTAAGCTCGTTTATATGGTATTTAGCTGTGATGAAGACGGCAAAGCAAGCGCTAGGTCGGGTCCAATGTCATTTCCATGTAAATTATTAGCAGCACATATGCGTCAGTGACTAAAGTTGTCCCACCATTCAACGTATCCAGTTTTGAGATTACCACGACGTACAAAACATCTTCGCTGCGGACAGGGTTCGAACCTGTGCGGGCAGAGCCCAATGGATTTCAAGTCCATCTCCTTAACCACTCGGACACCACAGCACTCTGTGACGTGAAGAGAAGCCACTTTGTATTGTAATTTGAAATTTGTTGCATATTTTCTAATGTTGTCCATGCCTTTCAAGAATTTAAAACTTGGGGAGTTTCTAGAATAATAAGCTACCAGGATTTGACTCCATTCTCGATGCAAATGATTCCCTTTCGAAGATTCTTGAATAAAATTTTTGCTATAAATCAGGCTGATGAAAATATAATTATTTCGTGAACCGACGATGTCGTCTGCATGAGTACAGAAGTAAAGTAAAAATTATACGAAGATACTTTCGTTTTGAAGAAAAATTTGTTAGCATAGATTGATGTAACAGACGCGCTTTCGTCTTAGAAATCAAAACTTACTTGAAAAGAACAAATGCTTTTACTGCAGTATTGCTGGTGTCTGTTCGGCGATAGACAAAACGAGTTCATATACGGCTCTACAGTTCATCTGCTTGGACACATAGAATACGTTGTTTGCATACAAAAAGTTGTGTTCTGGAACAAAATTAATTCATTCCGACAGAATTAAAAAAAATTTCCCGTGAATAATTCGTTCCCGTGATTGGGAAATCAACCCCGTTTCAAGCAAATGATCTCAAATTTTAACCTGATGGCCTCAAAAATAGATCTTGCAGTCTCAAAAATAAGTGATACTCATGAACAAATTCCGGAAAATTTTGATGTTGAAATATTTCCCTACTGAGCTCTTCGAAGAGATTTTTAATGAACTGTGTGAGGGCGAATATTATCGTGTAGAGCGACACGCCTTCTGTTAAAACAATAAAATGTTGGAAACCAAAGCAGCTTCAAATGATAAAGTCGATTGATTAGAATAAGAATAGAATAAGGTAGTAGAAACGAGACATTTGGTTCATTCATGGGTTGCTACCCAAGTCCTATGCGGTCTAAAGTAAATGCATCAATCAGGCTCGTATGTACACATCGATCACGTAAGCCAATTTAGTCACGTACACGCATTTCACTCACGCACAAGTGTTTCAGTCACGCACAAGTACCACAGTCATGCACTGGCCCCAGGAGTCAGTACGTTATAATACTGAGGCTCCTAATTCAAAATTTGTCGAGACGATTTTTGAATGTGTTTACGGTGCCAATAGTAATGATGTTTTAGACAGCTGGTTCCAAGTTACGCAATTTTAACGTGAAAGGAGTTTATAGCTCGGGATGTTTTGAAGTTTCTTATTAGTTTTTGGCCATCTTTTATGGTTTGCACGTAACTGTCTCTTTCCGAAAAGCCCTTCCAGGATAGCATCGTCAAGGCAGTTGAAATACTTATAGGTCTCAATGAGTTGTCCTTGCAATCTTCTTTGTTCTAGGGAGATAAGTTTAAGCTGTTGAAGACGTCTTACGTAGTTGAGATTGCGGAGTTCAGGAATCATTTGTTGCGAGTGCCGGTTATTTGCTCCAACGCGCATTACTGAACATAGAGTAATTTTGATCGTTGCAGAGATTATCAGTAATTGTTTGAATTTTTAACAATTCATAATGAACAGTGCTTTCAATATCTCACTGCATACTCAACTTCCTTTCCTCTGAGGAAGTCCTACTTTTGGCTGCTGAACAGCCGTGTTCTTCAATTGGTATACGAATGACAGCGTTATAGTACAGGATTCACATCATCTCACAAGGAGCCATGTAATGTTCCTGATTTATGGAACAAAGGAATTTTTATTAAAAACAGATTTATTATATTCCGAATTTCTGCTGCACAAATTTAGGTTTGAATTATTTATTTAAACCTTTATATCGACATGGTGGTTTTATATAATTTCCCCTAACGGTGTGCTCTATGTAATGCATGCTGATAAAATATAGTTATTCATAGTATTTATACACTAATGCCTCTTATTGCAAGTGTAGCTTTTTACGCGTGTTTAAAACATACCAGCAGACACGGCCGAAGTATGTACTAACTCTTACGACGAGAGTAATTTCTTACGCGTTTCATTGGTGCGCTGCAAGTGGGCAACGACCGCCAATGCTCAGTCCTCCAGGTCACCCCGTAGAGGACGTATCTCTAAATTGTGGTCAGGTGGATGATGGTGTTCGCATCGTGTTTTTTATTGTAACTTATGTATTGGTATGGAGCCTAAGCAGCTTTGTGCAATCCAAAGTGGAGATGAGAAAATTAATAGTTGATTTAGTTGCTGGAACGAATTTATTTCATTGAAATAAATTTGAGTGGAGAAATTTTTTTTTGCCGTATATCCAGGTGCCTAACTAAGTAAAATATTCATAAGTTCATTTTCACTTTTCTTAACATAAACCTGTACCTATATTTGACAAAGGTTTTAATTAAACACTATCGTTACTTTCTGCTTTCCTGCCTTTCCGGAATGTATTGCGTTTGTATAAAAATTTTGCGTTTATGTTTATCGTAGAGCCTTCTATTAACTTCAAAATATAATATTAATTGTTAAATCAATCTTTGAAAAAGCAGAAAAAATGTTTTATCAATCGTACTAAAATCTACTGAATTATGTGTACGCTGTGCCAAAGGTATCTAAACCATTTGGAGGAAAACATACAAGTTTAGTACCTTCGTGCGAATTCTAGCAACCCTGGTGTTCTGTCTTCTTAGTGCCGGCTGTTAAATTGGCAGGTTAATACTCTTCTAGTGCATAAAAGGATCGTTTTAGAAATCGAAAACGACCTTAAAATTTGGGACTCCAATGCCGATTCCGACGTAAAAAACTCAAATTTCAATTTTCGATACCGATTCCTATAACTCATGCCATTACTACAATGAACTGTGTAAAGTTCTCTGTTGTGTCTGAAAAAAATTGAATTTCAGCGTTTTTGATACTTGATTTTAATAGTGTAATCGTGAATTTCTACACGGTTCGTACGAGTTGTGTTTTGCATAATTTGATTTGTGGTAGACTAGCCATCTGTAATATCAATTTGAGTATTTACCTCTGTCCAGTTAGATGAAAAGTCATTTCAGCTGCATTTCTTTTTCTATGAAAAATGTTATTGGCCCACCTCGTACTGGATTTTACTTCCTTGTCGAGGGCATTCGCATGCTCATGATGATCCTTGCACTGAGAAAACAACTATTCAGCAGACAAGATTCTGTCTGTTTGACCTCATTTAGCATCAGTTCATCTCCACACTACCTGACGAGGAAACTAGCTAGACATAAGCTTGACTCATGACCGTTAGTTCAAAATTATTTTTACGTTATTCCTTACTTTACATCGCGTATGTTTTAGAATAATGATTCGTAAACATACGAACGAGTATGACTAATTCGTGCATTTTTGGGGATAATTGTGAGGATCTCGCTCATTTAAACAGGAAACGTTCCAGCTGTTGCAAACTAATATTCCTCATAATTTGTTCTGCAGTAATATTGCCATTATTAGCTGTTCTTTTATACAAATAATTCAACTTTAGCTGTTCACTTGAAAAAGAAAAGCTAAGAAAACCACTTGCAACCTTAACACATTATTGGCTAGAAATTACAAAAATATCAGAAAATAAAAACTTTAAAATATTAACGTTTCGACCGTGAAGTTTATAATGCATTTGATTTTTTCCGATTTTAAGAATGACCTTTATTGCCAAAACGTTATTTTTTTAAAGGCTTTTGGCTTTTCTTGTCAATTCTAGTCAATAAAATGTTGATGCTGCAATTGATTTTCTTTGCTTTTCATTTAGTTGTAAAATTGTGCAAAAATCAAAACGTTAACGTATCTCAGTCCATGCATTTCCTTATATATGTTAAAGAATACGATAGGTTCTCACCCTTATCTAATCGGCTGTTCGCTCGCTGTTCCCCAGAGTTTCAAGTTTTTCTCCCTAGAAAGTGTGGCAGAAAGATCAAGAATCTGTTTCCTCATTTTCGAGCTCTTCCTCTTAAAAACTTTCAATTTCAGCGAGCCATCATTTTAATTTTTGTTTCCCTCTAAGCCCAGGCAGGTTTCACTGTTGAAAGGTGCGTAAGAGATCACTCAGCGCTTGGCAAGTCTTTTTTTTATAGCTAAACACTCTCTTTTTGAAGATGCCACTACCAGCGGCATCCGTAGAGTACAAGGAAAAGAAAGCGGGCAGCGTTCAGTACTAAACTTCTCTTTTTTTTGCACAAACAGAAGGTAGTCTGTGGACCATGACTGTTACGTTTACGGTGTAGAGCATTTCATAAAAATAACTACTGGAGAGTAGTAGTTATGGGGTTTACTAAAGATCAGTTAAAATTTGTGTGTTGTGTTGTGATTCAGAAAATTATTCTCAACGCTATTATACAAATTTTGGCAATCATAAAATGTTGTTTGATAGACGGTAATGCTGTTGTGACTACACAATTTCTACTTGAAACCTACGTTTTGAGATGAACAGCATTTCTGATTTTTTTATCTGGGTAGGAATGAAATTAACTGAAACGACATTCAAGATAATCGTGAGAATAGTTGCTAACATGTTTTTGAAAGAGAAAGGAAAGGAAAATGAAATTAAATCTGACCGATACTGAGGGAAACGGCATGCGTGTTTGGTGGCTGTATTTAAGGTCACTTTGTACTGCCTTTTCTGCTGCAAGTCCTCAATGTCCTCAAGAGGCAGATTTTTGGATATTGCAAGTGTAGACTACATCCAAACTATTTCTAAGATCTGATCAGCCCTGGAGACTGTATTCGTTAAGAAACAACGCCTCTGCTTTTCATTATTCAGTTGCTACCCGCAGAGTCAGAAGTGGACGTGAACCTCAAACACACAAACAGTAAAATGACTTCACATATGATGTAAGATTATTAACGTGTTGCTTCGTATTGTATCTATTATGTTCAACACTGGTGTGCTGAAGGTTTCACTTCAATTAACCCTGTACGCTACATTCTCAGAGCTCCAGTATTCATAGCTTCGCTCGACTGTTTAATTCATTGGAGAATACAAATGGACAAAAAATTTACATAAATTCATAAATAAACCGGTAGCTAGTTTCAAACTGTTTTGGACTCAGTTTTTGTAAATTCTCACGAGTATATGTCTATTAATTAAGGTGTATTCTTTTTAAATATATATGTGTATATACACGTATCTATATATTTTACTTCTGCTCACAAAGACTGTTAAATGAGAAATTAATTCAGAACACGGTTTTTTCTTTTTCTGCTTGACACAAGTTTATTCACTTGAAATATTTGACTAAAATTTTGTTACAAAATGTCGTCACTGCAAATTTTTAGATTAAATTATATACGCATTATTATAAACTGAATATAGTCGTAAAACTTTAGTTAGGAGGCATATTTTATTCTTCGTTACCTAATTATTCCAGCAACACGCTTGATGAGACCGCATTGATGGCGTGAGCATCGACCGAGGCACCCAACTGTCTTCCCTCACTGCAACATGACGCGTTGATGTGTAGCTTTATTCTTTCCATCGTCTGCATAAATTATTGTTGAAGATTCAATGCTTATTGCCACTCTTCCCTATTCAAAAACTTAGAAATAGGACACATTGTCAGCATTAAAATAAAAGCACGCTGAACTGTTCAATAACGTTGTTAGTGTTGCACAGGAGGGAAAACAGCATGTTCCTTTTGCACTCTGAGTCTTGAGTTGCCTGTGCACCATCTCTGTTCACTGGAATAAGTTAACTAATTTTTCATCTACTTTGCAGTCTTTATCATAACTTTTAAAATGTCTGATAAATGTTATTATAGTTACTGCTAGATATTTCACCGTAGAAATTGGCCTGAAAGCCCACCGAGATGATTTCGTGGCTATTGCATGACTACTTCTTCATGTCAATAATCCGTGGATGATGTGGTCATATTAATATATTGCATGATGTGAGGTAAATACCTTACGAACACAAAACACAGAATATTATTAAGTACTTGGTGACATAAATATGTTATAGGTGGTCATCCTGGTCGATCAGGAAGCAGATCCAGAATCATAAAAATATTCATTTAGAAATAGTGTAGAATAGTGTGCATTTTACGTACAGTACATATTAGTGCAGTGTTCGGAGGCTGCATGTATGTCGTAATATTATGTTTCACTTAAGCTCCTTAAAAGGCAGCTATGTTTCACATAAGATTGCGGCTCAAATGAGATGAATCAATCTATAAGGGTTTAAGTAGACCGTACGCTGATGCTGAAAAACGGCTTGGTGAGTTTTGTTGAAAAGAAGCATAAAATTTTGCTTGCAGTATGCATTCGTGTGTGTTGTCTGGTTTAGGAGACCCAGCAACTGCAACAAGAGTTGCAGCAGCAGAGCAGTATGGCGCCTCTCTAATTTCTCCAAATAAATTCTGTCTCGGTCGCATTTCTCCTGCAGAAGCTCTAGTTTTCATTGCTGTGGTCGTCCAAAACGTGAAGTTTCTTTTGTCGGCAGAAAAGGTCGACACACGCCTTAATTATGTCTTATGATTCTTTCATGAGAGGCTCATGTGTTTATGACCATTTTCCACGTGGAATTAATGTTCCGTTTCGATTAATTCACTGAAAATTTATGTGTTTATTCTCTAGTGTTCCAGAATTATTATCTTCATAACAACCATGAACGGGAGAGAGCATTTGTCAGCGATTACTGCTTCATTTTCTCCGAAGAGTTTTCTCTGGTCTAAAAAAAATGCGAAGTACGTCTTGAAATCGTCCATTTCGCGAACAGATCAACTGTTACAGGATATTGAAGTTTCTTCAGGCTGTTCACACAATAAAATGTTTGTCCAAAGGATATATTTTGCTCATAAAGGGATTGTTTGTCGTGTAATTTCTTGAAACACAATTATTACACACATTTTAAAAAGAAGTTCTCCTGAAATGAACATTATAAATGGAAAATATTTCTAAAAGTAGTAACATGTCCGTGAAGATTTTCTTTGTATTTTCTTTAATGGTAGTAAAATATTTTGACGATTTTTTCGCTATTGGACTGTAAATTTTCTATGCCATTCATATATCGCAAGTGAACGTTCATTGGAGGCTACATAAACTCATCGGTTTAGCGCGTGGTGGGCCAAAAGTTACCAACACTTTCTTTTAGAATCACCTTTCATCCACTGTGGAGATAACCTGTAAACGTAAATGCTACTAGATCAATTGTTAATATTATTATATTATTCATATATTTTTCAATTTCCTGACAGTTATTTTTTCATTTAATGTGCCAAAGAATGTGTCAGTTACTTTTGGGCCACTTTGTATATTGCTACTTATTCACGAAAACTCACATTTTGAAAATAAGTATGACTTTCACTGGTTACATATGTGTACTCGTCTATACCGAAGCACATTATCTACGATTTTTTCTTATTTTATTCATTTCAAATGTATGTTTTTAAAGCCATTCATTTCATACTGATATTAAAAGTTCATAATTTTCTTCCTATTTCTTTATTGTTTTTTACTAACTCCTTTTGTTTTGTTTTATTTCAGTTTGTTCAGCAAGAATTACCTGCATGCCAACTTCAATTCAAAGAACTCTGTATCACGTACCCCAATCGTTGGTGCAGATTTCTCGCTGGACACTTCCTTGTGAACCTCGGTTGCTGCTTCCACTAAAACCGTCAAGGGGCGCGTTTCTGTGCAACAATTTAAGGTGGAGGAGTCGGGGCTTGAATGCAGATATTCATCCATTCAGTGACACTTTTTCCAAAGTCTCTTTACTATCATCTTAAGTGCTATTGATTTAAATTGCATGATTTACAGCACTCTTGTCTTATTGTGAACGTTTTGTTACCACCTACCGGACCTCACGAGGTGCTGATCTATTGTTGAGGTTTTCGCTGAAAACAGACTGGTGGCAAAATTTCTTTGTGACAATATGTGACGCATAATATCATTAGGCTCATATCACACAAGATTTATGTGAAGAAATAAGCGTAATTGTTGATTTTGATTGTTTATATTCCCTACTACTTCACTTGTACTTTTGGTCTAAGGAGTTACGTAATAGACACGCTTAAGATTAATGTGTGATTAGGGTGCCTTTCATTGTTTAACAGTATTTTTTGGCAAGTTGTGAATAGATTTTTTATTATTTATTTCACATTACTCATACATTAGAACATATATCAACTTTACAACTTTTTATTTTAGAAACCAGGTACCGTAAATAAAGTTGTGAGAAAATAATTAGGTGAGAAACGCAATAAATTTAGATGTTTCCCTTCTTTAAGTGTATGAGTTTCTGTGTGAATTCTGCATGTTATACGATATTGCTGTAGTGTAGTGCTTTTAGTTCGTAATAAAATGCAGTCAAGTGAACTGGGCCAGTAACACAGCAGTGAGTGTCGTAAACCAGGACTGAGGAACAGTATTGAATCATCTCTGTGTGCGGAGTGCGACCAGCATTCAGTATCCCACGGTCTGGAAGTAACGCACTCACGCTCTTTAGTGCAACGTGTGCGTTGAAACCAATTGAAAACGACTAAATCTACACAATACCGAAGTGATTCTTGAGTCAAAGACACAGTAATGGGTCCTCTACGACTGGCCGGTGCTGTGGCTGTGCTGCCGCCGCTGCCGCAGCATAGAATGCAGGTAAGTGTTAATTTATTCTTAGCCTCCATTATAGGTCTCTCCCACGTCCACTTCACCTAACAAGCAACTTCAAATTAAAGTATCTTGATGATTAGAAAGTCATTCTGAATTATATACTGTAAGCCAAAGATTATTTTTTTATGCATATTAATTTCACTTTTTAATTTAATTTGTCATCTTCTATTCAATATATGTATATTTTTAGCCTTGTTTCATTCCAGGCTGATCTTCAAGAATTGCATGCATGCCAACTTTGGTTGAAACCTGACTTCTTAAATTCATCTGTACATGAATGTGTTTAGGTGGATAGTGTTCATAATGTGTTAGCAAGAACTTATGGAAGCTGTGAAAAATGATCTCTTAGCAAATTGTAACAGTCATTACTATCGGATGAGGTCGAGTTCACGTTCTTGAGCGTTTTGAGTGAGGGCAGCACGCCTTCAAATCTCACAAATCAATCGCTCAATGTAAAAGGGGAACAATATGATGAACACTCTCGAAACAACAAATGTCTTACCTTTTTATTCTCTCCATAGTGGAGTTTTTTTTATTCCCATAGTAAAATATGTTTGTCTGAACGCTAATCATACGTCAAATTCTTAAAACTTATTATTGTTCAATCAATCAAGTAGTTTTATAACTAGGTTATGACAATCATGATTGGAATGCCAAAGTTAATTTACCAACGAGAAAATTGTTCCCGTCATATACTTTCTTATACAATATTCAATTTTTAAAATTCACCCATACTATTTATTGTAATAAGTTTCGACACATGATCCTGTATTTGAAATATTTTGATGTTCTATATCGAATTAATATTACGACACGGCAAATGCAAATAATATAGAAATTTATGTATGTGCACGAGCACAAGCATCATATGAAGGGGCTTTAACGTGAAATCATGCTAAGCTTATGTACAATAAAGGCACTGGCAATTCAAAAACTAGTGAAAAGCATTTCGAGCAGGTCAGAAATAATGGATTTAGTTCGAGAACTTGAGGGTTCACTCATATTTTTGGAAGCATTCTGCAATATTAGTGCGTGTTAAGTCTTTTTAAGTCGTCTGGGATATGCGTGCTGTAAATTTAGGTATTAACAATGTTCGTTCTTGTATGAATAAAGAAAAAATAAAATGTATTTGTTTCGCTTAGCTTCAATTTTGAAATTTAAAATTGTTACAATTTGCATCTCATGCGTGGGGCCCACATACTGATGAAACATCGTCTCGGTTTCCCAGTGCTGCGTCCGCGAAATTCGGGTCACTGCAACCAAGACCTGCCAGACACAAGCGTCTGGAGCCTGCTTCAATAGCAACTTTCGAGCAGCATAGCATGGCGTTTTCTGTGTCTTCATATGGGTTGATGACTGGACATACGAAAGACTTTAGGTTTCTAAATCTTTGTTCAATGGCTTGCTCCCCGTAGGCTGCACGTGTATCTATCAGCAGTGGAATCTTAATTGTCTGGCATCCAGTTCGACGGATACGTGGCAGCTCAAAGCGATAGTGGGTGACTACGTAGAGGAAAGTAGTCTAGTGTCAAGACCAGTGTTTCTCAAAATGATCCGTACCGCCCCCTTGGGGGCGTTGAGGAAATGCAGGGGAGCGGTAGAAGGGTACGCCTTGAATGGATGGCGTATATTACTGTACGAGTATAATATACAGTAATATAATCATTAGGAGGTGGTGGAAAATCAAATAGTGTTCTAAGGGGGCGGTGATTGAAAAGACTTTAAGAAACACTGGTGTAGAGCAGTACCATAGTGTGGACAATTTGCTAGCTGTGTTGTGTTACGTTAGTTGTGTGAGAAACTTTCTACGTTACGCGAATTTGGGTGGTTTTATACATTTTTATTTTTTCATATTTCCGATTATTTTGAGGGACATTTTCTTTAGGGTACTGGAACGCTGACGGTTGAGTATACAATGCTTTTATTTTCTAATTATTGAAACAACTACACTGAGATGCCCTTTAAAGTGCGTTGTAATTGCCCTATACCCTTTACTATTGAGGTGAGCTTTGACTATTCGATCTCGGCGATTTACTCAACTTTTGCAAGATGTTTTCTGACTAATTGATGACTACACTGCAGACGTGTCAAATGGCAACAAGATTGAAGATTAGATGTTCCAAGCATGTGAACATGCTTTTAAATTATTTTATTTTCTATAATCTAATATTTCCAATATAAAAAATTCAGCTTGAAAACCAGATATCGTTTTTTTATGAGTGTATGGAATACTTTTTAGCCAAGTGTTTTTATTTTTTGTTATAATATTTTTTCCCCATAATTCTCTATTCCTATTACATTCTAGAGCATTTCTGTATTCTTCATGATGAACGCATTATTTCATTACAATTGGAGGTTGTAATTCCCATCATTAAAACGTGAATGCTTGCAGTATTTTCCAAGAGTGTTGAACACTTTTAAACCTAACTGTGCAAGATTAGAGACTTAGATTTAAATTTAATTTATTATGACTCGGTAAGTTAGTATCGAGCAACGCGTAGAAAAAGGCAACTGATGTGGTCCAACAATTCACGTCAATTATGCTGGATCTTTTTTTTCTTTCTGCTGTGAAACAAGTAACTCGCTGATGACATTTCCCACAATTGCAGAACTAATATTTTGAGCTTTACCCAAGTGCTATTTTCTACCGTAACTGGATTACCTTACAGCAGTTTTAGCAGGTCCCTCTTCCAGCTGGACTGATTTGCTTCTTTCGCCTATATTTTAATTGGGTTGGATTAAGTTTGGACGCTCGAGTTTTTAAAGGAAGGTGAGCTGTGTGTCCTGCATGGCGTCCCACAACGATGCTCTGAGCAGCTTGCAGCAGACATGACTGAAACAATCTGGTTTTGGTGTTGCTAGACGAGCTCAGCAGATCTTCGTTTTCATATTCCTTGTCTCCTTCTGTCTCGACTATTTACTACTGGAAAATGTGAATTCCATCCACATTTACATCACATGTGATCTTAGCAGTTCAGACGCCTGTGTCCACGCACCTCACATAAGAGAAACAATATTTCTCACGTGCACCGCAACACGGCGAGGCTCTTTCTCTCTCTTTTCTATTTTAAGAACTGACATCTATTTTTAAGAACTGACACGCCCAAGTTTATTAACGTATCCTGAACCGAAAATAGAATCTGATAATCCTACAGGCTATATAATTCACCGGCACTGGCTATTTTATTATAATCGTTATCTGGAAGGTTATCTTGATGCGACTTCCAAATGAAGTCAGTTGATGCCGAAGCTCTGCGGTGGAACGCCACGAAATGCAGTTCTTCCGTGGCACATCGTCAGTATTCCTTCACTTGACCAGCATACGAGTACTTCTTTATAATTCTTGTTTGTGATATTTTAACAAGACATTCTTAATCATCTTTTGCTTCTATGTATTATTCATTATCAGTTTTGAATGCTTGTTATGTTAGTTTTTTAATTTGGCCTAGTATGTTGTAGAAATGATATTGTAGACCTGTATATGAAAAGAATATTACGCTTCAAGAATTCGACGGAAGTTATATATTAAGCTTTAACATATACATGTAAATATTGTGGTCTGAAGTTATACTGTCTAGCATTGAAGCTCTGATTCTTTGACGTTTTTACAATCTCATGAAAGAAAAACTCTGTATTTTACATCATTGAGAATATTTTTCTCTACGGTTGGTTGAAGATTAGAATGGAATTATGGAATTATCTCTTTCTACAGTTTTAGAGAGAAAAAACGAAAGCTATTTCGTAAAACTCAGGTTAAAGTAATAATTGTTTAAGAATATTTGTATGATTCATGGCAGTATTTAAAATACAAAATTTTTGGTTTGGTGCATATATCTGCTTTGTTCCTGAAGTGCTAAACGTTGATTACTGAGGCATCTGTATGGTTCATCCTGCATTTTTTAAATCTTCGCTTTTCATCAGCGAAAACTCTGTTCTGGTTTCTTAAGATTGGAAAAGCTTGCGTGACTCTCTACGCTATTATGATGAATATTATTTCAGGTAGATTTTGAAGAATGAGTGGACCTTACAAAACATATTTTAATATGCGAATATTAGTTTACACTTCATAAACAAAAATTTTCCATTTTTTAGAAACAAATTATGCACGAACATTTACAGTATGTCTCAGGCCATTCCTTAAGTTATGTGTACTTTTAATTTACCTGAAATTTTACAGTATTTTGGGATGCGAATTGGCGCCAAGTAACGTTTGTATTAATTTAGACACGTTTAAACCACTTGAATTTTATTTTACAAAGTGTTTAAGGAGCATTTAAGGTACATAGAGCTTTATAAGTTTAACGAAGGAAAATAGTCAGCTGAAGCGACTCGGTATATTTACTCGGTATGTGAAGAAAAGTACCTCAATAAAAGGGCTAGAGAAAGCTGGAGAAATTGAATTCAGAATTGAAAGCTGGAAATTTCAACCTTGAAAATGGAGCCCAGAAATGACGTCCAGTCGAGTTTGATGAAAAGCTCCTCGTGGCATCACTTGAAGATCGTGCAGCATCGCTAAATAGCTTAGCCAGGATTCTTAGTTCAAGCCATGAAATTGCTCACCGTCAGTTTAACAACTTTTAAAAGTTTTAATATTAGGAAATTGTGTTTCATGAATTGTGGGAAGCAAACTGCACCTGGAGTTGCGAGAGAGAGCTGTTCGTCTCTCACCGAACAGCCTGCTGTCCATTACGGTGTCACTTGGTCAAATTTAAGCTGAATGAAGAAATCTCCGTCTGGAGGTGTTGATGTCTGTCTTTATAGTAAATAACATCCGTATATTATGAGTATATGTAGCCCACCGGACATGCAGGGGATCCTTGTTGTGAAATTATCTCAATTTTTCATCGGTACATTGACCTTGTGTTACTTTGTTTTTACTGGATAATGGGTTTGCACGAATCAGCTCTATTTATACACACAAATTTTATTATTTTTAGGAAATTATCTTGGACTGTATCTCATTGCGTGGTGCTTCATTATTACTGTTGTTTGCGCATATTGTGTTGGGTTTAATTTTTTGTGCACTTTTTTAGTATTGACCGAGCTTTATTTACTAGTGCAATTTTTCTTCACGAAACTAAAATTGTTTTGAATAAACTTATGGTTTCCGTACTTCCACAGGCTGTAGCACTTTAGAATACAGGTATAACGAGCATTGCTTCTTCCTGTAAACGTTTCACCGAAAGAGGAAGTTAGCGATAAAAGTGACAATTGTAGATAATGGGTGCGTTATCAGTTGTATAGCTCATCAAGCGAACTATGAAATTTACGTGTGAGATAAGCGCCGGTGTTATTTAAGCCGAATTGTGTTCGGCGTCTTCAAATGCTATTGATGTTTTTGCTCATAAAGAGAAAGTGAGGGTGCTCTCTGGCTAGACACGTATTTTCTTGAAACATCAGTCAGGTCTCGTGAATAGCTACCACCAACAACTTTTTTAGGGTCTCCAGGCCAAATTTTAGTTCAAGACGTAAGTGCAGATTGTATCTGAGGGAGTTAGCTAACGAGATCCTATCTTCATCAGCAAACATATACGACATTGGATCTACTTTTTTTCGTCCTTGAAATGTGTTGAGGTTGGTAGTGTTGGTAGTGCACGTATTAGTAGTTTGTGGGTACTGATGTTCCCATAATATTAGCCGTTCTTTACATTTCTTACGCCTGCTTCCCTCAAATACTGTACTGCTATGATGACATCTGCATTCTGGTGCATGTTACTTGCAGTCTGGCGGCATACGACATTTAGACGGTTAGGACATTTAGGCGGTTAGGACATTTAGACGGTTAGGACATTTAGACGGTTAGGACATTTAGACGGTTAGGACATTTAGACGGTTAGGACATTTAGACGGTTAGGACATTTAGACGGTTAGCACATTTAGACGGTTAGGACATTTAGACGATTGGGACGTTTAGACGATTGGGACGTTTAGACGATTGGGACATTGAGGCGGTTGGGACATTCACAGACTCATAAGAGCAGGTGTCACTATTGTGGATGGTGTAAACTAGAGCTGTTTTTATGGTACACAGCACTAATGTCATATTGTTATGCGTATCATTTCGCAGTGTTCTGCCTAGACTCTTGAGTGTGAGCCCGGCCAATGTTATCAGTCTTGAACCAGTGCTGTCAGAGAGAGGTTAGGTGGGCAATTCTAAATAATATATTGTGGGTGTTTTGTATATTTCTCTACGTAGGCATAAATATCAATGGTGTATTTGTGAATAACTTTTATTTACAACACTAAATTTCACAAGTGCTGCTCATACACATACATGTATAACTTCTCATTTGAAATAATGCGAGTATATCTGCAACATTGTCGTAGGGAAAATTTCCTCTGGCTATTGTTCACCCGATACAAATTAAAGTAAATCTATTCATATTCAATTACAGTACAATTCCTTTAAACCGGCACTCGCTGGCTGAGCTTTATATATTTGATTGTGTTTTCTTTTTTAACTGCTTAAAGCAATTGATATTGTTTTCCTTTTATGTCTAGCGTGTCTATGAATTGTTTGTGGTTACTTGGGTGACATTAACCGGCAAATGCAAAGTCCCATGGGCGCCGGTTAAAAAGACTTTTACTGTATAGGCAAACAATGATTCAACAGGACAGCTTGCCTATCAATTTCTACTAGTGATGCAGAAAATCATTCGTTATGATGGGCCCACGCAGAGTGGACGAAGGTTGCGTGGCAAGGACTCTCAGCCTAATTACACTGGCCCTTCATTTGTGAGAGACAAGAAAGATCAAAAGAGACACACAAGTCAAGCAGCACTCTTTGAATTCCTCGCAGAGCGACCAAAAGTCCGGGTCTCGGAGAACAAATATAAACGAAGCTCTTCAAAAACTCGTCTTCCGGAGCAAAATTTTCATTTGCCACGCGTCAACCTGGTGAGTTTAGTTTCTGACCTCGTTATTTCTTTGTAGGGTCGTACATATATCAGAGCTCACATCTCTCAAGTGGTTGGGAAACGAGATAAAAGTGTTATCCTTTTATCTTACGAATGTTCAGAGGAAATATAGACAAATATTCAGGGAAAGCTTACCATATCGTGTGGCTGGCTACTACCTAAAATGAAACGATGGCAAAATGTGAACCGATGTTTCGCCTTATAACAGGAAAGAAAAATGGTAAATAACATGAAAAAGAACACGAGCGAACCATTTTTGAAAACCTTGGTCGTTTTTGACGTCGTTTGACAGCCATAAAGTTAAGGAGCCTTGGTGGCCGTGTTTACGAGGGAGGTCTTGAAAATATCTTGAGGATGCTTTCTCAGCTTCCTGCAGTTGTCAGTGAACAGAGCCTGTATTGGTGCCAGTACTTGCTGTCTGTGTGGCATGTGTTTTCTAGCTGTGAAGTATGTTTCGAATTATGATACATAAATTTTATCCCTTGGCTAATTTGTGAAGAGTTTGTATGGTGACTATACCTTCGTTGGTGTAGATCATGGATCTGAAGCCAAAATGAAAGCGTAGAGGCCAAATATTGTCGTTTTCATTATTTGAACGATTTTGCATTTGGAGGGTGATGGGTTCCAGTGCATGAAGATGTTTGATTCTGGCTGTCTTGATCTTATTATTATTGACTTGTTCTCTCGAAATTTCTTGGCTTGAGTTTTTCATTCAGAATTTCTCCTTCAAGTTCTGTGATTTTTCTTGTATACAGGAAGTAGTTGTTCGTTATCTTTGACGGAAGTTTGTGTTATTGATGTCAATATAAACTTTTTATTCATACCTTGTGGATTTCTAAAAGCCCCACCGATGATTAAGTAAAACATGGCATCTCAAGGTATATAGACTTGTCTACGTTGAGAACTTGAACAAAATTTATTAACAATTCACGCCACTTAATCTGCACATTTTTTCCTAGAAATACTAAATTTTGGAGGTCGCTGCGTTCATTAACTTTCCTCAAGGAAGGCATTATGAAGATGTCTGCAGTTCGGCTCCCGCCATCGAGGACTTAGCAGCAGGTATTGAGCATTGCTCAGATTCCTGAACGTCTCTGGATCCTGGGATTCCTGTTGTTTCTCATCATCACACGCAGCTGTTTTGCTTCTTTGAAAGTCGTTTCATATATCTGTTACATTAAAGAAACTCTTGTGCACAGGCGGGTCTAATTTTTTAAACTTTTCTTTGCTGTTTCTTCATGGGAAGTCAAATTGCACAACCGATCAGCTAAAAGAAACTTTCCTTTTATGCTTAAGCATTTACTTCAGGATTATTTTTCTGCTTGTGAGCTACTCGTTTCTCCGTGCCAGTAAATTATTTTCACATAGACACCAAGGACTTCAGTTTGAAATTCATTAGTTGTGATGCAAATATTGACTTCAAAAAGTTCGTTCGGTTTTTAAGAAAAGTTTGGCATCAACAAAAAGTGGAGGGACCTTTTAGTCAACCCAATACAACACCCCACATATTTAAAGGACATTTTGTTTGCGTGATTATCCCCCACCGTCTGATATTAAAGAAGTGAAATGAGTTCAGAAAACGTTTGCTCAATAGTTGAAACTCCTAATTTCTGAACTTCAATCACTTTACATCTCTCATCACAAAGCATGAATGCTCTTTTACTGTTTCAGCAGAAAATCTTACGGCACAGAAGAACTTGAATTAAGAGCTGTTACTAGCATACAGCTCTCACTTTAGGGATCTTACAGCTCTCACTTCTAGGCGCAAAGCGTAGAACATTAGTTTCTCCCAAGGTCGTGATTATCTGAATTGGGCTTGTATAAATTCTATTAGCTTGTGTTACACAGAACTAAACTCTGTCAGAATTTCCTTTTAAGAGAAGGCGTCATTCGAATTTTCGCAGCGTTCTTTAGCATTTTATTTGACTTGGTTGAACACCGAAGCTTCGTTCGAACAATGAACAAGGACTTGGCTTGCTGTACATGAAAGATCTGCATTCAGTCTGATACGCTACTGTCGTCACATCTAAACACGATAGAACATCACGGTGACGACTTGAGTTCATTGTAAAACAGGTAGTGGCAGTGCCTCTAAATTGTTTGTTTTCTATGTCTTCATTTACTACCGTTTGACTTTTATTGCTGAATAATGATAAACGTGTCAATCAGAATTTAGTTCCATGACTGTTTTTCTCGTTTGACTTACCATTACGTTAGTCTGGTCCTAAACTTATAACCAAAAATACATTTCAAAGATGTTGAAGTGGTTAATTTTTGATTGTTATGTCTCTGGAGGGGTCAATGAACCTTGTACGTGAGTTCCCGATCGAGAAATGTTCGTATCGAACCTTTCATCTGTTGGTTGGTTTTCCTAAAGCATCAGGTGACTACAGTGCATAGGTTTAGTGCAAACGTCAAAATGTAAAATCTGGTATACGAGGGAGATAAGATACTACTTTTGAGTACAACCGTTCTCATGCACAACTACGTAAGTTATCGTCAGTACTCTAAAAAATAAATCCCTGCACACATGTAAACAGACGACATACCGCTAGGAATACGTGCGATAATTTGAGGAAATCCAAACATGATCACTGCGTTTGCCTCACATCTGTTGATTGAATTAGCTTAGTTAAATTGAATTAGCTCACTTAAACAAATTGTGACTACTTAATATTAGTGAAAATGTTTTTTCTTCATGTGTCATGAGACCTGGAATACAATAGTAACAATAATGATTTATTTTTTCCTGACAATGGTGTTTCAAAATCCATGGTGTCATTTGAAGTAAAAAATATCCGTCTAACTACACACTTCATGGAAGTGACGTACGATTAATGACAGTCAAAACAGATAAACTCTTATTTTACCAAGGTATTCAAAAGTTTGTGTACATCATGAACAATTTCACAAGTTTAAAATGAGCGCACTCGCTGCTACACGACTAGCTGTGTCATCTAGAACATTTTGCTCAGCCCTCCCAGTGCTTCTCTTGCAAGTTTTTGCACTATGTCCAAATTTACATTGTGGTTGGTGCAGTTGTAGCTAGATCTCTCTCAAATGCATGCTACTTTGTGTTGGTCGACTGTGTTTGAACAAATACAACAAGCCTTTTCTTTTCTACTGACACGTTTCTATTTGTATCAAGAGATGAACGTTCAACAATTAACGTAGATTTTGAATTTTTCCTGCACATACTGTGACAATGGGAGATCAGTTCAGCGGAAATTGTCATCAGATCACGAAATGGCATACATTTTTTTGCATACTCTTCTTCTTTGTGGAACATCAAATGACGCGAATGTAGCCTTAGAATTTCTTTCGTCGTGATGTAAAAGACAATTTCAGTGAAATGACGTACAGAACTTGGAATGCTTCATTTTTAAGAATGTGGAATAGAGCATTCGAATCTAGTGAGCCGAAACTACATGATTTACATGAAATTTTCTGTCATTTTATGTTAGTATCTGCTCCGACTGCCAAGGTATTAATACCTCAATAACACTTCTGTGGAGAACGATAATCTTGTGTGGGTTGCCAATGAACGTGAAACTTGACTCTAAAATTACGTCTATTAATTTTTTTCATCAATTTCTGGTGAAAGTCGGCATTTTCACTCTCATCCACAACTCGTCGCTTGCACTATGAAGTCTTATCTCGGTAATCTAATACAAAGAATCGATACAAATAGTTTGACAGGCTTAAGTGCATATTGAAGTTCTCTTTCTTGATTTGCACCTCCATCTCCTGATTCCAGCGAGCAAGATTGTATTGAATTTGGACGTTTCCTTATCACTTCCAAAATTTTCAAGATTTTTTGATGAAGTTTGCCGTAGAATCAAAACTTTCTCTCATTGCTGTGGTTTTCTTTCACAGAGTTCGCGTGCTGTTCACATGAGGAGCCTGGCTGAGTTGCAGCACGCTGCAGCTATGCACACTCATCCAGGTGAGTAATTATTGTGTAGCTTGTACTGTTTGCAGGTTGCGTTTCGTGTGGTGGCAACCTATGAAATGCTAATTCAACCATCAATATCACTGGCTTAGCTTATTTTGTAGTTTGGAATATAGTGAGACTGTCCATAGGTCTTATATTCCATCTGCAGTGAAATTGTTTCACAAGAAATTCTTTGGGTTGGTACGTATCAAGGATAAGGCTTTTAAAGGAGTTCTGTAGTAAGGGACAAGACCCATAAGGGATAAGACCCATAAGGGATAAGACCCATAAGGGATAAGACCCATAAAGGATAAGAGCCATAAAGGATAAGAGCCATAAAGGATAAGAGCCATAAAGGATAAGAGCCATAAAGGATAAGAGCCATAAAGAATAAGAGCCATAAAGGATAAGAGCCATAAAGGATAAGAGCCATAAAGGATAAGAGCCATAAAGGATAAGGCCCATAAAGGATAAGACCTTGAAAGGATAAGGCGTGTGGCGTTTTAGTTTTGGATGGAACGAATGTTCGCAATAAAAACCACTTTCAAAATTCGTTCCGCGTCGCTTATGAAAATCTTAACATACTAGAAAGAGTCCACTGTTTAATGCTAGACAAAAAAGGAACTCCATTACAGTGATTGTATTCGTACTGCTATAGTTTGATATTTAAGTACTGAATTCAAAGTAAGGTATCTGCCAGCTTCCAAATCGCATGTATTTTTTTCGAATTTGAAGTCTACGACAAAAACTGAATGTTAGGGTTGCACAACTGGTTATCTTTAGAACTGACATTTACAGGTAATTTTTGCATCACATTTCGACGAATTACGTTGATGGTTACATCTGTTACTCGTGTATTTAAGATTGTGTTTAATGAGCAATATTGTAGATGAAATTTTTTACGGTCCCACTCTAAAGCGCCTCGCCTTTCTTGTGTAGGCATTCAGTGCACTTCATCACGTCAACAAGCTCGCTACGGATATTGTACGGGGTAATAGCGTTTAATTTCTAATTCAACAAACTCAGTGGAAAAATTAAACCAAATTTTTTTGTACAGTCATTCACGGTGTGTAAGAATTTTTTCCCTATCTAACAACTCCTTGCATTTGTTCGCTCTTTTATTTTTTGGGAGTCTCTTGGAAAGCATTCACCACTTCTGCCTTAGGGCTGTGGGGGCGGTGATCTTCTTGGTTCAAAATCTGTAACGCAGAGCACATTGTGCAGCTGCTGAGGTCACGCGGTTGAGGATGTCAGCTTTAAGCAGCAATTGCCTCCCTCACTTCCATGCCGTGGCCCACTTACACGGCTTTGCGACACACTTTCCCGGCCCAAGATTGTTTTCTCAAATGTTTCAGTTCATCCAAAATTAATCGGTTTAACGTTTGTGCACCAGACATTGACCGACGACACAACATTTTTTTAAAATTACGGGAAAAGTTTATGTTCCTTACGCTCATTCCTGAACTTGAATTCAATGTAAATTTTGTTATTTTATTCTGCATACAAACTACCACGTGTACAATTTTGCTTTCATTCACTTCTGCCGAGCTGTCAAGAAGATTCTTTTTAGTAACATTTCATTGAAACCAACACAATTTAATCTAGGCCTGTTGCAACACCGTGCTTTTGGACCCATTGTTTGACCGAGAATAAATTACGTTTTATTGTGTACGCGGTCAACCTTCATGAGTTCAATATTAAATGACGCTCAAGGTGAAAGGACTAATTTTTTCTTTGCTCAAATGTTATAATCTGCTGTGGAAAATGCACACGCATATTGTACATTAATTGTCAAAAATTACGTTTAAACTCCATTCCATGCCGTTCAGGATAAACTTTAAATGATGTTTAGTTCTTTTTCATGGGAAACTCTGATTCAGAACCGGTATAATTAAAAATTCTAGTTGTAGCCTAAACTATATTCACCATCAGATTAGTGGAAATTTTACCTTATTTATGTAAATCATGATAAATTGCATCGTAATTGACGGAAATTCATATTAATTAACCGAAAAAAATTAGGTTTGAATGCGAGTATTTTTTGTGCTTGTAGTAACGTGGGCATTTGAAGCAAAAATTCACTAGTAAAAAGTTCATACAGATAAAATGTCATGAAACAGTATGCTCTTAACCAGGATATATTTTTCATCGAGGCCCCTTTCATTTCTGGAGGGTAGCCACATTACAGTATTACGGGACCAAGGAAAAGCTTCTCAGTTCTCTTGCTTTCGAAGTAAATTCGATGACAACGTTAATTCTGAAGAAAGAATTGTGCAACATTAATGCCATTTTCGTAACGAAGTAATCAAGCTGGTAAGTAGTTTCGAATTTCTCGGAGAGTCTGACTACCGCTAGTAAATGTTTCCCTAACATTAGCAGTCACCTGTTAAAAAAGTATCCATTCAATAATGAAATGTAAATTCTCCCTCAAAAGCAACTGCAGGGCTTACTTCGACACCAGTATGTGTCAGTTAAAAGATTTAGAAATATTCATAATACCATGAATTCTGACAGATTTTGAATACATCTCGATATTTCTACTCAGATGTCATACTACGTGTTCTGTCGTGTCATTCCCCGAAAAGTATATACATGTACTAGTTTTCAAAATGTTAAAGTTTGATTTTAATTAATGTAGATACCTACAAACTGGCACTGGGCATGTTTGTCGAGTCTAATTCGTTATGACAAACTGAGACTCAGGCTACAATATCTATAGACTTCACGCCACTACGGAGGTGGACTTTCCGCTGAGATCCTGACTAGAATAATTGTCAGTTACTAGAGGTACAGTTTGTTTAAATTATAACTGAGTGCAAGTTGTAGACCAGAGGTTCTCAACAAGGGGTAAATTTACCCCTAGGCCTTAGTAAATTTACCCCAGGTTGAGAACCTCTGTTGTAGACAATTATGATTTTGCCGTGAAGATGGAAAAAAGGTTGAGCATGGTCGTATTGTCAACTATCCTATTTATTGTTTTTTTTCAAGCGTCTTAGGAACTCTGCTAGATGGTTTCAATAGAATTTGATCTTCCATTATAATTTCAAGCGGCCATGAAACAATAAAATTATAATGCTGATCGTGTTATTCATACAAAACTAAGCCATCTTCCAACCACATTCCAATTCCTTCGCAAGTTTTGGATTTCGTTAGTTTTTTTTAGAAGTAAGAAGTTAGTGAAATTTGTTCAAATCTCCAATGATTCATCGATAACAATCTTCTGTGAAATGTACCGATACCAAATTATTGTCTATAACGATGCTCCATTTTGCATCGTTACTCAATATTGATACCGTTACCTTGTAACTAACTAATACTGGCTGATCTTGGATTCTACCACTTGATCAACTACAAACTAGTCTACTCTGATGGAAACTAGGGCCAATATTTTTTTATTTAAAGAAATAGAAATCTTGCGGACGTTGAACAGCAACTGTCAGAACTTACCTCTGAGAACCAGCTCCTTATTGTCAAGTACTGTACAGGATGTCAATGGAATTAAGATTATACTGAGGTTCAGAGGGAAAAGATTTGTATCTACACGTTTCATTTTCTTTTATTCGATGTTCTACAGTCTACAATGCTCAGTTTGAACTTTACTTTCAAGATCCAGATACATGCACCTATAAAGGCTTTCACCTGAAGTTGAAATGCGTTAGGAATTCTATCATTTTTGCTGCTTACAACCTCATCGGTCAAACATTTTCGTGATCCTTTATCTCTTTGAGGCACAAGATTTGAGGCCCACCATGCAACAAATGTATCTAAATTGATGGGTTACTTAGTATCGCAACCTGCCCTAAAGGGTTAAGAGTTTTAATAAATCTAATTTGAGTGATGAATTCAAAGAATCAAATGTATAATTGAATGATCAAAAAAGGGAAACTCTAGGTCAGACTGTAGTTCATCTTTCAGTTCTCTAGTGCAACGCCGTCAGCATCACTGGTCGTCCGTGTGAGTTTAGTGTTTTCCTCTCGACCGTGATCCAAGCAAGGCCAACTTACTGAGCTTGAACTACTCAAACACGGTCGCTGGATTTTGGTTTTAATTCACAGTATCGTGTAGAAACATGTAAACAATGTCGGCGCGTTGATCTTGACCTGAGAACGACCGACAAGGTCAACGTTGTGATCTTGACCTACATAGCCGCACATACAGGGTCACTGCATTGATCGTGCATACAACCTGGTGCTTGCTCCATCCCCTCTAGAACCCCCATACTGAGGATCCTTCACTCCTCATCCCCCCCTCCACCCCCTCACCAGCAGCTGGTGCTCATCTGCAGGACGCGGATGCCCTGCACCAGAAAGTCGGAGAGGAATCTTCTTGTGTTCAAGACTTTCTCTTGATTTTCAAATTCTGGAGAATTGGCTCGATATTACAGCAATCTCTTTGTTCCGAGGATAGTTGGAAACATCGAACGCAAGCCACTCGCTGCCCTTATCTTGGATGAGGGTACATGTAAATAGGACATTTAATTTGTCCCTTTTAAAAATGGTATGATGTGAATATTTCGTTAAAGCTCATTCCATGAAGATGAACCTGAGGATATTTCTTGTATTGTTGTGGGAGAAGCGGATAAGGAGATGGAATTTGTGTTGAATATTAATTGAATATTGTTTTCAAGGTCAGTAGTAGTAGTACTAGAGTGTAGGGTTGAAAATGGATAAACCTTCTGGTTCTTGGTGTGAAGAACAACACATTATGATACGAAATTGTTCACACTTACTCGGCTAATTATTGGATATCTCTGATTTTATTCATAGCATAATTTATGGGGATTTTAATATTATTTTCGTGTCCTGTAAGTTTTTAAACTTTAATTCGATTCGCTTATGATGTAATATTGATGGGAACTAATTTTTCTTTAGCTGAAAAGCAAGAATATTTCGTTTACTGATGGGATCATGCACGGATTACTTCAATTTAGGTAGCGTTGGTCATCAATGTAGATGAGAAAAGTAGAAGCAGACTGAAGTAGCTCTAGAAAAGATACAAAAGGGTCCCTAATACTCAAGCTTCGTTCAGCCACGTATGTTGACGCACTAGTTTTCTGTGGGATAGCTAGCTGGAATTTGTTGTTTTTCCTAAAAGAAAAAAGTATTTCCCGAAGTTGCATAAGTTGAACGAATTTCAGGATTTTTCGCTGAAACCTTGATCGCGATCGTAATTGGTTAATATGACTTGTAAATTGCATTGTATATGATTTTATACTCGTGTAATAGTATCATATCATAGATGTAGGAAAGGAAACGCTGGAAAAAGTTATGAATATGTGTGGATCACATCTTAATAGAATTGAAATTTCTTGCACTTCTGAAATATCTTATTGTTTACTGTTATAACGCTACATTTAATGCGTGCTAACCTGATATCTTGTTCTAACTCCGGGTCTCACTATAATCAAGTTTTAGTCTGGTGCAGAAAAATAACGCGAACCTAATAAAATATCTTTTTGAATCCTCATGGAATATAATGTAAATTGACTTAAAAAGTTTCAACCTAAGCTTATTTCACACTTCATCAGAGTGGGTGACTCTCTTAAAAATCCTAAAGTATCTTGCAAATGCCAAGAAGTGCTTGAGGAAGTGCTGGTTGAGAAGCGGTCGTGGTTGAGGCTGTCAGCGTGGCTGTCATCCACGTGTGGCGTCGTCACGGTCGTGTGTAGAGAGCGTGTCTCTCATCCTAACGAGGGAAACTTGACATGAACTGATCCTTCATCAGACCCCAATCTGTTGAGGCGGAAAAAGTTAACATAAACTCATGTACCATCGCGTGATTATTATTATTTTTCCTGCCTAAAAAATGGCCGGAAGAATTAAACTTTTTTGCCAAAGTTAATGTGGGTAAAAAAAGAGGAAAGAATATTAGTTGACGCTAATCTTCTTCCATAAAATGAAATTCCTCATCTTTTTTGTACACATGCTTCTTGGGAAATCGATTCGGCGCTTAATTCCACATTTCTGTGTCTTCATTAAATTTTAATTCATGAACTGTAAAATTATTTTGAATAGTCATATTGTACAAGGAAGTATTGTATCGTATTTGCCTATTGGAAATCAATACGTGTGAGACCAAGGTTTCCTTGGTCGGTAAAAACCAGCAGCGTCTCTTATTTGTCTGAAGGACAGCTTTTTGAAGGCGGTGCCCGCATAAATTTGAGTAGAAACTTACTTATGACATATAGTCACTTTTTTGCTGTTTAAACTTTACTGTCACAGCTCACAACTTACTTGACTAACTTGTGCCTGTGAGTGTGATGGAGGGGATTAGCTTCCAGCGTATCATAAGGAATCAGCGTGTTTTATGAAAAATTTGTTGAAATCCTCAACATTCCTTGTTGAGGGCAGATGGAGTTGCATCCTGATAGTGCGTGTCCTCGTCTGCTTCTCAATGCAAACCCTAGCAACTCAACACAGAATCACGAACACTGGTTGTGTATGGCGTGGGTATACTTTTGTATGATAGGTAGGCGTTGTCTTTACTTTTTCTAGCTTCTGCGCCGGTGTGAAAGACCAGCGTTTAGTGCAACAAACATCCTGCACGAATATCACTAGCGCTGTATGTGTCTGCATTTAATTTTTTACTTCGTTTAGATGCTCCTTGTCACTGTTAGAACACTCTTCCTGTAATTTAGGAAGAGTAATGTATACGTATAAAAAATATATATATATTTATATATATTAATAACGATAATTTAATAGTTGGCGGCGTTATAGCCGCAGCAGGAAGTAAACAACTTTTTTCTATGTAATTCCATCAGATTTGGTAGTAAATTTTGGCTAACAGGAATCCTTATGGCGCTAGCTGCTTTGAATATTGTGTGCTTTTAACGTATTTTGCTGCTCTGAAGCTGTTACACTCCCAATTTTCTTAATCGGCGTGGTCGACAATCGCCTAAAATTGCTGTTGTGTTAACTGATGAAGTGCTTTAAAATGTGTGTAATTACATTCACGAGTGAAACTGGTGAGAAGAAAAAGTTTTACTTCATGGTGAGGGAACATGATCAACACATATACCTCACAGGAGGAAACATTTCTAATACAGAACAAGGTAAGGCAGAAAAGAAAAAGATCGCAACATACTCGGCAATGCAACCATGAAATGCGACTGCTCTCCACAATCGAATGTGCCTCATCCGAAATTCCTGGGTTACGACTCATGTGTGGCTGTCCTACAATTTCAGTGAATCCCCAGAGATTTGCGGTCTCATTTTTAATGTTTCCATTATGTAATTAATGCAATTATTTTTAAACAGTTTGTTTTTGGAGACATAGTGTACAGGTGGTGATGATCGGTACGAAGAAAAGGTATTTATCAGTCGAATAAGTCGTATGCTGAAGCTGAAAAATTCTAATTTATTTTACTTCTTGCTTGTGTTTGTGTGTTGAATATGTTAGCCGTTTTGTGTAGTGGAAGAAAGATAGTTTGTGCTACTAATTGTACATTGAATCCCTCACTAACTGTAAGCAGTATCTTTGAAATGTTTACTACAATTTTTGCAAAGAGGATGAAATGCACAGTGCTCCGGCTTCCCTGAACTGCGATCTGGGCTGAGACGTCTGCTAGCAGGGAAACGGATTGAGTACCGAGTGTCTCAGAGCGCTATGACATAGTTCTACACAATTTTCGATACGCTATCAATAACCAAGAGCATTAAACCTAACAACTTTGCTTATAAAAGAATTAAATGTTTTTCTGTATCGAGCGAATGTAAGATACTATCTCTCAGAAAACCCTAGAGCACAAACAGTAACTGAACTGCAAATCTAATGGATAAGGCCTCTGCATGTTATGTTATGATAACCAACATTGTAATCATGCATTCTGTTTGGTTATTTTTTTTAGCCATGATTTATTTCCGTGTAATGAAGATACGCGGTCCCGAACTCCTCAATTACTTGGAAATTTTCTTGATTTTTTTCAGTAAGCTTGAATTATAAAAAAAAATCGTTTGCTGATTCAGATTTTAAGAATTGAATTTTCAATTATGTATTTTAATTCAGTAAGCTTACAAACTCCAGGATTTTCGTTAAAACATTCGTTTATTCTAAAAAAACTATCAAATTCCTTAGTTATTGTCTACAAATCGTATTCAATTAAGGAAAAATATCTCTTAATATTCGTGTTCGATTTATCACTGAAAATTTTGAAACAAATTGTCTCACGCGAAAATTCCATGCTGGTGCTCTTTAAAAATACTAAGTGGTTGAATTAAATTCTTCATATAAACACTAGAAGAATAGTCGAATTAGAATTTAAATTACGTACCGTTTTGAACGGAACTATTTGCATGTACGTGATCAATAGCTAATCTCTTAAGAATAGCTTCACGGATAGTTTGATTCTATGAACGTGTCATTCGCTCAAATCTTTAATTGAATGATTTGGACATGTTTAAAGAACAGCAATGGTATAGAACTGGAGGTCTTATTTTGCTGAACCTAATATTTTTTAGCTGAAAATTCCTATAGAAAATCTTAGTTCATTGTATTTCGCTGGATAATGGTCAGAAACACCTGTTCTGTTCGTGAGTGAATATGTATACTGTAGTAAGTGTAGTGGGACTTTTACTTTAGAAACAATGAAGCTGTCGAGTTTTCATGCTGTAGGTTAGGTTGAAATTGCTATTATAAAGCCTGCTTGTGTTATATTCTTAATTCAAGTAAAAACATTCATCCTCAAGGTAAACACGTATTTGCGCTATGGTATACAACACAACGAATTTGAAGACTTGCTGTATTAAGTATATTCAAATTATCTATGGTGTAATATCTAGTGAAAGGCGGCATACACGAATCACTATCGGCTTGTCTGGACAAATCGAACGTTAGACGCTCTTCGCCCGTCATCTGGAGCTGGCTTTTCGAAAGAGATGCGTCTCGCGCGAGTAACAGGTGGACCTACGCAGTGGATATATCTTGCTTAACGTTCTCTTTGCAACTTTCCCTTATGCAACGTTTGTATGCTGATGAAGCAAGCAGCCGTGTTGCTGACGACCGTTGAACAATAATCCTTTGTCTCAATTTTAAAAAGGCCCTGTAAATTTCTGTGCCTTTTGCGTACGATTGATGGTTCTGTAAGAAACTGAGTCATGCATACTACGTTAGCTTTGCTGCACGTTTTGGTTGTCGTGTGTACAGTTGTTATTTCCTGTGGTTTGAAGTTTATTTTAGTTAGTCCACATAGGAGACCCAGAGTTCCTCATAGATGTCCCTATAGCAACCTTACTTAGGGACCTTCCACTCACTTTTTTGCTTTAAGAGATGAATTTTCCTCACGCATCACTCCAGCCGTGCAGTACAATCACAAATGAGCTTTGGAAGAGCCATTTGGCTGTGCGATTAGTTTCCGACTCAATTCCATCGTTTATATTAGCTTTATGGTTTAAATCCTTTAAATTCTAGTTTATAGGACTTAGAACCGTCAAATGTGATAATTATTTACGCTAAGGGATCCAAAGGAACTATAATTTCAATAGTTATTCAGTTATTGTCTAAGAAAAAATATTCCTCTCGGTTTATGAAGCAAGTTTATGTTGTTACGCAATGATTGTTTTTTTGAGACTGAGTTGTGAGCAACTGATATTCAAGGTGAGGTTGTTCTTTCATTAATCAATGCTCTACAGTTGACCGTAGCCGATTGAGTAGCATTCGCATGGCTAGTCCCCTCCAGTGGTCGTTGCCACAATGCTTGGTGTGGTGCCCCGTGTGCCTGCAGCTGGGAGTTGAGGAGGAGACTCATGAAGCTGAGGTGAGGTCATCGCTGGGAGGATGAGACGCCTGATTCTTTCATTTAATTTGGAGGCGCGTCTTGTATTTGCTGCCTATTTCTCTTGAGGCTTAGTGAGAACACGCTTTGTGTTCAAATTAATTGTGGTATACTGGAGCTCTAAGTTTGTGTTATAAGTTAGCGCGAGGCTGAAGTCAGGTTTGGACAGATTCATTAAATAACCAATACCACCCATTTAAAAAAGTTATGCCGGTCAGAGGAAGTGGTCCCCACAAGGAAATCTCTCTTTACTAACTCATCTTGTGACTGGAGACTGGACTCAAATGGAAAAGTTAACCACGAAGTAAACAAATAATGTAATTTCTGTGTACGGTGGGCATCCTCTTTTGCGCATTTAGTTCACAGCAATAGATTGAACCATAGAGATACCGCACACTTTAATTTGGTTTGTGCCTCATTTTTTTACCATACGGCTGACTCGATTGAACATTACTTCAAAACAATACAGAGTTCAGAGGGGAAGTTTAAAAGCACGAAACACATGTAAAAAAATCGACTGTAACACAAAGTACGAATACGTCTTCTATTTCTACATGAACAGCAGTTGAGCTTGTTGGTGAGCTCCGTGCATCACAATCGATGATATCGAACGCTCCTACAGGCAACATTGCGAACGCTAGCATTTCACTCAATAATTTACACTATGAAGTCTTAGAGCGATGTCACTGATTTCAATATTTTTTCATATATCCTGTAATGTCTTCGTGTTTGATTGAAGTGAAGTTTTGATGTTTTGTGACGTACACAAAGAATTGTGGAGTTGGTGTGCGTACATAATATTAAATACGGGCTGAGTTAGTGATGTATTCAGTAATTTTGTTACAAAGCGTTGATTGTTTCATTATCGTCATGTACCGTATCATTTTCTCCATTCCGGAAAGATAGTCGTCTTAGGAGAATGTATGAACTACTGAATGAGAGGATTTTCAATCGTCTCATTGGTGAAGACTTGCCACTGTGGAGAGCAAGCAAGCAAGCAAGCAAGCAAGCAAGCAAGCAAGCAAGCAAGCAAGCAGGCAACCCTACTACTCCAGGTCTGTCCTCCTCGAGCTACACTACGCGAGTTGCTCGTTCAGTCAACCTACTGCGCATTTACTCACTATGATGCCAAGAATGTTTTTTTACATTAAAAACATTTGGCAAGACCTTACAAGTTCAGAACCGCCAAGTACAAGAACTCGTCTTTGTCTTGTGTGTGTGAATTATTTATATCGAATGCCCGTTGCTCTCCTGGAGAACGAGTGAAGAACTATAAAATTATATTTTTCTCAGATTTGATGGCTTAATCATATAGAGTAAAAAAATTGTTATTCTTTTCGTGTTATTTTGGAATGACTGAGATAAACGACTTGGAAGAACCCATAAATGATCACATATTGAAGCAAATAATTTATAATCTCAACCAATTCAGTAGCAAACCCATTTCATCAGCACATCTTCATTTGTGTAGTGATTGAGACGCCTTCTTACTCGTCAGACTCTGTATGGAATTACTGACATCAAGTCTGACGTGTAATTTTCTGCTGCCAATCAATATCATGTTTTGACGTTAAAAATTTTTCATTTGCTCCTGTCATTGTGATGTCGTACTGTGATAAAATGTGAGTTTGCTTACCAAAATCGTGTATTAACGGTAGTATTGCCAATTATTTAGTTTTCAAAAACTTGTATACTTGGTGAGCTTTTTCCCCAGCGAATTACGCACAACATTGTTTTTCTTAACGAGAAGCCTTTGAAGCTCAAGTTGCTTCAGCGTGTGAGGGAGCCTGCTGGGATTGTTCGTCCAGTGTTGGCTGCTATCAGACACCTCGGCTACGCGTCGCAAAATCTGCTGTTTGTTTCTGAACGCTGATGTGTGTGTTATTTTACTGTTAGGTAAACCTTATTCTACATTATGGGCCCACTTGCAACTTTTTTCCCAAGAGATCTTCTGGCTTATCGTGTAAGCAATAATTTTAGCTCCAGTGTTTTCTTGTCATCATTTTACGCTTAGATTTTCACTGTCGTTGTGTAAACAACCAACGTTCAAATTGGGTGATATAAATCCTCGATAACCAACAATCTTGACAAAATATCTTGATAAAATGTTTCATGTTTATCAGAGCTTCAGCACAGTGTCAAAGAAGTTCTTTCATTTTCAAATATTTCGTTCTGGAAACACTGCATTGTCTTTTTGAAACCGCCGAACTCGCATGGGTGTGTACGTACGTGACCTCATTTCGTCACTTGAAATTGAAACAATTATTTAGTTTTCTTGGTTTAGGAAATGTATAGCGAGAAAAAAGTGCTATAACCAGTCCTTACTTTTTTCCTCCCTATACGCCAATATTCTGTTGAGGGTGCGTCAGGTATTTGACAGATTTATGCCTTCACAAAAATGACTCAAATATGAATGTTTACGAGTATTACTCGAATACGTTAGGAGAATAAACATTTTTTGATTTTATTCAAAAGTCTTGTTCACCTTTTGATAACTGCTTCCATGCGAGGTCTGAGTCGCTTACATGCTCGGATTAAATGGTCCTGATTCATATTGGACGTTACTCTGTTGAGGCTTTAGGGATTCTTTAGTGTTACGAGGGTGCTCATCAACCTCTCTCTCAACTTCACTCCATACATAGTAGTTCAATGGATTGAGATCTGGGGAGCTTGGAGGCCAAATGTTGGGGGTCACGTATATAGTCTTGAAAATTTATCACCATCAATTCCTGCGTTGCTTGAGCATTGTGTGATGATGAACAAAATGACACTCTCTGCTCAGTGACAGCCCCGCTAACTGCGTGCCTCTTTATTGCTTCTATGATCACACGGTCTACCATTGATTGATTTAGAAAATATCAAGTGAAATGAATTGCTGCTGTCCTCAAATACCATACGCACCCTGTATTTTCGTGCGAATACATCGTACAAGTTTTTCAAATGAATTTATCTTCAAATTTAGAATTTTTCTTAAGCTATGATAGCAATGCAACGGTTTCTATGAATTTATATTGCATTGGTAGACATGCAAAGGACGTCGTTACTGTGCTGTCTTTGTCCTCCATAATCATTGGCCTTATCTCCACGCTTTCTAGTTGTTTAATGTTCACGTAGCTTGATCAGTTTTGCTGCGATACGAGCGAGCTTCTTCTGATGTACATGAAATGAACTTGTGGACGCGATCAGCTTTAAAGAAGCACATCGGACCCTTCTTCTTGAAAGCGACTGTTGATCTTCAAATAACGATGGATTTTGCTTAAATCAGAGGAAAAATTATTCCGTCTACAAAGTGATCACATTAATTTTCTTCTCGATTCGTTAAATTCTAACCCATCTGTCGGAACCATTATTTTTTGTGAAACGGCGAAGTTCATGCGAATTAAATAGTTTGTTGATGTTGGGCAGTGTGCCTGGACAGTATAATGAGAGAGAAGCAGCACGGTGCGAATAGAGTTGAAGTTAACGTAAATTCTAAGTTAACTTTTGAGCCCCTGAAGAAACAATAAATGCCTTACCTAAAGGAAGCGTTTGCAGTGAACTGAACTGATAAAATTTTGAAATTCAGTTATCTTTATAGTGTCAGAAACCAGTCGTGTCTGAACGAGTGATTTAATTGAGTCAGGCGCTCTGAACCTTTAAATGACTCAAAAGAACTCTTTCCTTAACGTCATCTAAGCAGCTTGGTCGATTTTGAACTATGATTTAGCGAAAATTGTGACACTGGAAGCTGAATGGAGGGCCAGGAAAATCCCGAAATACCTGAATGAGAAGTAGCAAGTCTGGCCTTTGTAAATCAGTGTAGTATTCGTGGACAATTCTTGACTGCTGATTGAAAATTACTTGTGCATAGGCAGTAGGAAGTTGCCACGACCATTTATTTAGAATTGTAATTTTTCTTCCACAATATAATTTGTAAAGTAATGGGTACATTCAAATTCTAATAAAATGTAAAGTAATGTGTACATTTTTTATCAGAATTTTTCAGATGTCTTGAAGGGTCAAAGTAAAGCTATAACGTTGTTCTAAAATAATATTCGTATGCTGCGCGTTTTGGATATTTGAAGTAAACAGATATTAGGTGTTTGTATTTCAAGAAATTTCTGATCCTGCTTTCAAGACATTCGAAGTGGATTTGTTTGTGTCTTTGCTACGCTGGCAACACTGGCAGTAGTGCAGTAGAAGTTTGAGGTGTAGGTCTGGTATGTTAAACTCTCCTGTCGAAACTTTTTCTGCGTATTTACGTCGTAGAGAAGTGAACGGTTTGCTTCAGTTACGTCAAAGAACTATTCTTTTGCTGAAAGCATCACTTTTTTCATTTCTGGAAAGGGTGATTGATTTTGTAAGTAAATTTCCTGTATCTTAAGGAAAATATATTGAATGAGGACAAATTTTCTGGATATGAAGTGTCTGTAATGAACACCTGCATCACAAGGGCGCACGTGGTGCTGGGGACGACTTATTGTGTTGTCCCAGTGCAACATGTTATTGTGTCGGCAGGGCACCGGCAGTACCAGTATCTTGCCTTAAAGTTAACTTAAGTTGTGACATTGTTTTTGAGCTTAAGATTCATGACAATTTTTAAGAAAGGGATTTTTTCATCCATGAAAAATTGAATGTATAAATGAAGTATAATTTACTTACCGCCAGAAACATAACAAATTATCAAAATGAATTCGTAATCGCGCTATCGTTTGCTTCAATTGTTCGTTGCTCTTGGAAAGAAATTTAAGCATATCGGAATTTTTATTCATTCAATAATAGCAAAAGATATTCGCCACCAGAATTATGGTCGTGTCATTCCGCTGTTGTTTCCTGTGATGCTGCGGTGGGGCGATGATAATTGTATTGCTGTAATATTGTGTTAATTAATGGCCCGTTACGGCTGTTACAGCACAGCTGTTTTAGTGCAGGTGTTACAGCACAGCTGTTTTAGTGCAGGTGTTACAGCACAGCTGTTGTAGTGCAGGTGTTGGACAGCACAGCTGTTGTAGTGCAGGTGTTACAGCACATCTACATCAGTGTAACAGCTGTTTTAAAGGCCGTGGTGTTAAACTACTGTCGTGTTTCTTTTTAAATTTTTGTAGCATGAACTCACGATGAATTTTGATTGATCACATATCGAAATAATCAACCTGTTTTGTTGAGTTCTGTTGTACATTTTTCCTGTCTAAAACTGCAGCAAAGCAACATGAAACTCGTCAAGTTCGGTCTATATTCTCATGTTGGTTCATGTTACGCAAGTGTTCATTGTGAACGGTTACCTGATATTGAGCTGCGTTCTTTGATTTACTGATTATGACTTGAATGCACAAGAACTTGTTTAATTTGATCAAGCCACAGCCTAAGGCACCACCATTTTTTGACGGTATTAACCACCGATGTGTCCTCGACGACTTGTTTATGTTTTCATTAATTCTACATCACTATTACCGAGCTCTTGCTCAAATAATTCCACTATATAATACACAGTTTGTTGCTTGCTTGGTCCGTCTCTCTGTCTCACTCTTAAGGATTTATATAGGAGGAAATTCGAAAGGTTTCTAGGCATTGTATTGTGGATCCCAAAGGCACATCCTTCAATCTGAAAACTCCTTCGCAAAGCCAGCGTCCACTGGCAAATCAAACGAAAGAATTCAGTAAAATGTGGGTCCTCTAGTGTTCATAATAATGGTTAACTATTTTGAATGAGTTGTCAGTTATGTACTTGAAAAATGGGATAGTCAAATTGTAATTAACATTCACTTATATACTGTCGGTATTCGGCGTAATTTGAAATGAATGTTCCTGATTGAGAATAAGTTTATTAAGCCTGAATTTTGGGCTCTGAAACCATCACATAGTGACGGTGTTCAGTTTCGAGTTTAGTATTGACGCTACAGTTATTTTCCTAATTTCCACACCAACTTTGATGGTATTATAGAGGGTGGGTCGTAGGTAAGATACCTCAGTGGGTGCGGGATTGTGTGTAGTAGCATGAGTGTTGTTGGCGTAGCAGTGCTACCGACGATCCCGCACCCGCTGATGTGCCTTACTTGCACCCTATCACGTATTTGTATTTTAAAAGCGATATACTTGAATCAAAGGAAAATCTCCACTGTAAATGTGTGTTCGATTATATTTTGATGCAATGGGAATATGCACATTAAATTTGATTAAGACCTGGAGTTGTGTGGGCGTGTTCAGTGTATTGAGCAAGGCCTGAGTCGCCATAAGGAAAGCAGGCTTCAGGATTATCTAATAAAATGTGTGGTACCCTTACAATGAGCGTGCGTGACTCAGACCGCTCTAGGCCTAAGTAATAAACTGTCTAGAGCTCCAAAGACATTCTTGTGCTGTGGAGTAGTGGATCGATTTTGGAGTGTGCTGTGGCCCAGCTTATTTTTTTTATTATTATGGTGTTAAATGTTCGTAAAGAATCCTTTAGCTAAGGATAATATCGTGGTTAGGAAAGTACGTTTATGAAAAATTTCGTATCAATGCCTTTTCATATTTCGCATAACTATAGAGGACTTCAATCGAGTGTACTTTGAATTTGAAGGTATGTTTAAGGACCACTGACTGTGAGATAGTAGTGTTTTAAAAACATTCATTTCCCATAGCATTGCAATTGAATAAAAAGTATTGTTTTTGTTAGTGACTGCCTGCCATGACACTTGACTGCAAAATAACAATGTCATCCCATTAGTTCTATGTTGCACTTATTGGATGCATTTTGCTGATGTTTCGTGCGTGGAATATCAATTGTAATTGTAGATAATCATGTAAGGACAATCGTGGAATGTAACGGTTGTCCGTACACACAGGATACTGAAGCCTTGTCTAGCTGTGTCGACTTTGTTTTAAATTTGCGTCCGAGATGTTCAATGTCAACGATGAGACATGTTCATTCAACTTAAATGGCTATGGACTCTCTTTTTACTTATTATGTTGGGCTATCTTTCCTTCTATTCGTATTTCATGTTTTCCTCTTTGTCGCTATTCTTAAAGACTCTAGGAAAGTTAGAACATTGAAACAACATCGAGTAGTAGCATAGTAATATTTTAAGAACACTTTTTTATAGACTGTCTTCTTGTGTTTCTGTAATCCCCGGATTCTCGTACGTGTTTCGACTGCGTATTACAGCATTTTATGACCATAGAGTAATCTAAAGAATGGGATGCTTGGTCATTACTTACTGGGGCTCTAACGACGTCCTTCGCTTGTAAAGGCTTGGTAACTCGAAATTGATCACGGCATACAGTCGAACTAAGCTTGATTTTTGTTGTTTCTTAGGGTATTCTCCTTCCATATCGTCAGTTTCCATTCTGGCATTACCTATTCCTGTTTCATAATTCCACCGTTTTTTGTGTATATGTACTAAAATAATTTATTTTATTTTAATCGCCTGACAACATGAATAGCTTAACTTTGCCTTTTCAAACGGTGGTAAATAATTACCCAAGCGTACGTGTAATTGGAGCCGACCATTTGGCTCGTATAGAGAGAGACACGCTGCTGTGCAGCAGGTGTGTGTTGTAAGCAAAACAAGAGTTGTTGTGTTGCTGTTATGGCAGTACTTTGTTGCACTGACATCATACAACACAGACGTGTTGTGGCCCCTGCAAACATTCCAGTTATAACTGTGGCTTGATCCTGTACAGCTCGTGCATGTTCGCCTGTTAATATAGTCTCTTCTATGAAATTTTAGAGAATTTATTTCATGAAATATTTTGCATGCAATTTCTTGGAAAATGAAAGTGATCAATGTGGGTCATGCTTTGGTTGACACTAGACGTTCATCGTTCATCAGGGCCCACTATAGGGGTAATCTGTCACAGGATATAGGAATCTGTCGAGGCGTGATTGATGCCTTTACTTTCGACAGTATGGGACGTGCGTAGAACCCAAGAATGGACCAAACGGCTTGTTTCTATTTTCTTATCCTATTTTGTCGTGAGCGTAAACTGTTTTCTGAGTAAATTTTTTCTCGTCTTGTCTCTCTATTCTCATTTTTGGGGCGCCAGATGTATTCTGCATAATATAATGAGACTTACAAGAAGCAGTAATTGCTCTCAGTGCCCGATATTTTTTTATTTTTTATGTTAAGGATTTTTATTGAAACGTTTTAGCTATTTTGTGCGACGCTGAAAATCTATGTACAGAAGTTCAAGTTAACAAAATATAATACTATTTTTTCTTTATGGAAAATTTCTTCCCTCTAGAGTTCAAGTGCAATTTACTTAATTGTGTTTAAGGAACTGGAAACTAGTTGATCTAGCGTCATCCTGCGAGCGTAACTCATCTCGCTTGCCTGTCAAAACTCCTGCTGGTCAACAGTCTTCATTGTAAGTCTTAAGGTGTTCTCAACTAAATTTCCAAAGATGGTTGGCTTCATGTTTATTGATCTCAAATTTTCTTCATGGGTTATCCGAAGTGTTAAACGAGATATCTCGAGATTCAATCATTTTTTTACTAATCAAGTTTCCTTAGGTCAATATTTGTCGTGTGAATTACCTTTTGAACTTGTGTGTATTGAGAGAAATATTTTCAACTCGTCTTTTTTAGCATTTACTGTTTGTTTTTCTTTATATTAACGCGTAGAAAAATAATACTGGTATCCCTTACGTAGGAGTTGACAGGGTTTACAAGATACGCTTTTAAGCTGACAAAATTTTTCATCATGCAATCATGGCACCGATTGAATACGTTTCAAGAATATGAAATAAACCTTCATGTATAGCGGACAATTCGAGCAGTATCTGGATGCTTTACAGGGACACTCAACTTCATGAATACGACGATAAAAAAACCCTAATTGAAATATTCGTTGTTGGTACTAGGGTGTGTCTTCATTAACAAGTGATATAGGCAAGTTAAAACCGGTTTTGCTGTGCTTCTGCAAGTTCTCAATCTGATATCTTGCTCCCCTGGTCGAGTCTTTTTCTTCGTGAAACGAATTGCAATCTTGTAGAGCTGTGATGTACAAGCGTGTGTTATCCTTTTAGGAGTCGCGTTACGGCTTTTATTATTTCATTTTATCTGCGAGTCTTGTACTTGCGTAGAACTATCATCTTCTAGGAATGGTTGAGACGTTTCATGTTTTTATTATATCTCTGAGAGTACTCTGGAACGGATTGTTCTTTGCCGTGTCTAGATTACTTAGCGCTCATGAATCTAATACTGTATACATGGATCTCTAGAGTTCTCTCATGGAAGTGAAAAGCAAGTTTGCTAATGTATTATCTATTCTTATGACTTTACATTGTATAATTAAGCAACTCATTGCTCGAATGCATTAAGGAATTAGTTTCCTGACTAACCGGACCTTCATATCCTTCGCTTCTTTTCCCAGTCTTTCTCGTGTGGTATCAAACGTTACACAAATGTCATTTTTCCTAGCTTTATTGCTTATCATATCACTTGCCCATGCAATAGCATTCATTGCTCGTAGGCAGTGTTATTGTATTAAATTCATTTACTGCTTCGGCACTTCTATCACAGGCGGTTACGGGCTGTGACAAAACTGAATCTTTGCATCACTATGGTGCCACGCACAAGATGCAGATGTAGAGTTATTCTATACTGCTCCTGAGTGTAGGACACCCTTCTTCCTTGCCCACTCATTGAATCAATTATTCAATAATGGTCCTTACAATAGTTTAATAAACCTTTCTGAAATATCAAATTTTAAATTATGTAGTTTGATACACATAAGAAGCTCCATATCAGTTCTTTTTTTCTTTTTTAAGAGCAAGTTTTATCAATTTCATTACCTAATTTACCCAAAAAATCTACTCGTGGATAATTTCGTTCATTCGTTAGTACTGTGGAGTACAGTTTAGTGTGGCGTAGAGTTTAGTTAGAGGCTATATCATGAAGGAAATGATGATCATGAGAATTTTTTTGTAGTTTTGTACCTAATTGTCGAGGTTTACTCGCAGCAGCTGCTGTTGCTACTGCAGTAATTGGCGACTCTGGTCGTTAATTTGTAGCCTAAACATCGATTATGATTGAATAATTTATGCTTACAAATATTTTACTACGAATGTACAATTAAGGGAAAGCGTGTATTATGAGAATTTTTCAATCGGGGGAATGTTCATGGGCGGCGGTAATGGAAGGGAGCAAGCATTCATTCACCGAACTTAAAAAACCGTGAATTTTAGAAAACTGAGCATTAAAACATGAAACATAGGAACGCAGCGCTCAGAGGTGAGATATGGAGACCATCACAGCACAGAACAGGACCACGCTGTCCTGGATGTGATCTGGACCGCGGAAACTCGACCTCGCGAATCTTAGTTGTGTCCTGGCGACAGAAAAAAGAAAGGAAACTTCAATTTGTTTAAAAAATTACAAGTTTATGTATGATTGAGAATTGTGTAATGATTTTCTAAAAATTACCTTGTGCATAATGTAGCACGAGTGTTTTACAATTGGTTAATGAACTTATAGCTCATTTTTATAATGTGAAAGAACTAAAACTCCTTCCATTATGTCTAACTCATTTCCAAGATGCGTTTCAAAATGACCTAAAAGCTTGGCCACGTGTATAGCGAAGTGAATTTGCATAAATTTTTGTGAATTTTATTCGTAGTTTTGTGAAAGCACCTCTGTTTAGGCCATGCTGTCGTCCGTGCACCAGTAACGATTGTTCGTAGTTATGCGGAGAGAAAACTGTTTTCTAAAGCGTAGATAATATTGTTTATTACTGAAATACTTAATGGACAGAAAATTTTAATGTGAAGCACATCTATACCGTGCGTGGAAACTATTATAGTTCAATTAATCTTATTCATGAAGATTTCAAATAAATGAACGTTTTGGTTCCGGAAAGTAGTTGCCTCGTCGGAAGCGTCCTGCATGATTTCTCGAAAAATACGGTCATGAGTGCGTCCAGCGGCTGTCTTTGTTGTCTGACTCAAACTTCTGAGTGTTGTGCGTCACTCATCTATTGTTCGTCACGCCATCAATTGTTTTATCAAGTTTTTGATAAGTACGTTGTTTTATTGACTGATATCACATCATTGTCATGCACTCAAGTCCCGATTACTTCGATAACGAACACCGGTTGCAAGATTTTCAAGCGGAAGTATCTTGAAATCATGTTTTGTTCCGAAAGTTATACATTTTTTTGTTTAAGGTAAAAAGTCATCGTTCAAGTTTTTAATTTTTGATGTTAGAGACAGAAAATTCATTGGTTTGGATAGTATAAGGAGTTAGTTACATTTTGTCGACGTTTTCTTTAAATTCTATGTTATTTCGGGCCTCGAATAAATGTGATATTTTCTCTTGCACAAGTTTTCGTTGGATTCTCTTCGTTTTATCACTTCAAGAGCGCTAAACGGGATTGTGGGCGTATGCTGGGGACTCAGCGTTGCTCGGGGAAGGTAAATTTCCTCGTCACTCTAGGAATGTGTGAAATGTGTCTGGATGGTTCAAGGTTCTAGATCAGTGGTACTCAATTAGCGGACTGCCGTGTAAATCAGGACCGCCAAGTGCTATTGTTCAGACCCTAGTACCTCCTCTTGAAAGGGAATTGTTAATAGAATTATATTAGAAAGTAATCACATATTAAGCTAAATATATCATCTGGACTTATGACACATAGTGAGTGAGTATCCCTGTTCTAGAGGAATAGGCGTTCCTCAGGTGTACTTGTGCGTATGTACATATGCTGTGTCGTTAGGGAATGTTATTTTGGCTAAAGTTAGGCAGGTTAACGTGTCATATAATAGAACATCGACTAGTATATCCAGCAATGTGTTTCGTGCGTAATTATTTACTGCTGTGGGTTGAGTTCTGTCTCCTTTGACACCAGGTGATTTTTGCAGGACAGAGTAGGCCCCGGCTCGTAAGTTAGAGGTCTTATTTTCTACGGTGATTGAAAAATGTATACTGACAGACGAACTTTCACCTGAAATTTTCCTAGTTCACATGAATTTAAGGTTCATCTTAAGGACTTTTGCTTCATTCGTAGGTGTTTCCAGTTATATCAGTGATGAACTCCGCTGCGCTGCAAATTGTTTAGCTGGATTCTACTTTACGCTTCATCATCATTTTATGTTTCGTCATGCTTCATTTTACATTTTTGTCGTGATTTTTTCCTACTCTCTCAGATACACAGCGACATATTTTACGCGTTTTCTTCCTCAGAAGTGTCTTCATTTTGGGGTTTTGTTAACTTCTGCCGACTTAAATGGCTCATGATATCGGTGTGTAAAAGATGTTCTAAGTGATTGATTTTTTATTAAACAATGGATCCGTAAAATGCCCTTTAGAAAAAGTATTGTGCAGGACTTGAATCAGACAATTGTTTAATTGTCCTGAGTTTGAACGTGGACAAATAACTAGGACAACTATGCTGGGAATAAATCACATGGATAATTGTTGGGGTTGAATAAATAGCGTAAATATACTGCCACATAAGTCATTGTTTGTAATCCTCTTGACGGTCATTAGTATGCTGATCACGAGAGCTTCATGGGTTGAAAACTTTTAATAGATCATGGTACAGAAAACTGCTTCATCTGAACGTAAACAAGAGCAAGCGTCTTACTATATTGTCCTTGTTCAGAGCCTGTCATGTGATGGACACAAGTTATTTGCTTATCATAAAAGGGTGCAACTCGTCACCGATTACGTGTTGCAATCAGCTCTCTTCGCCTCTCTATGAACATCCTGTTGTCGTCAAATAGTCTGACTCAACTATGAAAATATATCGCGGCATGTCTTCCGTCACAGTAATCTGCTGACGCGCTGTTCTTTAAGAACATTCTATTATAGCAAAATCTGCTGACGCGCTGTTCTTTAAGAACATTCTATTATAGCAAAATCTGATGACGCGCTGTTCTTTAAGAACATTCTATTATAGCAAAATCTGATGACGCGCTGTTCTTTAAGAACATTCTATTATAGCAAAATCTGATGACGTGCTGTTCGCTCATCCTAGCGCGTGACCCACGTCCGTCGCTGCGCTCACCTGCGGATGCCGTTAACTCGTAGCTTCCGTTGTCAGGCACGCGCCTGCTCCTGGCTCCTGCTCTTCTTTTGAAGCTGTCTTTGTTAGCACTGCTGCTGTTGCTAATTGTTCCGTAATGTCTCCATGAAATTACCAAGTTGAAGAGGGTAGTGTAAGTTTTGAACGGTTTTCATTGCAGTTTTAAAGTTTTCGCTCAGGTGTCAGTGATATTTTCCTTCGATGCCATGGTTGAGACGCATTTCAAGTTGGTATTCCAAAATTACTTGTATACTTGAAACTTTATTGTGTTACATATTTTATGTATGCATAGTTCAAAATGCTGGATGATGGCATGCACACCACCTTGGAGATTTAGTCAAATATTTTTTTTCGTGTGTTCATAATGAACCCTGTCACGCTTCCTACTGAATTCATTATTAAGTATGGGAATAACATTGAATATTTACTATCATAGTTCACAGGGATGATCATCACACGGGACTCTCGTCATACAGAACACAGGGGTAATAACTCCGTGATGAAGGCGATTATGAGTACGGGATTTATTTTGTAATAGCATTTGTTGTGTCGTGCGGCTGATGACTGTGGTGAAAGCATTTGATTCATTTGGTTGCATTGTCACTTGACTGCTTCAACAAATTATACACTAAGTCCTGCCGTGTTCGCTCATTGGTGCTCACATAGTAAAATATACTTCGTTAGTATTCACTTATTAACGTACTTCTTGTGCATTCTTAATGGGAAGTATGAAAGACATAAAATAAACTTATTATACATATTTACTCGGCTGCGTTACAACTCGTGGGTAGACGCTGGAGTTGTGCGACTGATCTCTACAGTTTCTTACATTCTTTATCTCTATTTCATTCTCTAATTTTTCTCACATTGTGATATTTCCGGCAACTACTGAACACTCTTTGAATGAATACAATTGTTAAATATAATGTACAATATAATTTGTCTTTTCGAGGCTTACATAATCTTTTTTCACCTTTAAAATAGACTACCGAACCGAAGCACTAATGTTCTTCTTTTAAAGCGTTTCAAAGTTTGAAATTATATGCACTAGAGTGTTTACATTCATTGAAAGTTCTTCACTGCTGAGACAGCTGATCTCACCTGGCGATGCGTAGAGAACGACCGTCTTTTAGCGTAACTTGAGATTTAAGCGTTTTTAACTCAAGCTATTTGATGGAAGTTTGGACTCGAAACGTAACAGCAAAACTAGTTCTTTTAGCGATGAAGTTTCACGAGGGTCCGAAGAATTAACCTTCTAAAGCTCCGGTACTCGTCAGGCCAACGAGCTTGGGGGTCGTGGACGCGGAAGCTCAATCTACCTTTCGTATCGTTCACAGCTGTTGTCTTGCGTTTCAGTTTCGTTCAAGGAAGGGTGATGTAAGAGAAGGAACCGACTGTGCGCTCACCGTATGGCTTCCATCATTATGCATGAGTTGATGGGTGATGATGTAACGTCGTCCACGAACTCGACACGCGTTAGGACAGTCATCAATATTGGAAGTACTACCGTAACTGTTAAACCTCAACCAAATTGATGAAGAAATATGTTTTCAAACGCGCCTCTCTCTCGACGTGTGGGTGTACCATTGGAGATTATCCTCCGGTCTACTTTGTGAAATTGATTCTACTCGTTGAGGAGACTAGCTTGTCCGGCAGCCGACTTTTTGTGTTGATATGTTTTCTGTTTCTTCTTTTGCCATTTCCCCTGTTCATATTTTTAATGTGCTTGTGCTGCAGTCACGGAATTGTGCGCCCGTGTAGAGACACGTCAACTCAACTAAATTATAACCTTATCTCATTTTGGTGACTACCTTAGTTGAGCAGAAAGTCGTTGAAGCTTATTAATTAATAATAATAATTTTAAAAACAATGTTTGAAGCATTTCATTTTTTTTTCAAGTCTCAAGATTTTTATTTAACATATTTCATCAAATACACGACATGAATATGTTCACAACTAACGAGGCGGAAACTACTCACAATGCTTATTTTTTCGTTTTTTCATGTTTTTCTGGTATAAATTGACTCATTTATTCAATATTAACAAAAAATTGAACCATGCGTGTAAACATTGCACACAATAAATTTGACACATTGTCTTCAGTGTGTGATGCCAAAACTCTTATAATTTGAAATTGCGTTAGTTCCTGCAATTCATGCGACCGAGTCGTCTTTGCTAGAGATTTTTTTGTGACCGCTGCTTGTTTTCTTGTAGGCTTTCTGAGTGATGCTGGATTGTGATGCGCAGTTGTCTCGTGCATCTCCCTGCAGTACTCGCAACTTCCTTGTAGATGTTGTATCCGCATTGGATGCACTGCCTCCTTTGAATTGTTCTTAGATTTATTTCCTGCAGGCTGATATTTCATTTTACTAGTGTTTAACGTCTTTATATTCGATAATCTGTGTACTGGTGTTCTGGATTATCGTATTTATTTTTGTTGAAAATTGATCACTCCCGTTGTCGGCTTTTGTTTACTTCTGGGATAATTAACATAGAACTTTATATCGGCATTTTTATATGTAGGGCTTATATGTGTCGCGTAGGACTTCTCATCAGTCCACTAATCTCGCTTGGATGAAAATATTTTAGCAAATACTCGAATATGCTTATTTAAGCTTCATGGTTCCGAATTATGAAGGAAATAAATTACGCGGAAAAATTAAAAATTGAACCTAGTGAAGATTCGTGCGTCAGTGTTACACTGTTAATGAAAACAGTGATGCCTGCGCAGTCCTCTTAAAATGTCCTTCCTGTTCCCCAAAGTTCACTCAACGATTGTGTAGTAAAAAAAGACGGTAACAAAGCGACGAACTGGAGCTTCCGCTGATACTCATCGTAACCCATCAATATCGACTGGCAGGTCAACATGCCACATATAGAACGTTGTATAATTCAATTCCAATATCGAAAGAAGCATGTTAGGATGCTGTAACTTGTTCAAAATACGTTCAGTACTCGCCTCGTAGCGGTTACATTCCATTTATAATAAGTCACCGTATGGAATTGTATAACTTTTGATGTACCAAGTCGACTTGCAAGCCTGTATTAATGGGTTAATAGCCTTCCCGAATAAACACAACCTTAAACTCAAATGAATTTCGCCTATCATTTTTAGCAAGTAATTCATGGTCGAGCGTGTGTTGCTGTGGAGACGTTCTTATTATATCATGTAGATTGTAAATTAACCTTTGTCTCATTTTGCTAGTTATTTCTTGACGAGATGATTGATGACGTTGTTTTTGACGAAGAACAATGTTTTGATGCTGTGCTGTGCATGAATTTAACGAAGAACTAGGTTTCAAATTTGTGTTGTTCAAAAATTCAAGAAAGAATCATATTTAGAAGCTTCTTAATACGTAAATTTGACGAAAAATCATATACTGAAGCTATGTCGTACTTGAAAATGTAAACCAATAAGACGCAATAATATAAGATTTTTAATCTTGTATTATTGCGTCTTCCTACGCGACCTTTAATCTTTCTCTTCACTTTTTTGTCATATTCGCTTTAGGTGAACTTTGTTTTTTCTCTCAAATCCTTGTTTACCGCGCGCGTCTCCTACATTTTGATCTGTTATAGCAGAATGTTCAGTTGCTTAACAGTGCCATTTCATCTAATTTGAACGATAAATTGTCGTTATATCGTTTAGTAAGTTGTAAATTTTTATTAGGCATATTAGTTGCTTGCCATGATCTTCAATTTTCCATCTGTGAATAATTTCGACTATTGGCAGTAACACCAAATAGGGCAATTATTTATCGGACTATGACTCTCGGAGATAATTGTCGGTTTTGTCTTAGGACAAATCATTCATTCGGAGGATTGGACAAATTCCTAACAACAAGGGAAGTAGTTACAATGTTTGCCCTCGCATGCTAATAGGTTGGAGTTACATTCCTCACCGACATGCTTACCTTTTCTTCGCTGAATCGGAAAATTTCATGAGAGGAGGTTGGCTCAGAGTCCAAGAAACCGCATGGACTTTTTCGATTATTTATGTCAACTTCATTTGTCACTTATTTTTCAACGTGCTTCCTACCTCAGTTGATCAATATTTCGGCAAGTTCTTGATTAAATAACAATTTTTAAATCTTCAACCCAAAAACGACCGTTATTTTTTGACTTGAGAGAAATATTACGTAAACTATCATTTATCTCCACTAATTTCTCGTGTGATTTCTACTACGTCTTGAATGAAGCATTCAGACCAAAAGACTAAAGTGGATCATTTTTAATCTACTGCAGGAAGGACAGTGCTCTATAAATGTCTAAATAAAGAGTAATGTTCAGGCATAAATTCCCCGAGCGGTAAATTTGGTCGTTCAAGCTCGCATCATCGTTGATGATGTGGTAGTAAACAGGCTCAAAGTTATGGTTTATCTCTGCTTTATTTATGTGAAATTAAATGTAGTTGTAGTATTACACATTCTAAGTCTCGATAAATACACCTCTCAAGTTCTTTAATGCCTTTAGGCTGACGTTTGCTTGCATCTTGTTAATTTGTAATATATAGACTAAGCAGTAAATGGAAAGCTAAAATTTTAGATCTTTTCCACTGCTCTTTGGAAGGAAAATCTAATAAACTTTTCATGCATTATGCACCCACCTCTTCGCTTAGTTACCACCTTCTGTCTACAATGGCGGCCGTCGTTCAGTTACGGTCGAGGTTTTGTTTGTTGTTTTTGCAATGGTTATTAGTCGGCCTGTTTATCGGAAGCTGTTATTTCTGAACGCTTCCCCTCGAAGGTTTGGATGTGAAGCTCGTTTTGTTGCGTGTTCACGTGCAAACATTTACAGCTTTCCTGGCGCAGCGTTGCCCTCACAGTGCGTGATCGAGGGACGGTTGGTTGTCTCCTAAACACGACATCCGAGCCCCTGTTCAGCTTGTGTTACGTAACTTCACTTGTGTTTTCTTGTCCTGAGAGACAACACACTTCAGTACGTGTGTACGAATACCTGTGGAATTAACTACTTGATTGGGTTGAAGGGTTAGATATTTTTCTTCAAAGATGTATTCAACACCGTTGAACTAGGCCTAGGTAGGTTAAGAATTATTTTTTGTTTCCTACAAGAAATAAGATTGTCATCTCATTCAGCGCTGCTTGATTGCAAAATTTTTAGTATTTTTTGTGAAGGAAGCCTCTATGGATATTTAATAAGGTGGATATATGTGTATTTTAAGGTACGGTTACTGGTTAAATATATTTTCTCTATGTGCTTGTAGATTAAATCGTTTTCAAGTTTAACACTGGTTAAAACTTGGATCTTGCAAAAAATCGTTTCAGTTTCCTCTGTTCATTTCAGTTTTTCGCGGAGTAAGGCCATGCTTGGCTAAACCCGCTCTAGAACCGTATACCTGCTCGCCATTTACCGTTAGGGATAAGTTTCGAACATGAGTCTTGTGGGGCCTGAAATAGTCACATTTGAAGTAGGGCATTAATAAGGCACAGCACAAATCGAAAAACCTTGCTGCGAGAATTGTGATTGAAGTGCGAAGTGAACTAAGACGAATAGTCGTAAATAAATGGAAAAATTGTACGAATACACTAGCGAGGGAAATTGTTTGTTCACCAAAATTTATGCGTGCATTAGAATTCATATGTCCTGATTGGTTTAACGTTTCTTGAAATATTAGTGTGATGGAACTAAATTATAGTTGTGTTTCAGGATAAGAAGGCCTTTGTGTGTGTAAACTTTTCAAAATGTTCATCATCTTGCTGAGATACATATATTTAACATTTATTTCCATAAAGCATTTTGAGATAATTGTTTACCTCTTCGAATGCCAGAGGCTGGTATACCAGGTGTTGGTGTTTAAAGGGTTGACTATTAGTAAATATTTTTGTTGGTCTCCGACGAGATCCGTCTGATGGGATTGTATTACTGCGTATCATGCGGTACATAACAAGCTCGTAACTCTCTCTGAAGCATGAATCCTTAGCTGTTTCTGGCGAGCACAGGTGTATGCTGACAGTGTCTGTCCTCGTCCTTACGCTTCCTCAGTGCTATTTGAGTGGCGTCTCTCCGGAAACAACTGTCCGTCTTACCGGAAGCTGCTGTTGGCTGAGTTCCGGATTTGGGCAACTAATGACACATTTTTCCGCTTTTTTTTGAGGCCTCATGCAACTGCCTTCAGGGACGAGTATCTGTGATGTATGAGCTTGTTTCAGTTTTCAGTTCTTCGCCTCTTAACAATCCTCCATCCGTAGAAATACTCGTTTGTTGACTATGGTGCTAAATTGTTTATCATCCACTAATTAAAAGTTGGGTTTTCAAATAGGTATCTTATTCATGAGATATCATGGTAGCTATGTTTTATGTGTATTTATTTGTAGACATTTACTTGGATGTGTTTCAATTTATTTGCTACCCACTTTCTTCACGAGGTAGTTCTCAGCTATGATCTGTGCTCAGAAATGAAGTGTGACATCAATGTGAAATATGCATTCTATTTTGTTTTCCTCCTGATGTAAAGCGCTGTATTAATACTGACGCAGTTTTAGCGCATAAAAGGAACAAATGAGTAGTTCAATTGTGTCGAAAGTGTGTTTAAGTAAACGAAACTTGAACTATAGAAGAACTTGAATTGTGTGTGCAACTACGGGGTACCAAAACTGACGCTAAAATTTATAATTTTGAAAAACGTTGGATAATGAGTAGAAAATTATTCTCGAGGTGGAAATCAAATTCCTACACGAAGCAGCAAGTGATCAATGAGACATGGTGTGTGTGGAAGGAACTCAGGTGGTCAAGTTAGCTAGGTAAAGAAAGCTTCAGATCGACCATCCTGCCCTAGGGCGCACAGAGATGCTGCTGGTCTGTGTTCGCTGTTTCCTGTGACACGAGTGGCGTTCAAACGCTGCGAATCCATTTGTTTCATGCTGAGGTGCCGATGAACTTCTTTTTATGTATGTAAATGCATAATTGACGTAAATATTGATAGATATTTTGAATGTAAGTGGCGACACTGAATAAACATTTTTATGAGCTTGTATTAATATATTCTATATAATCTAAAATATCTGCGTGAGCGCACCAGTATAATAGAATGAGATGAGACGCTCGCTAAAGGTTACAGAATGCAGGTGAACGCAATTGAAGTATGCAAAACAAATGCATATTATCAATTAATGAATTTCTTCCCACTACCTTTTTAACGAACTTGTGATTAATATTTTTTATCAGGAGTGTTCGTTCGTAAAAATATTCGCATTATACATGTTTATACATTATCCATACATCACAAAATGTGGGAATTAGGGTACAGTAATGTGTCTTCGTCATATTTTCCTACTTAAGCGCTAATGAGGTCGTAGAGGCAGAGCATAAATGACCTTTTTAAACATGAATGTTCAAACTCGTCTTCAGTGGAATTTAGATTTTGTAGATTTTCATTGCCGTGTGAAATAGGCATGTTGTTTCAAAATTGTATCATGTGTAATGTTAAAACTAAATCCCACCTACGCGTATAAAACAATATTTTCTCGTGAATGTTGTGCCTGATACCAGTTTGTTTTTAGACGTAAAGGCAGCAGGTTTGTTTTGGTATCTAATAAATGAATTGTAGTGTTTGAATACTCCGTGAGTTTAAAATGATTTAACCCACTTTTGGTTGACCTTAAAGATTTGCTGTCCAGTCTGTTTGAGAACCCATTAGAACGTGAAAGGAAGTTGATGTTAGTCCCAGATTTATGTTGCTTCAAGTGGCTCAATATTATATCAAGCTGATCATGATTGACTCAGTAGTTGATGATGTGGTAGCAAACAGGCTCAAAGTTATGGATTATCTCGACTTTATTCATGTGAAGTGAAATTTAGTTGTAATGTTACACATTCTTAGTTTCGATAAATACGCCTCTCGAATTAGTTTTGTTATATGAAGGATTTTCAGTACAACTTCGACCGCTTGTAAATTTGACGCTTCTGGAGCAAATGCTCCAGGAGTGAGCGTTGGCATGCCACACGTCCGGAGAGCCGTTATATGTTCGTCTGTGACTCCAACCACAAGCGCTGGGTACTTCTGGGGCTTCCAGGTCACATTGCAGCGTCCTCCAGTGAACTTTGAGCTTTCCAGCTCATTTTCAAGCTCAGTAAAAGGATTGAGGATAAGTTGAACTCGTGTACGTTTAGCGACCCCAAGTCTTTATATGTATCTCGCTTTCTCCAATCGTAATGGAATACTTCACGAAACAGCAATGCCAGTTTCAATTTAAGTCATAGCTGCTTGCCGATGCACTGCATTGAACGGGCTGCGTGCATGGACTGTATTATACTGTAGGTGTATGGACTGTATTATACTGTACGTCAATGGACTGTATTATAGTGTACGTCAATGGACTCTATTATACTGTACGTCAATGGACTGTATTATACTGTACGTCTATGGACTGTATTATACTGTACGTCTATGGACTGTATTATACTGTAGGTGTATGGACTGTATTATACTGTACGTCTATGGACTGTGTTATACTGTACGTGTATGGACTGTATTATACTGTACGTGTATGAACCGGATTATTTTGTACGTATATGGACTATATTATACATGCTGCGCACGACATCTGCAGAGTAAAAGAAGATGAACAGGGATGCTCACAAGCATGCACGATCTTAGTCGACTAACTAAGGCTGGTCGACATTACTGATAAAATTACTTCTTTGTACTTTTGTCTTTTTTCCTGAAGCGTGGTTACTTATGTTTTAGAATTAAATAGGTTTCTTTTTGTTTGTTTTGGAAGTAAAACACTTAGGTTATGAATTTAAAGCGATACAGATTTACAACATATTCTATACTGCGAACATGTCCTGCGTCGTTTTCTAACTATGTTAATGATACATAATAGTTGCTAATCTTAACATTCTTTGGCATATTAAATTTAAATAATTGAAAATTAACAGATCGACTGACTCAGTATAAGAGATTCTCATAGATTCCTTCATTAACTAGGAAAAGGTGTGAAGAATCATCAACATTCGAGTTGTTTTTCTGAGGTAAGATAATTGAGGTGTGGCACAACTTCTGAGATGTTTTTGAGCTGCGGTCTCCTACAATATATGGACATTATTATGTACTAGGAAAGGCAGTAAAGCTTGTTATCCAACTTCTTTTCTTCTGATAATGTTGCTCGCTTCAAAGTTCTCGCGTTTATGTTAATTATGGAAGCCACAGCAGCCGCGTTAGCCTCACACGATTCCTTATTACATTCTTCTTCTTCGCTAAAGAAGCAGGTCAAATTAATCAAGTTGATGTGCTGCCATCTCAGGGGTTTTATTCTTAGTAATTGAGGTGCAGGCATGGTATTCAAAAGAATGCCACATTGCGTCGGGAGCTGAACTCGACTAATGTAAAATTTAATAACTATTGAAGATTGTAAGAAATGCTACGAATTTTTTTGCAATAACTTCTCAATGTTGGCTGCTGCTGATCGTGAACGTTGAAACTGATCAAGTGAGGTGTTCAACTAATTTCCATTTTGTATCGTTCGCAAAAAACTAAGAAAGCCCGAGCTTCTTTACAGTCTGAGCTGAACATAATGTTTTCAGGAGTATTTTGAAAAATTAGCACTGCCTGTAGATATGAATTCCTAAACTCGTTTAAGGGGATTCGCTATCATTGCCTGCCCTCGCCAGTGAAGTAAATCGCAAGGAATTCAGGTTATCCAGAAGGATGCCTATTTACTCGCAGCGGAATCAGCAATGCATGATGCAGGAGTCTGTTTTTTTACCTTGGTTTTCATTTTCCGTTTCATGAGTACGCAGAACGGACGCTCGTTGCAACCGACTTCTTGCACGACTGTTTCCGAATTGTGTTTTTTTTACCTTTTCGTCTCTTCGAAACGAAGTGCGAGATAACCTCTTTTTTCCTTGCTGTACAGGGTGCTACCGATAAGGACAAAATAAATTTTTGTCTGTGTAATCTTACTCTTAACAATGCGTGTTTCACTGTACTAGACACCTCAAGCAAGCAGCAGGAGGAATGGAAACCCTGAACATAATAACCACATGTTATTGAAATTGTGAAAACTGTTTGTCAAGGAATTTAATTTCGTGTTAACTTTTGGCTTGTTTCTTGACCATGTAAATGGTTCAGTTAGTTAGTCAGTTAGTTAGTTATTTGAGCACTTTTCTTTTATGTTAACTCATTCTGTAACGTATCTACGATTTCATTCTAAGAATTGTTTTCACCTGAAGTGTTATATAAGTATTTAGTTTCTATAGGTATATTAGATAATTATAGTGGTGATGTCTTTATCGGTGCAACCTCGTTCTCAAATTGACGTTCCAAAGTCTTCCTTCAATTTTTCGATAACATCTGTTCCATTACTGCTGTGTCGGAGAGTTCAAGTGCTGTCATTTGTAGCACCTTTACATCATCAACATAACAAGCGTGTAAGTCTAAAAACTTCCTACAGTTTTCGGTGTTGAAAGTTTATGACATAACACTTTTTTTTGCTAAACAAGTTCAGAAATAGAGAATCGTTATGATAGAGATAACATTCTGGTTATCAAAACACTTCATCGCATATCTTCCATTCTCCGTTTATTATTTCTTCTACATTATACCTTAATTTTCGTTTACATATTTCCATATCATTATCAACCTCATTCTGAACTTCTGTCTCGTACTGATATAACATCTAATTGCAAATATCTATGTTTTAGTTATGTGCGAGTTTTTTTTGTCGTTTTATGTCCCTTCATTTTTTATCTGAATTTGAATTTCATCTTATTTCTTTTCCTGATACTCCTACTCTTATTTCTGATGTTCATTTGCTTGCTTTCTTATTTGATCACGAGTTTGACTGTTCTATTATTTCAGGTATTTTTTCTCGCTAAATCTACTTCCCTTTTCATGTCCTCGTGCATTAGTATAATACCAAACACATTTTTTCCTTTTCTTTTTTCCTCCCGCCTTGTCTTCATCCCGTACGATGGCCTGCTTGACCTTCTCCAACGACTGAGGAGAGACCTCCCTTTTCTTGTATCAGAGAATTCCCGAGCTTACATCATTATTTTCGTTGTTTTGTTGCTTTATCATGTAAAACTTTCATTATGTATTCTGAATTATTTCATTCAACATCAGCGGAATGCATACACACTTAGTGTAATACGTATTGTACAATATTTCTGTATTTGATAATTTCGCCTTCCACTTTCTTGGCTTATTAATGGTGTAATATTTCTCATAAAGTTATTCGCTCCTTGTAGGCGTTTTCACATTACCACAGCATTTAAACTTGTTCGTCTAGAAAACTCGCGCCATCCGGCCTAGATGTGTTACTCTCTTGTTTGTTAAGCGCGTGTAGAAAGCGAGATGTCGAGCATTGTGCAATAATAATAATAAAGGGAATTACTTTACAACATCCGTGGGATAACTGCGGATTTGCATATCATTTGCTATTAATGCGCCGTGGTGTCACTTTATCACTAGCGTTCTCTATTTCCTGTTGTGTTCTAAACGAGGGTGCGAGTATTGCTTGCATGCTTGTGAAATGCATTTACAGAACCCATGCGGACGTTTCAGTTTCATGAGCGTCCATCAATAATGTTTCTTGTGTGTTTTTAGGGGTTTCTTGTATATTGGAAGAGAGTTAAATTTAACAGTTTGTTTTAGATGGTCGCTACTTATCTCGTGTGAAGTTCCAGCTCACTCGTCTCTTCATGTATGCGGCGTGTTCGTAATCTCCTCAGATCCTTCAGTTTTAAATGTAGTAACTTTCTAATTTGTGGCTGGCTGGTGCGCTGCAGGAATACGAGCACTTGCTGCTCAGGACAACGGTCGTTGTCAAGGTGTAAAATGTTGACTTCTAATAGAAAATTGTGATTTCGCTACAACCAGTTTTGAATCAAAGTCTGCTAGTAAACATTTACGGATCATCCAGAAACTATGCATTTGTTAGGTTTTTCATAGAAATGTAATTCAGGGCCTATTACATACATACGTGAGTAAAAACAAATCGGACTCACGCAGAAATATTGTTTTTTTTCGTCAACGTTATTCTGCTTCAGCTGTTCATCGTACTCTTTTCTAAGGATGTGCGCCTCATTTCAATTTTTTATTTTTACTAAAAAGTGACCTTATTTAGTACATGCATTGGAAAGATCAATATCTAAGAATTTTCAGGTCATGTAGAACTTCAATATTAGATTGTGCGAAGGATTTTGTTTCTGATGGTACCGCGTCAACTTATTCATGTGGGGTGGTATCTCCATTTCGAATTCCATCTGTGTTGATCTTGACCTGGAATTTTTCTTGTAGTGAAGCTTTATCTTACAATAGAGACCTAGATTTCGGCATCGAGGCGGTCGTCTAAGGATCAAATAACTGTTTCACTGTAAAGTTGTTTCTTGGTTTTATTTTTAACTCCTTCCTTGACAGATGTACACATGGCAAAGTTTAAAAAGCATTTTTGAGAGTAAAATACTGAGTCACAACAACATCAATCTGAGCTTTGTATAGCACTAATGAAAAGGCTTATTTCAGAATTTCATATAGATGTCAGCACATTTTAATTACATGCCTACTGTACTGTCGAGGTTCATTGAGAAGTTCTGTTTTAAAAAACAATTATAGAAGAAAAGAAGTACACTCGGACATTTGTTCATTAGTCTATGCGTTAATTTGTTCATTTATATGTGTAGACGAGTTTTTACGATTATCAGTTTTGAAAGCACTTTTTAATATATTTTTAAAATTTTCATCTGGGGTCAACGTTCGTTATCCTGTTTACTTGTGAAGAAGTTATCTCTGTTGGATTTTGACAATAGATCTCATGCACATTTCCATCTTAATGTATACTCCTTTTAGTCAAGTCGTGTCATCGTGAAAAACAAAATTTATTATCTTATTTCTTTCTTCGTTCTTCTCATTCTTGGTTGTTGTGCTGCATTTTTTTGTGGGAATCCTCTAATATTTCTCCTAAAGGGTTTTCATTCATACTTTTTCAATTCTAAATTCATCATTTAATTAGACTTTTCAAATCCTGATTTCTGGCTGTCAATATCTGGTCGTGTTACTCGAGCATATAATGTTTGATTGGATTCTGATTCCTATTATGAGTGTTCTGTAGTACCGAGTTCTTGATAATAGCTACCGATTTCCAGTCTCAGTTGAAAAGTTTGCATTTTCAAACGATTTTAACGATACAAAGAAAATTTGGTGTATATTGTATCAACTTTCAGTGTTTGTGATTATAAATTATTCTTAGTTCTTCTCATATGCTGAAAAAAAATGTTATATTAGAATTTTCTCAATTTTCTATCTAGACTAAATAGATGGTTTTATGTCTATGGCTGATTCTATTGATTTCTAACGCAATAATTCTATGTTGTTTCATCGTTTGTATAACTTTTCGCAGTGCATTCGATTAACACTAAATCCAAAGGAATTTGTGATAGTAATACTTGGTGATGTTTCTGTTCTTTTGACGTTCTCATTAAAGTCTTTTTTTTGAACTCGTATGTACGTGATTCATTTTTACAACAAATACTAACAAGTTGGCATCTCACATCTTCTTTCCTCCAAAAAAACGAGTAGTCAATAACCATGCCTTTCAGTCCTGTTGTTCACAAAACCCCTGTGCCGGAACTGCCTAGTATTAAAAACAGGCTTCTCTTCTTCGAACGACGCTGTTCTCTCGATCAAGGTTATTTTTTTCGACTGCTCTCTTAATTGACTTTCAGTATCGTGAGAATTATCTAGCATTTAGTCATGTGAATTGTCTATTAGTTTCTTCGTGTTTAAGTTAAGTGAGTTCTTGATGTATTTTTGTTGCTCTTTCTATCGGAAATACTGTTTGCTGTTTGCTCTTTGTTAATGTGTTCAGATCCCTCATAATAGTTTGTTTTTGAGGCCTTGTAGCTAAACTTCTACAGAATCCTACGTTTTGCGTTTGTTTTTCCTATGCTCGTGATTTTTCTTCTACTGCTTATGAATTCCGTGTGCATCATCCTGGACAAGTTAGCATGGTTTATGTCCATTTTATTTCTTTGAACTGTTTGCGAGCATCATACTACAACTGCGAGTACTGAGTGCTACGCTCACATCATAACTATTCTTCCAACTGCAGTCGCAGTAGCGAGTAGTTGAGATGAAATAAACGCCACATCGTACTGAATGACCGAATTGATGGGTTTTACGTATTTTTTTTCTAGAAGTGCAATGTGAAATTCCCCCGGCCTTGTACATAATCCGTGTTGTCCCTTCCTTTTACTCGTTCCTGCAAGTGTGCTCCTATTTGGCTAATGCTTTACTTATACCTTGCGTAGACTAAGTTACATTTTAAGCGTACTTGTGAATGTATGAATTCGTAAAGCACTAATTTCGCTACATGTTCTTACGATATTCTGTGCGATGTACCGTTTTTACGATTGACACTCCTTGCTTCTCATCCATTTCGGCTTCAGTGTTTGAACATGTAATGGGAATATACCTGATATATTAATAATTTTGCGACAAATTCGTCTGTAGCCAAAAATGCGGGAATAATGCCAATCGCTTCTGTTTGCATCCAAATTTGCATATTAATAAAGGCCAATTTCCGTGTACTTGTTTGTTTAATAGCTACCAGTTATCAGCCTTCATATGAGTCCTGATTTGCCGTACCTAGCATTCAGTAAACTCATGCGTGTTAAACTAAAGTCTTCAAGTATTCAATTCGTTTCCTTGTATTAGTGTATTTCAATTTTGATTGGTACACAATTATCGAAACGTTTTTCTATTCACATCAGATCTAATCAAGTTTAAATTGTAGCATTTTGATTTGATTAAAATTTTCTTATCTTTATTTTGTTTCTACTAATATTCTAGGGTTGATGATCAGAATATACTGGGCGACATTGTAAGCAATTCTCTTGCACTTGCAGATGTGGTGTATGGTGGCATGATCCCAGACCCCGACTACAGCGACGAAGACCTCGACCATCCTACGCAAACCCCTAAAATAAACCACAGCATTAACAACAAGTCAATTTCTTGTGGCATCTTAAGCAATAAAAACAAATCTAGCCTACCACCAAGCTCCATTAATTCCATTTCCTCATCCCCTCCGGTATCAGTTTTGAGTTCATCTCCAATTCCGGCAGTGCCGTCTAGTCCAGCGTCCGGAAACACAAGTCCAGCTCCCCAGGCCCTCACTATGGTAGCCCGTAACAACAGAGCCAACTCGTAAGTGAGATTTACGTCCCTTTTTACCTTGCTTTTGATCTTTTCGCCTCGTTAGTCGAGTCTTCAAAGTAGTCAACGGAAAACTAGCTGTTCTATTTGTTTACATTGTCGGGTACGCATCAGAGGTGATTGTGAAGTCGCTTTATTGACTACGATTCTCTGATATGCGACTTCCACGTATTACTTTTTTTATTATTTCACCAGACTTAGTCGGTTCTCAAAGTCTGTAGTATCTTAGAATTATAACATAAATTTTGCAGACTTTGACTTGCTTGACACATGCAGCAGATCTGTTCCGAAAGTTAGCTTAATTCGAATTACGCTTTTTTCTCGCTGGTTCAAACTGTGTACTCGTATGTTGGTTAGTAACGTCAGATGTGCATGTCGCGGTTGTTGTGCCGAATTTCGAGTCTTGAAATGCGGCTAAGAATTCGTTCGATAATTTGTACATCGGTGAACTTTTTTAACTGGTGTAATCATTTTACCACTGGTAGCTCAATTTTAAAGTTAGTTCACGTAGCAATGGTCACAGGGAGGTAGATTTTGAATTCAAGAAGGAGCTAGCTTCACATCTTTTATGTACTCATGAAAGTGGACAATATAATAACTTTATTTAATAAGTTATGCGAAATAGCAAATACTCCTACACTACTGTGGCTGAAACAAAGTATTTCATCAAATAATCGTCACTTGAGTTATAATTTGAGACCAATTTATGTAGCTTTGCGCAATTGCTTCACTAATACGATAAATGAATGTGTATTTATGATCCGTAGCTGGACGCACCAACGGCCCTGAAAGAAAGGAACAAAAGCACCGTAGAGTATTGAGTTTAGAGATTTCGGGTTAGTATGAGACATGTATATTGAAACATCACTCATAAAAAGGGCGTCTTGCCAGTACATTAAAAAGTTTGTAGGTAATAGAATTGGAGAGTAAAAACGACAGATACTTTTTTCTAAATTTATATTCGTTATAAAACTTATATGTTGCGATAATTCTGTATACAAACTGATGTTGTTGAAGTTCAAACTTGATGATCTATTTTGTGCCCAGCGGACAAATATTGCACGACTTCTACAATGTAAACGACTTCTATATGAACTGTAGGAGAGGTATGTTATCAATATCCTTCAGCTTGTGCTGGCCGCGGACATCCGCTCCAATACATGCAGTAGAAGAAGTGATAATACCCTTGTGTGTATTACTGACGTAGTTCTGACGCAATGAACTATTCGGTTCTAACTAACTTGAGTATTACTTTGTCTAGTTATTGAGAAAATTTATTGAGTACGAGGTCTCTAAACGAAATTTATTCTATGTAGCCGCACATAATTAATATTTCCAGGCAATTTTTTCATTCAGGTGTTTTTAATGCTACGAACAATAGTGAAGACAAAGTTACCGTATTCTAAAATTAGTTATTATATTAGTTAGTTTCAAAATAGCGGATTGCATGAGAAAGAGGGCAACCAAATTCTTTTTGTTAGATTTTCATTCGTATCGTAAGTGCCATTCATCAGCTTATTACAGTTATTTCTTTCAAAAGCTGAGTTATGTGCCAACATGTGCGTACTCTCACAGTAGTCTTCAAATATCTAGTGTATCTCATATTAGAAGCAAATCTAATATACTGTCGATTTTAAGCCTCGAAATAAATATAATACATCTAGGTGTCTTACCACCGCGGAGGAAGACAACGAATGCGGGAGTAAATTAGAAATGCAAGCTGATGAAGAATGGAAGTTTTCCAGTTCATAGACACAGCATCGTACTGAAATAAAATGGTTTTTATCTTGCAGAAACAGCGAGGACGCTGACGTGCCTCCCACCAAGTCAGGGTCTCCGCTGCTGCAGCAGAAAGAGAACAAGAATAACAGGTTCGACGAGAACGGCCTGGTGCTCCCTAAAAAGCTCATCAATCCCAGCCTCGACTCCACGGAGAAGAAAAGCCTCCATCGAGAATTGCTCTTCAACCAAAAAATGTTAGTTCTCATAAACATATTTTTATTCATTGTTTATTTACGAACTGCCTTTAAATGTTTTACAATGAATCAATTTACTTAATAAAAATGATTGTTACACTCGTTTGGACAAATTTTTCATGGAGCTTTTTCTAAAATTACTGCTTAAAAATATAATTAATTTTTACTTAAATTTATCATGCACCTTACCGCTCTCGACGCGGTTGGGATGTTGAGAATTACGTACAGACGTACTTTTTTTCAAAATTGTTTTGACGTACTGGTGAGATAGACACGAAACGCATTCTTTCGTTTGTGGTATGTAGGCTGTAACTAGTTACAAGTGGGTAAATCCTTCAGAAACCACATTACTTTTCATTTGACTGTTACATCGTTTCTTACTTTTTTAAATATGAGTTGCGTATTTCACGAGTTATTTTATTTTCTCTAGAAACTCCTTTGATTCATTACATCGAACTCTCAACGTACGTACAGATTAGCAGTTACTACGAGTGCAGCCTTATAAAGTGACCATGCAAAGCCAATTTGGGTTTTTTGATTAAATCATGTAGATTCGCAAGGAAGAAGTAGTCAATACTTCTTTCAGCATCCAAATGTGTAGGTTTATTCAAAAGACGGCGTTTTGATGTATCATTAATTTTTGTTTTAACTATGAACTTTTTGAACGATGAACGTAAATATTTTTACTGGAATGAGCCATCATGACCGTGCTAAACACGAAAATATTTTATTAGATGGAATATATCCGGAAATTCACGTTGTGGCTGATGTACTTGCACTATTATTTTATGAGCGAAACTACTCATTTTTACGTAGAAATGTAATATACGCGTGTTTAGTTTACTGATATTGTGTAAAAACTATGTATTACTACGTTATGCACATGAATTTACTTGCAGAGGCGCGAGTGTTCTTAATCAGAAAACTGAGCTACAGAAGGCGATGGAGAAGCACAAAGGCAAGCAGATGGCCAAGGAGCAGGAGCGTGAAAAGCAAGCAAACCTGACGCCTTTCCAGCGCGCCCTGGAACAGCAGGCGCTCAAACTGGAACAGGTTTGTAATCTGAAAAACTTTTCCGAAGAATTGGAATAACGGGAATGCGGTAGAAGTTGGCTTGGAGCACGAAAAAGAGTAGTATTTTGTGTAGTGTATCATATGGCAGAGTGTATTATCAGTACTTCTGTAATATGATGTAGACAAGAGAACTGCATTTTTTACCTATTGGGATTTTTACGTGCGATTCCGTTTTTAATATACCTGAAAATATATTTGAAACATCACAATTTAACTATTTTCTGGATGAGTTACTGCGTGTGAGATACTAGAATTATTCTTTTGGTATGCCCATGAAATTGAACAGCTCTTCAGGCAATAGTGTTCTGTTCATACAATGCGTGAAGCTGACTTTGCATATAAAGTGGATCTGAATATTTTGATATCAGGACTAAACAGAAATTGAATCAGTTCATGCATCATATTTAATGAATAAATGTAAATACTCGAGACTTTATGTAGTTGAATTAATTTAAACGTTAATTTTGGAGATTGATCTAAATACGTTTCTTTACATTATTAGCTCGCACGTGTAATAAGCTAGATTCGTAGTTTGATTTTGGGTTGTTGCGATTTTGCGTGTCAGGTTACCCATGAATTAAGTTTGATCTTTCTATTGCTGTATGGCCCTTGTATTATAGAGCTCTATCCCTCTGTATAATGGGGATGTGTCCCAACCTGTTATGGTTAGTATTTCTGTATATTACGAGGAATTACGCCTTTGTAGCATAGAGAATTATCTCTATGTACTGAAAGGGAGTACTCCTGTAAATTACGCCTATATACGAGTGTGCTGATGTACGAGTAAGCATGTATGTTATTTTCCATTGAAATATTTGGAAAATGGATGACACTGTATGCTTGTGTATCCCAAAATATTATTCCGGTGTTAACTGGATGTTTCTGTATGGACTGGGTGGATAATTCCTTGCTTTTCAAGCCGATGCGTGACTCGAGCACTCCGTTTTAAGAGGTTGCCGACTGTTCCGACAGAGACATTTATTCTCTCAATATGTATTGGGAAAATTCAACCCTCTATATGAGAGCTGCATCCGTATAATACGGCTTAGCTGAATAATTTCAAGTGTAAGATTATCAGAAAACCTAAGACATATAATTTTGAATAAAAGAAGAAGCATATATTAATCTCCGTCGCTTCATCTTTTTAACCGGAAGGTTTGCCCTGAAGGAGAATATCCAGTGTGTGTATTCCGGACTCCTCGACATTTAGAAGTAGGTTGCATCCTCGCACTTGTATCTCGAATGGTGCATCTTAATTACGCTTGTCTATTTTGTATCCCGAGATGCCATGATTTCTTACAGATAGCCCAAGTTATTGCAACGAATTCAGCAGGGAAAACCTATTCAGTTATGTTCTTTGACCATGCTGATTTTTCATGTTATCTTATTGGCGGTTTCGGTTGTAATCTCTCTCGTGTCTCATCGTTTGTGTACCTGTCTGCTCTTTCTGTGGTACGAAATTACTTTCATGGCATTGGTATAAACTAAACATTTGAACCTATGCACTTGATGCGTCCCGTCCCCACTGTATGAAAGTAAAAATAATTGCCAAGTTTTCTTCATGCTAAATTTCAACGCGGCAGTGTTGGCGCATATTTGTTTTGGTTGCAGTAGGTATAACTCGTTACTGTAAGCTAATTATAGTGGGATAATTTGTATAATTTCAACAAAGTTACTTTATTCCCATATCTCAATTCAACTCTTATTCTAATCCGCTGTCTGTTTTCTGCTATCAAAGCAATTCAAGAGATTATTTATCTTCGATTTTAAATACTTTCTTATTCCTTCAGGCCCCGGAGAAGAATGAAGAAACCAAGAAAGAACCTGAAACTACTCTAGAGTTTCAAAAACTGCAAGCGCGACTTCGTTCCAAATTGGACGCCCAGTAACCACCCGTAATCGCGTCAGCGGTTACTGCTGCTGACCATCACTTTCATCATCATCATCATCGCAAAAGTATCAAAAGTTTTTCTGGACTCGTCTTTATCGGTACGTTTTTTTGCATTAAATGGAATAGGTTTCAGTAGAATGAACCGTAGTATGGTCGATTTCATTAGCAATGTTACGTTTTTCAGTCGCTCAATGAGGAAGTTAATATGTTTGAATTGTATCTTAGGAGAACTAGCAACAAAAGTAGTTAGTAAAGTCATAGCAGATCTAGCAAGTTTGCAGCGCATTCTGTGACCACAAATATATTCTACTGCGCTTGTAACGCATGTTGGTCCTCGAGTATAGAAGTCGTTGCCTCACGTATCTTTGTTGGGGTTGTATTCTGCAGCCGGTGGTATGAAGACAAATAATGAAACCTGGTGATGCAGTTTTCGTGTAGTAACGTATAAACAGCGAGGGTTATAAATGCAATATCCCAGTCAATATTCGCTCAATTTCATCTTCATAACAGTTTTCATACTATCGTTATTGCTTAGACGAATTTGCGTATGAACTCTCTTTTGCTAGATATAACACAAACTATGTGTGCACTAACGTATTAAACCCCCTAGTGTTAGAATGAAGTCATACCCTCGTTATTATTCTAGTGCTAGGTTTACAATCTGCATGATTTGTATTCTCCTGTCAAGCTGTAACCTCGTTTCAAGATAAACTATTCCCTATGAAAGTAATTTTGAGTACTCTTGCGTACAGCTTTCTATAACTAACATCAGAAGCGTTTGTCCTGCAGCCAGAAAGAAACATGCCGGGTGTTTCGAGCGTGATAATAAAGCATAGCCCCCAAAATAAGTTTAGGCTTAAGAATTGAGGTTCCACGCTACTTTTCGAAAGAAGTAAGGTATACTTCACACACCTCAGAAGTCAGGTATGTTTTCTTGCTGTGGCCTCGCTCTAGTTGTGGTTTACATAATGAGCGCTGCCTACGTTCATGTTTCTCAGTGATATTGTTCTGTACCGGGGAGGTGTGCTTCAATAAAGTGTATGCAGAGAGTACTGAAGTTTGTGAAAATTAATGTTTATTGCGGGAAGGCTCTCGTGAGTTTCAATTATTACCGAATTTTCAAGATGCAGTACTGACTTGCAAGGAGGAAGTTTCAAGAAGCTGCACCCGAAATTAGGTAAGAACCTCGAAATTGCCTTTCGGCTTTTATTACTAAGTGAATGCAAGTGCCTCGGAAAATGAACCTGTTTGTTGATATGCTCATGGACCAATGTTTTCATTTTCTTTAATCTCTCGGTAGTACAGCGTTACTGTGTATTTCTATGGTAAGTGCAGGACACAGATTCCATCGGAGCAAGTGTTTTTTCCTATGAATCCCTTAGTGGAGTATTCTGTGTACGTTCCAATGATCTGATTCGAATTTTCATCGGTGGTTAAACCAGGAATATAATAATCACAATAAAAACTCGAATTTTTATTGAAAGCAAGTGTAGGGCTGTATTGTAATTCATGCAGGATTTAGAACAGTAAATAAAATGATTCGTGTGGAGTATTTTGATGAATATTTAAACAGCATGCGCTCCATGAATAAATAAAACGCTCATGGTTTTCTATAAGTATGGTAACTTCATTATTCAGGGGATCGCTTTGATTCGAAAACAGGGATGTCACCAAAAAACGACTGACATTTAATTTGTACTGGAAATATGAGACATCACTTCGTTCACTGCCTGTGTTGGATACGACTAATTATTGCGTTAGCTTAAGAATGGCATTCAAGTCAGTCGTGTAAACTAATTCCTTCAATTCAATACTAGGTTTAGAAAATTCATCACATGTAGCTAAATGAATTGAGAGCTCGCTAGTTTGCCAAACATGGCCTTACAACCTTACGTTAAACGAACTTTCCTCTCCGTTACTGAAACAATTGTCGAGCATAATTTAAAGGTAAGTATCTTGACTGCACGAGTTAATCTTGCTCTGTTGAACTCAATAACGTTCCAACATCATTGTCTATAATATTAAAAATACTTGTTAGTTCTGTTTCATTGATATTTAGCCGCCAGTTTAGCGCCTACATTTCTAATAATTGATGGAACAATATCACGGCAATTATTTATTACTGGTTTGGTGTGGAACTCACGTTTGGTCGATGGATAGCGTTTGAATCCTTTTCCTCAGGCTGAATATACTAATTTGTAATCAAGTCGAACTAAGAAAGAAAATGCTTCGTTCCGAGATCTGTATTCGTATGAATTTATTTTTATTTCTTCATCCAATGCCGAAGTATGCATTTCTTTACTAATAATTAAACTAGTGTACATAGCTTCATCAACTTAGAGCAGGAGTGTACATGCAAGTAACCTCATTATTGTAGCATTCATCATAAATTGTAGCCGCAGATGTACATACGATCATTTGTTTATTTAGCATTACAGTGAATGTTTTGACTATAGGTATGGTCATCCTTTCCAATGAAATCGAGGAATAATTGTTCCAATATTTGAGTGCATTTTGTTACAATTAAGCATTATACTTCGTAAAGCTCTCTTTTTTTGAGTTATCATATCATTTAGCTGGTATTATTGTACATATTTGTATTTGTTGGAAGTTCTGCAACACAGTTGAACGACCTCCCGAAGTCGTTGTTTAGGAACAACATGCACGTGTTTGGCTGTGTGCGAAAAGTTTCTGCAGTTTGTCCTACAGACGCACTTTTGAAAAGAAGTATCGTACGCTCTAATTGTTTTTTTACGGCGTGGGGATGTTCCTCGCCGTGTGTGAAGTTCTACTTGCAGAAGGTGCTGCTCGAAAAGTTTTTCGTCATACAGACATTTGAAGCCGCCGCATTCGGGACGTTTATTCGAGTTGAGTTTGTTCATGACGATCGCGTGAGTACAATTGTTCGCCTTTGGTATGCTGGGCAGTGTCTCGTCCACAACTGATGTCATTAATCAGGGTTTCTAGATGTCGTGTATTGCTCTGTTTTCATCTAAAATGAATTGATGAAACTCTTGAAAGTGCGATGTTTATAAAACTAATGTCGAAAAGGTACTTTTTAGAGTTAGTCATTTATTTTCATTCATACTTAATTAAAATACCTGATGCTGAACAGGTGTATAAATATTTACTCGATCGCTAGAAGTCAGTGATGCCATTGTACCTGTATGAAAATTTGCGCCCTTGAAGTAGAGTATTTTATGCGTTAAGGGTTGTTGACAATCTGGACTAATACTCTTTCAGTATTCTAGAAATTATTCGAATAGGATTCCGGTATTGTCCTTTAGAGCAGATTTTAGCCGGGTGGTACTTAACACGTGCTCCAAATTATTTTCATGTTGCTACTGACTTTGTTGAGTTTCTCAGAAGTCTGGTTTGTGTTCTCGCTGAGGTTTGGATCTAGTGGTCTGTAGATCGACATAATTACTCTCACGAGCATCATTGATGATTGATCATTAACAATTCTTAAGCACCTTTTCTGTTGGTTCAGTCTTCTTTTACATATATTTTAGAAATCGCACTGAATGGAAGCGTATCAAATAAGCGTTATTGGTACAAGATTGGCTCACGCGAAACTCGTGAGACAGTATAAAATATGAATAGCTGCACTAACTTGTGTTTGAACGGGAGGGTGAAAGGAACTGACGGTGTGATGCATCGGTTTAACTCGCGAGAAAATTTATTGTTCTCAACTTCTTTCGAAATTGATTTTGTTATATTTGAAACATTAGTTTCAATCCTGATGTTGGGCAGTTAGTACGGTAACTATAGAGTTTAGTCATAAATAAAGGTCAATCTGAACATTGAAATACCGTAACGAAAGCTCTCCTGAATAGTGCTCATGTAATATTTGTTGAGGAAGAACTGTTAGCACTTCAGGCACACAGTGTAGATAATGCTAATGTTTTGAACGTTCAGCTTTGGAATACTACCCCTACTTCAAAATTAACTTATTTGAGCAATTTGCTAGTTACTAAATGTCTACTAGACGTGTAACTGGATGCAATTCTTTATTGTGAAAGCAATTTTTTGTGGTTATTAGTTTGCACTTGTTTATGCAAGTTTTCGAAAAAGCATGCGGTGTAGCAAGATAACGTCAACGGGTAAAATTTCAATACATGTGTCGTAACTCTAAGTACAGTAGAAGTTCCACTGTGTTACCACTTTTGACCTAGGAAAAACTTACATTTGCTCTAAATTAAGCTCTGACGAAAAACATTGCTACAAGTCTGTAAAACGTGGTACGTATTCTGCAGAATTTCATCAAAAATAGTTAGCATTGAATGTGAATTTTTGTTTTAAGCTTCTATGATTTCGATGTTATCTGCAGTATTTTTATTTCGATATTACGTGAAAATAAATATTTGTACGCAAGTAATTCATGCCTAATTTTGGTCAGAACCTTAAGCTTAAGCAAAATCATTCATTCGGCAGGTTGCATTGTGTTAACTTCGTAATCCACGGAGTAAGAATCAAATACGGGACTCTAAGTCGAAAAAGGGACAATGAAGCTGTGGTATTTCATATTATATTCTTAGTACAAAAGACAGTACAGCTATAGGCGTTGAGTCTCCAAAAGTGGAGGACTCAAAACCTTTACATAGCGATTCTTCCGAAAGGCTGCTGTAACCATAGTGCGCCAAAAAATGATTTAATCCAATATCAAAATTTACGTTCCATTCGCATATAAATTCACTTCAGAGGAAAACACACAATTGGACTGCAACAAATCAAAGTCCTACGCCGCTATGAAAAAGTCACTGAAAAACAACCGAATACAAATGAATCTCACTTTTATTCCGATTGTACTCAAAGCGTCTTCGATGGAGAGGTTCAAATTACAAAAGAAACAAAGTTCAGCATGCGTTATGAGAGTCTTGATCCTGTCTTGGAAAAGAAATGTTCCTCCATGTACAGCTTGAGACTTCTTTCACCCAACATGACTGACTTCCCAATCTTGCACATGCAAGCACTGAACAATTTTTAAGATCTTCTCATCCCGCTCCTCATAACAAAGCTGTGCGAAAAGATCGCTAGGAGTCAAATTATATGGATTGACAAGCCAAATATTATCCACAACGGTGCAACCCGATTAAGTTCTCAGAGACAGCAGTCATATCACAGAAAAAAATCCCATTCTCCGAGTGATTTGCCAAGACCATAAACGCAAATTAGAAGACACTCTGCAATTACGAAACCTAAAGCCAGCGGTGCTGATCACATCCACATCAAGTGTCCCAATCACAAACTCTAATTTTCGATGCAAGGCTCTTCGTATTTAGGGACCAGATATATACAATCTGTGCATTCCTTTCGCGTCGTTAAAGCCATTCGAATAGAGATACCGTGCACACGCAGATACCTCGATTCCCCATTAGTTTTGCGCTGCAAGACCACATTTTCTATCCACATACCTTCTCATGCAAGGTGCGACTACATTGAAGATCAAGAACAGGAAAAGAACATCCGCTAGTAGGTAAGAATTCGATGTCAATAGTGACCGTATCATATCTGAAAAATTAGGCGAATACATAATATTACTTGGAAAACTTACGAATTTAAGATCCTGGCCAAACTTCTTGCACATTTGTAACTACGCAGAAACCACAGCGAAAAGTCATCAGGCACAGTATCGTTTTCAGATTAAAAATTTTAATGCACAAAGGAGTTCTGGCAAAACTGGAGGATTGACAATTATGAGTCATTATTCACGGAACAGGTGAGTTTCCTGAAAATCAGACATTCCATACACAATTATTACAAAAGTAAAAGAAAAAATTAAACGTTCAAACGGTGAAAGAGCTGCTTGTGACTGCAGGATGAATAGAACACTCGGGAATAACTGCGTGATATGCAAAATCAGGAGTCGACTAACAAAAAGCAAGGGTTCAACTCTGCATCGTGAGTGGGCACCTCGACGCACTGTTATCTACTTTCAATTTTTTTTGTATGCCCGAGCCACAAAATACAAAAACACACACACGTAACCTGTTGGTAGCGTAAATACAATTTTATTTCATAAAATAATTACTACTGCTGACGCCATACCGATTTTATTTCCTCGCAGCAGTTGGCTAGTCCACTCAAACCTATCCTACTATGTACAGAATGTACAGGCGCACACCAAGCAATGATTATCGCCAGCGTAAGAAGGTGTGCGTTAACGGCGCACTTCTTTGTACCGGCCACGTACCGGCACGAGAACGCGGACGTGCTAATACATTTCCCAGAACCATAAGTGCTCGAGATAGCTTTAAGGCTTCAGATGCATCGAATGCAACAGCAAAAGAAAGCTTTTCAGTTCTGCGTCAACGAACAGTCCAGTTTCATTTAGAGATGGTAAGTGAAATTTCAATTTCTCCTGTACATTAAGCATCGATATTTCCAATTTCGTTTTGAAATGTTAATTCATTCATAATCTTTGCCGGGAAATCCCATTTTGGAGGATTTTTTCCCAAGATTATCTACGTTTCAATATTTACCGTTGCAACGCCAGAAAATTCATTTATTTTATATGTTTAGATCACTCGCCGACCTCCATGTTCGTAGAAAGCAATCTCCTATGCTTGATACTTGAAAACCCATGCAAACATCTACTGGGTTTCTATCAGCACGATTTGTCATTATGAGGTGGATGAACGCTAATCGAAATCAATAGATTATTTTTCTAGAAGTATTTCCTAAAGTAATTAAAGTATACTTTTTTCCTTTTGAACATGAGCCAAAAATCAATACTACTATTATTTTCATCCACGTACAAGCATGTATCCCTCCAAGTTACTGAATTGTTGAGCACAAATAGCACACGTGGCGGAAGAGAAAATCTGAAATTAGATAGTATCCCGAGACAATTCGTGAAAACTCGTACTTGAGAAAAATCCCTCACTCGAAAAAGGCTAACATGAAGTGGTGCTCAGCTCTGAAGAGAAAAAAACCGGTCGTATCAGTACAAGAAATTGACAAGCGAATTCGGGACAGTTGAACAACTGTTCGAATAGTATCTGATGGTCAATTTCTGTAAATGGCATTTCTCATTGATACAACGTCCGAGAGTGAACAAGTTACAGAATAACAATAAATATTGAGATTGTCACTCCCTACTTTCCAAAAGGCTCTACTCTCTCGTACACACAAATGGACAAAAACAACGCGTGCAACTAAAAAATCTAACAAAACGAAGACCGAGAAAGGAAAATAACATAAAAAATAGATAGAAACTAACTTCTTCGCGCATAGAGTTTGAAGTACGATCGACATTGCAATGTGATTTAACACAAGCCACGAATAATATAAGGAAATCTAGGAAGTCGCAAAAGAAAGCAGCATGAGGCGGTCGAGATTAATCATTGTAAGGTGAAAAATTGGTATGACTATCTTTTCTGACAACTGAAATGAGTGACGGAATATTCCCGATTGGCACATCGTGTAATGGCCGACGGACGACGCAGCCCGAATATAAAAAAGAAGAATTTTACCCAATAAGCTATAAATCAAATCGAACAACACTCTCGAAACACGTGTTGCTTATTCTACGATGAGTAACTTGAGATACGAGAAAAATGATTTCCTCAAAATACATTCACGAGAGCTGAACATGGAGTGTAGAAAATGTGCAGAGTAGTGATCCACACTTAATAAAATCACGTGAAACTCGTACGGTTATGCGAAACAAGATTAGCGATTCTCAATCGTTTTTCACAAGGAGTCACTTGCTGTGCCAGTTGGAGAGTGAAGCCTAAGCCACATGGAGTGAACCTCTATTGCCGAGTTATATTTTCAATTCACTTAATTTTTCTACGCCGAAAACGCTTGTGATGTGCAACTCAATGTTTTCAACACTGGTCCAGGCATTTTTTTTATCACACGGTAAATTACAGCATGGAAGCGAATTTTTCATTCCTTCTTTCTAAACTGACAACCAATCACTGAAAGAAAATGACCACATGGATGAGTTAGCCAAGCATCACGAAAAAGAATATACCAATAGTGAGAGAGTAGCAGTTAAGAAACCTTTCTTCACACACCTGACGTTTTATAAGCAAAACCTACCTCATAACATTTGTAGATGGTACACGTAAATCAAATAGTCCAAGCACATATGAAATCATTGTTCATGTCAGTGCAGCTACGTACCCAAACATACAGGTAAATATCTTCATAGTTTAACGGCATCTCTAGACTGCAAGAGTATTTTGCATATGGATTGCGATTAACAATTTCCTGCGAAGACCGGTTGGGCCTTTTGATTAGGTGTAAATTTTACAGAACCTTCTAGCGACGAATACAAAGTAAAGATTTGCACCAGTTAGGCAATCGCAAAAAACGTTAAATGCTTTATGAGCAAAAAATTTATGTTAATACTGAACAATTTCGTTAGATGAAGCTTAATTCCAAATAAAAACGCTAACTTCATTGAACTCAAAAAGTTTCATGATAGATAGTCAATTCGATAATTCTTTCCTACAATACAATCAGTTTCAGCTAAAAGCTTTTAGAACGATAGTTTCAAAACGTGAACATTGAGCGATCAAGCGAACATATGTTGCTAGGCAAAACAAGTTTTTTCTAATTTCCCCTCCTTCCTTGATGAGTATCCTCAATGACCTCACCCTTTTTCCTTCTTCGAGTTACACTCACTTGTATGACAGTATTCATAAAACAACTATTTTTTCCTCCTTACAGTGTCTGCATTGTCTGAAAAATAATCCTTAGCAGAGTTGCCATACGTCACTGGCATGCAAAACAAGAGCTAAGCGGCAAACTAAATGAACTGGGCTAAAGTGAAGCACAGAGTATCTAGTTACTCAAGACCGCAACAGAATAGTCAGATCACACAAAAAACATGAGGCAGCTCAAGAAAGAGCAATAAATGCACGATATTACAAACAAACGTTACGTTCCCATGAGAAGTGGTCAAATAAGCTGCAATTGCAAGTCAAAATGGTAACTTTGTCCTCTAGTATGCCATTAGTTATTACAGTTCTATTCTTCACAATACCGAGAACCAGTGCATAGCACTGACTGCACTTGCATTTCAACACACGAGTCGGGGAAAGACTATCAGAAACACAACGAATTCACTCGAGCGAGAGATAAGTAGCTGTGAAGTCGTGCAGCTTTACAACTGAAAAAGAATCTAAGTATTATATAACGAGAAAATTTACTCAATTACTAAAGTGAACCCACGAGAAGTTTACAGCATCCTAACGACAGGAACTGCTCACGAGTTACTTGAGACACCCCCTCTACCAGCGCGGAGTCCCTCAAGGCACACTGATGTAGACAGGCACGATCACTTCCCTCTGCTCTACTAAGAGGAGTAATAACGCATAATGACGTCACTAACTACGGACACACAGATTTGTAAACGAGTTCGAGGTAGGACCAGCATAAATGTAATCGTATGCTTTCTGTTTGAGTGCAAGTGTATTTAGTTTAGCCTGTGCAGCAGCATGGGTCGCAGGAAAAGTAGTTGATTGCAATGCCATCGTAATGTCACTCACCCACCTTGATGAATCCGTGCTCGCATCAACCCAAAAACTCGAAACAAAATCCACATGAAGTGGGCACGTTAGAAAATGTATGAGCACGTCACTTCTTCAATACCTAAAAGTTAGATTGATAGAAATATATAAATTACTTAAAAAATACCAAGATCAAGTCAATTTAATTTGGGAACTAGAAAGACAAAAAATTTAATCATGTAGGCCACTGAAGACTGAATAAATAGTAATACAACAAGGTTGTCACCTGAAAAAGAGCTACATTTCACTAACAGCTCAACCTAATGAACAACCTTCATCTTATGATCAGAAACACAATCATCAAAGGAAACAGACACTACATAAACTAAGAAATTTTTAGACAATTTTGCAATAATATATTACTAGAAAGAAATCTAGAAAACTAAAATACACAATGAGAATAGGCCTGAAGAATCAAACATTTCTATCGCATAACCTCTAACGATGAGGAACAACCCATCAACATTGAGAAAATATGCAGAACCAAGACATCTTTTACAGATAATTTGCCATTAATAAATTAAAAGAAAAAATCTAGAAAACTGGCAATACCAGTAGTGTGAATAGACCTGCAAGAATGGAGTATTTCCAAGGCATTAAGACCAGTAATTTCATCAGAAGTCAGAGGCGCAACACCGCACGGGAGAACCATTAATGAAATGCCACAACCATAAGATGACTAAGCAAAACAAGAGTTCATAGTGAAGTCAAACAACGACGTTTCTAATGGCGAAAAATTACGATTTCTAGGTTACTATTGATGGCATTTCATGGAGTGAATTCTAATTCCATGTTAATACAACAATAATTTAAATATACAAACCCCCAACCCATAAAAATTATACTGATGTAAAGAAACACCCAAAAGCGCCTCAGTAATTTTAATAGGAGTTACAAAACGATGGAAGCAAGGATTGATTAAATCAAAAGCAGTAACACGAAAGCCATTGCAAACACCATTATATGAGGACCTAAACAAACAATATTTTATTGCTTTTTCCTTACGGGATCAAGGACGCACCAGGGTGAACACCAGTAAAAAAGCGTACACCACGAACCAAAGAGCACTTTGAATTGAGAGTAAAGAGCGAAGATGAAAGAACTGGAAATGAAAACACTGTTGGAGACGACAGCCAGAACGTCACGACAGCAAAAAGTGGGGAATAAAAAGGCATTAACTCCACGCCAATAATAAATCCACAGTGAATAGCTTTTGACCCTCCCGCAAATCTCAAAGATGAGATAAGAACGACTGACGTTATCAATGTGATAATTTTTAATTCTACAGAATTAAAACTCAGGAGGCTCTAAATGAGCATCCTACAGGATTCAGTAGAAAAATGGACAGCATCTCATTCAATGAAGCTTTATAGCGCATGAGAGCGAGAGACTGACGAAAGTACATTTCTGGTTAGGGCAGCGACGTGTTCGTGCATTGCAACAACATCACTTCCAAACACTACACTTCAATAGAGGACATCATAAGCAACATCTGCTGTGAGCATCATCAGCACAGGACACTAACACATCACTAGTGAGCACGACTCCTGCCACCACTAGTCACTCTGACCCGTGACACGAGCTGTCGGCTGTGAACACGACAAGCCTCACCGCGGTAGATGACACATGTCACACACATCATCCCTGACCTGGTTGATGAAGGTGCAGTGGACACAGACCCACTGAGCCTCGCCTCCCCCTCCGACAGGTATGCTACCCGGCACCCCATTGCTCGCCCCATCCAGGCGAGACGGCGGTAGAGGAACTGCACCTCTTGTACTCCTGCTGTCCTCTACAGGAGATGCCTCCACCAGCTGCTCCAGTGTGCTCCACACCTCCGATTTCTTCCATTCAACGACGCCCAACGTGTTTTTTTCTGACATAAAATAATGAAGAAACATTGTCCCCAGAATGTCGACTACAATTTTATCTCGCTACGTTAGGAAGCGAAGAATGCCCTCTTCACCTCCCCACCGGTAATGGATATCTATTAAGAACAAATTTGCACTTTTTTATAAGTTCTAATTTAAACAGTTGAATATTACGTCGTTTTAACCGCTCATCATAGAAAAACATGCTTGCTCCTTCCGAACGAACGTTTCATGTCAGGCCACACAGCTGATGGCAGAAAATTGTTTTACTGAAGCCTTCGAAAGTATCACTTGCAAACTTGCAGAATAAACCAACGAATCGACTAACTCAGACAGCCTAACACACATGCATCTGTGGAGCCCACACATGCGACACCACCTTCACAGCTGGGTAACATTTCCTGTGGCAAGTAGTACAGTCTTATTCCTGAACCGCAGAAAATTCTAGGAAGAGCAAGCCTCGACTTCCTCAGTCCTGCCTTGTTCTATAAACAGCTAATACACGTCCACAGGGAATCTTCAGCTTCCTCACTTCAGGTTTTACGATCCACAGAAAAAGGGCTAGGTATTGTTTGAATATATAATTAAAAAAAACGATCAACATGGATGAACACGTACAGCTGCAGAGCAAGTACCGGTGCATGTTACACCTAAAGATAATTAGAATTGAAGATCCACCGTTAGTTTGCTAACTTCTGGATAAGATTTGAAGACCACACTTGTCATTTTAACCGTTTAGCGACCAATTTGTTTTTCTAGTTTCTACATTTAAGCTCACAAAGACCGTCTGTTCACTGATGCAATGAAGCATGCTGAGAGCCAGGCAGCCAAAAGAACGACGCTGTAACATGCCGAAGCGTTCAAACATAGTAGCAACCTAATATTGCTCACTGTTTAATTATTAGAACAATTCTCCCAAAGACCTTGAAAGGCGACCGAATAGTCCACTTGGTCGCTAAAGGGTTAACTTCAACGTGGATATTCTGAAAAGTGAGCACTACAGCTCGACACACTAGGTCACTTTCAAGAGCCTTTAGACTCTAACGTTAGTGACAATGATTTACTCTATGAAAAAATGCAGTTAAAACGAAAGTATTTTATCGTAACAGACTTCCATTGTAGTCAATTATCTTCATTCTCGGATAATAATTTGTGAGACACGGTCACACATTAGCAGTGATGCTTAGACGGCGCAGATTGCATCCCCCACGAAGAATATAGAAAGTAAAGGTCCATAAGCGATTTCACTTTTGCAAGAAGTAGCACAAGTGATTTTTTTTAAATATCTACGCGAAAGAGAGGAAAATAAAAACATGCCCTACATATATTAGACCTAAACCCCGTTTAAAGTTTAGTAAGGTGCCTTGACAGAGGTAAGAGAAACGTTATAATTACGTTGATAATTTAACACATTGACTCCGAAGTGGTACGTATGTGGACCACTTGGGTTAGGTTCTGTAATTTTTTCAGATCCTTCTAGTTACTTTGCGTACAAAGTGAAGATTTACACCGGCCAGGCAATCGGAGGCAACGTGTTAAAACCATTCGATCGATCAAACTGAAAACGAAATAGTTTAAACAAAAAAGTACCACTGAAAGAGTTACAGAAAATTTTCAAATACAATCAAACTACACAAATAAGAAGAATTTTGTACATATCACTTGCCAAAATATTTTTCTAACAGTTGAAATAACTGAATTGTTAAATCTGACGAAGTTGAAACACTAAACCCGGATTTGGTAAAAAAAAATTCACAGCGAGAGAAGAGATGCGTGAATCAGCAAGAATATTCCTAGTTTCACTGATCCTACACCTTACAAGCGAAAATTGTTGGATGTTACGAACTCAAAGATGTTGAACAATTGGTATGCATTTACACTCTCAACACTAGTGTTCAAAAACTTAATCAGGCTTTGCAGCCTTTTCATTCACCAGATATTTCTCCTTTTGATTATCAGTCGTTAAAATAATTGGAGATTTTCATTTAAATTGAAAGCTAGTTTAATATGGAAAAAGAGATCGTAGTAACTTAACAGTTAACTATGAATAAGGACGCAGAAATTACCCTAAACGGAATGAACAAATCAGAATTAAATTAGAGAAAAACAGTTAACTTGCTATCTGCAAGTAAATAAGGTTTCCATTAGGTCTTTTGTATTTAACTACGACTTTCGATAGACTGCCCGACAATAGGCGTTCATATAGATAATGACGATTATAATCGTCATGATGTAGATGAAAACCAAGTATAATTATTCAATAATGAATCATCCATTCGAGAGAACTTTTTTGAAGGATTTGTCATCGAAATATGTACAAAGTACTTTAGGGGACGAATAATGGCGCATATAAATAACGAGATCTTTCAAACACAGTGTATTGAGGCAACACCTGTGACGAATTAAAAGTAACATTCTTAGAATTACGAGTAAACACAAGCCAACATACCTCTGATGGCCTTCAAGAGAGGCTTCATGTGTTGGCGCATGGGCAGCACGTCCATGGTGGTCAGGTAGAGCAGCACGTGGAAGTCAGACAGCTTCTCCAGGAAGGAGAAAGCGTCGCTGGCCACGGTGCGTAGGAAGTTGGCAAGGGTGGGAAAGTCTTGCAAATGGCCCTCGACTAACCTGGACGTGACAGCAGGATGGAGTATCACTATAAGCAGTTCACATAAAACTGAGGACAAGTAATAGCCTTGGATAAAATTGAGTGTCCAAAAAGGTAAGAAAAAATAATTGCAGGTGCTTCACAAAAAACTGAGGATAATTGCTAGTAGCTGCCGACTATTCTATATGTGCTGAAAAAATGAAGCACTACTTCCAACAGAACAGCAAAACGAGAGTTACGAATGACTATCTTCAACACCGCTTCTGCAAACGGACCCGTTAAATCAACTAGCACACAAAATATGCAAGACGAAGCAGGCCTATTGACACGCATTGGAACACAAAACAAATTAATACAGGCGATTTACAATACATAGATCAATGGCTATCGCACGTAAAAGTACCTGAAGTTAATAAGTGAAATCGACCATTCCGCCATGTATCCCAAAACTACTACTTACAAATTTCACGGCACACATACAGTGTTTGTTCGTGAGTGTATCGATATTACCTATTGTTCACAGAAAACAGTAATCCAGCAATTCTCAGTGCTGCAAGACTGTAACTCTCAATAATCTTCTAATACGTTTCGTTAAAGGATAAGATTAAATTGTAAAAGTTCGAGACCGTTATTCTTCTCAAGTACTCAAATTCTAACAGAGGTCGTTACTCATTATTCTTTATAAGACATTGTCGCAACAAAACTTGGAACTATTACACAACAACTTGAGTCTGTGAAGCAAAACTTGAAAACATTTCAAAAAGTAACATATGAGACATTCTTAAAATTCATTTCCGCATAATACAGTTAATAGCACACAGATGGACACAGACAAGCTACTTCAACCCTAAATGACAGAAACATTAGAAATAACTAGTGATGCATATCCGAGACTTGAACTTTACCTGTTCTCAATAGGAAAAGCGCCTTGTTTTCTCTCAGAGAAAGTGAAGGAGGGCGTGTTAGGGGTGGAGACTGGCAGGTCTAGCAGCAGGTACTCCACTGGCAGCGGTCTGCCTAGCCTCGTCACTTCGTTACCATACTCATCTTTTTCCTGCACACAATATTTATTTCTCTGAAAACCAGTGAATTACCATCATATTCCAATGGAAAAAAAAACAATTAGCCAGACGCATGTACCTTAAATAACAACCAATTAATAGACTCGGAAACAAGAAGAAATTTACTCCTCGGAAAATTTGATTGATGGAGCTTTCGAGCAAAGGTTTGATCTGTACCAGTACCATCAACATAAATAAATGTCAAGCACAAATCCGGATACGTGCATTTTATCTCTAAGAGAGTTGATAAAACAAAGATCACGTGTTTGTTCAGAAATTGAAATAGTGAGGAATATCACTGGTATGTGATCGATGAGCATCAACGATTCGTACACCTAAAGTATTACGTAAAAGATGATATGGCAAGGAAATTTGCAATCAGTAGAGAATAAATGAACTAGATGGTAGAGGGTATAACTGTCGTAGCTGGCTCCTGTGATCAAGTAAAGGTCAAAAGTGAAGTAATCCATAGAACAGAAAATTAAAGAAGTACGTAAGTGAAAAGCTCGATAGAAAACCACAGGATAGTAAACACTTATACAAACTTCTGTCACAAGAGACGTGAGATTCAATAGTGAGAATAGAACTAAAATATTAATTCACGGCAGCTTGGCAAAAGAAGGTCGACTGAGTGAATAGCGGATGGACTTCTGAAGGCAGCTGAGATAAAGGGATTCTATCGTTCAACATGTAGCAGAAGGTTCTTGACTTAAGCAAGTGCTCGACATTATTATGCGCAGAGAAACGCTACATATACATACAGGATCTAGCCTTGCTACACGCAGCGTTCACTCGAGCATAAGAAAACACACCAGCATATAGCTTACCAACAGGCTCTGAATCGATTTGAACCTCTTAAGATAAACATATGAATATGCAACTAAATGTTCTCAACTTGATACAGAACATGAATTCCCTTTGAAGCAGAGCGATACTAGTATCTAACATTTTCACTTGCAGGTTTAACACAGATAAACAAGACTAGAAAGATCAGTTATCACCTTAGTTACGGTCGCATATAGCAGTGAGTTAGCTGAAAATTTATCCATATCATATACAACATTACAATTCACTACTTTACTACCAAATTCTCGAGTATCTTATTGTAGAAGTTGCCTCTACTGCCGACAACACTTCAACACCGAGCTGCACTGTAACTCCTAAAATTAGCGAAACCAATTGTTACCTCAGCTCACCCCTCCACTTCCCACACAGCATGAACTCCTGACCTCGAGCTGGAAGCTTTCATTACCTTAAAGAAGACATCTGGCACGTATTGTTGAACTGAAGACTCTCTGACGTAAGCGAGTTCAGGGGCGTCCAGGGTCGGCAAGAGGCAGTTAGCCGCAACTAGGGCCTCGCACTGGTGGGACACCTGGTAGCCCTCCATGTGTACCTGTCACGTGACATGGTGTTAGGTGGTAGTCAACAGCGCTACCGGGGCTCAAAGTTAGTAGTACTGTACGCACATCGATTACATCGACATCCAACAGTTACGTTAAAATATTTCACGACCAAACAGAAAATAAGGCTAAACTTTCAGTCGCTTCATGCTTACCTAATCTCTATCCAGAGCATAGACTATTTAAACATGGCTGCACATCCGCGCAGCTTCAAAGATACAAAGATATGCAGGTCTGGATTTCATTCGATTTCGCCTCTGATGCAACCTTGCTATCTATAAAGCTGACCATTTATTTAGTTTTATTCAGTGAAATTTACGCGCCTCCAACACACTTCTGACTTTATCACATGTCTCAAGTAGATGCTGCTCATTCTTCTCCGTCATGCGTCTTCTCTACTACCTTCTTCATCCGCCAATACTTCCATCACATACATCCTTTGAATTTCAGGTACTACACTGTATTCAACATCCGAAATAAAGAGCTGAGGAAGATACACTCAGAAGTTTTTCTAGTATTTGCCTCAACGGCAGGCCGTGACACATATTTTGCAGTACCACGCAGCTGTCTAGAAAGCAACATGACAGCTCGGCTGTAGTGACGACGTTCAGTCACACGAAACTTAGGACACGCGCTTGAAGGCTACCAATAACTGAAAGCTCTTCCCTCTCAACAAACTATGACTATGAAAATTCTCATACTTTCGATTCAAGATATGATATTAATTTTAAAGGAAATACCATAAATGCACGATTTAGTACGTTTGTTCTGTAAAGCTTCGAAAGTTGATCATTGATGAAAGTTTCGATTGCAATACCTAATATCTATCATGGTCAGTTATATGTAACTGCCGTATTCTATACACGCTCTTTAATTACACGGTCTAGCCAACAACTACTGAACGAAAAAAATTTGGGATGTACCTGATTTTTGGAATCACCAGTGACGATGACGGTGGCAAACTTGGAGCCATAGACGCCCTCGCTAGCCAAGGCACAGGGGTTAGGGTGTTGGAGCTGCAGTGCAGCTGCCGTGATCACCTCATGGCTGGACAGGAAGTAAGTGTCGCTGTGGCGCAGGTGGCGTACAGTGCCCACACTCTGGTCCAGAGGGATCAGGTCAGTGAAGACCCACCCTACGCATGACAGCCCCAACTCGCGTGCCATCTGCTCACAGGTCACAGGTTTATGGATGCCACCAGATTACAAGTGCTTTATTCTCCCCTTATCATATTCTGTTTTCCATCTTCTAGTGGTTATGGTAATACTAAAAGTTTTGTATTTTTTTAGAGCTTTGACTCTACTAAGCTAAGCCAAAGGTTCTGAACTGTTACCAGCGTCGTGACAGCTAAAACTCAACCATAAACAACGGGAAGTTCTCAAATGCAAGAAAAATTGATAAGCTCTCCGACTAAAATTAAGTATTCTTTTCGTATAATTACTATTCTTCAGAAAAAAAAAGAAAACGCAGAATCTTTGTGTATTATTTATAATAGTCCTGAATAATAATTTATATTAGTTAATTTTCTCTGTGAAAATTCTTTTTCAATTTAATCAACGTTCAAAAACATCAAGTGTGAAATCTTTTACAGTCCTTACACATGGTACTATGAATCTCTAGTGGGATTCAAAATTTTTAAGTTAACATTTCGGATAAAAATTTTACATAACACGATAAGTATGACCTACCTGCCGAAGAGAAGGACTAGACCATCGTCGATGACTTCTAACTCTCATCCACAACCTACAACAGAATACCACACCCTACAACAGGATACCACATCCTACAACAGGATACCACATCCTACAACAGGATACCACATCCTACAACAGGATACCACATCCTACAACAGGATACCACATCCTACAACAGGATACCACATCCTACAACAGGATACCACATCCTACAACAGGATGCCACATCCTACAACAGGGTACCACAACCAGTGCAGTCGACGTCGGAGACTCGGTCACTTCTTGAGAAGTGTCTCAGTAAGTCCCATAAGAACATAAACGAGAGCACAGCTCAGGGTGTCTTTCCTATGAAGAGTCAGCACTCACATAATTGAACTGTAACTGCCACGAAATGCGTTGTGTCCTCTTCAGTGTGCATGCTAAAGGTGATGTACTTTACGTAATTTACATCTCAATTGTGTCATCATATCAGAAGCTTCAATTCGTCCGACACAACTTCTAAAATTTGTCGACATGAAGACTGCCAACTCGAGGCGGCTGTTATGTGAGTTCATGCATTCAATATGTCCTATAACGAATGCATGAAGCCAAACCTGAACTACAGCTGAAGATGAAGTTAATCAATGAAGTGAATCCTCTCGTATCACACGGAATCTTCTTTCATCAACTAAATCATCTCATAACAAATAACAAGCGATATTTCAAAATAAATAGCGCAATTACACCTGATGAATTCATTAAAGATAAAAGTTCTCAGTGGTAATGTCCGTTTTTCTGTCGGGGAAAGGTTTCGAGAAACACGCAATTACCAAGACTAGATGATGAGAACACCGAGAGCAACTCACCTCATCCACAACAGCTTTGTTGGGGTCAGGTAGGAGCTTGAGGTGGTCAGCGGACGCCTCCTGAGGAGGCTCATAGATGGCTGCCACCTCCGCCCGGATGCCCAGCGGCACGTCAGGGTGCACGACATGGCGGCCGTACAGCAGGCCTGCGCGTTGGTGACCTGGGCAACAGTTCCAACACTTCATTACTCTTGAAGCTTTGAGCAGCACCAAACTCGCTGTTGCTTCTAGTCCACTTTTCTCCTATTCTCTAGACTTGGTTTTTCTTAATCACATTTTTTTATACCCATATTGCAGTAAAAATTTGTTTAAAGGACTAATTATCCTCTTTGTGTCACCACCTCTCACACTCAAACACGGCACCTTGAAATATATATTTTTTTAAACTTTTTATTGCAGGAGATCGAAACCAGCTTAGTTGCTTCTTATGAAGTCTTAGCTAAAAAGTCAAATTATTTATTATGGTATTTCAATTTAAAATACTCCAACCTGTAGGTGTAAATGTTAATGCATTTCTATTGGAGAAATAAACATTGATACTGCTGTACGTAGACACCTCTTAGAAACAAAGACACAAAATAAAACAATTATTCATCTACAAGAGAGATGTCAGTAGCAATTATTGAAATAACACAAATTATTGAAAGAAAATTTATTGAACTAATCAAGCAAAAACAGACAACACATTGTCTGCCCTTGCTTTGTCCTCACAAGTAAATTAACACAGCTGGCTTCGCAGGTGACTGCTAACTTCATACGAGTGTGGCGATGTGCTTTCAATTCAAATATAGGTCAAATGAATATCGGAAAATAATTTAAATAAATGAATAATAATAATTCTAAAATAATCACAAAATTATTTATCACTAAATCGAAAGAAAATACTCATGTTCATGCTTTCACTTTCATTCAAAACTTATGTTACACCTCCTGCATTCTAAGAGTACATCACGAGTTTGTCTTAAATGAAAACCTGAAACTAGAAATTGCTAATACCTCATCACAATTTTCATTACTGACCCAGCTGGATGATCAAGGTTATTGAACACACAATAAGCTCCCTCTCTTTCTTTAATAATATACTCCGCAAAATTCACTATCTTCCTGTACGTTAAGACCTACGTGCACTTCAGAAAAGTGCACGTAGGTCGGTGTCGTCTAACAGGAAATTCCACGTTCATCTCAAATTATAAAATTTATAGCTACAGGTCAGGAGGTTATTACTGACAGACATACTAAGAAATACTGAAAATAGAAACTATTCTACTGACCCACAAAGCACGCTAGGTACAGAAACTACTCTATTTACTTATTAGGCACGCAAGTTTGAAAACTAGTTTAGAATAGAATCAGGCTATAGGAACGAACCTTCTGGCCCATACTTGGGTCGGATAATTACTTCGATAATTATTCGGTTATTCGGTTTACTCATTAAGCATGTTAGAAATGAAAACTAACGGATAGCTACCAACTCGAAGAGATAACAACCGAACAAAATCCTCTACTCAAGCATCACAATAACAAGATACAGTGTGAAGTAACTGACCTGTAGTACGCCAGTACGTGAGGAAATTCTCAACAATTGACCTATTCTCAAAGATAACAGCATCCACGTGTCTGAAGGTCTGGCGAGTGAGCGTGACTGCCGAGGGCTGACACGAAGAACAGATGCCCTGTGGCCACGGAGGATGTTCTGTGCAGCCAGGCTTGATGCTGCACTCTATGTTAGACACCTGCACAAACTTGCCCTGCAACACAAACACACACGGTCACAAACTGCCTTCTCATAATCCTAAACTATACAATACAGCCTGGCATGAGCAGTAACTCACCCTCAATAATCAGAGCTTTATATCTGACGCTGCTGTAGTGTTGGTGATGATGCCGTCTGAATCTCGTCCATTAGTTGACTGATGATGCAGTAATCGTCATTGCTCAACACTTCAACGCTAGTATGAGAGCTAATGGAATAACTACTGTCAAGGCATCAACTGGTGCCAGTTAATGCCGATAAATTTCAAATTCAATCTTCGAGTACATGAAAGTTATGTAACTCAAATTCAGATTTTTAACATACAAATATATTTAGGTCAAATTTGGCTCATAAGCAATATTAAGAGCATCTTCTCGTAGAACCTCATAAAAAAATTATGTATTTCTAAGAATGAAAGCTAACGAGCTGTTGCAAAATAGTGAAATGGATCCATAAAATGGAACATACATATATTAAGAATACAGTTTCCGAGATGATTAAAAAGAACGATTATTAATAAAAGAATTGATTGGTTTCAAGTGCAAATGGAAACAAAACTCAATATCGAAAAGCCCCTAAAATGCTCAAAAAAAATGAACGGTAAAACCATTGACAAACTTACCATTGAGTGAAATTTTATCGCTCAAAACTTTAATAAGTTTAAAGCCGCTTTAATAAGCGTGTATTTCTGAAACTATATCCCGCATGCAAGGACGTGTTAGCACTGGCAGAGAACAACAGACGAAAAAAATTTGTAGAATGTGCCAAGAAGAAACCTTATACAGTACACGAGTCCAGGCTGTGTACGATATGAATAAATGAATGTTACACCAGCCTGACCGACCTGCAAACAGCACTACTTATGAGGTGAGTACTGAGGTGAGCTAAATAACAAGTCTTCAGCACAACGCCTTCTGAAGAGGTGATTCTAGTACCCCATTCAACAAAAGCTAAACTCAGAACAGATTCCAATGAGTGGAAGAGAATCAGTGTATTTGTGACCCAATAGTAAGGTCAATAGTCAGGTCGATAGCACGGTCTATGAATAACCCTTCCAAAGAACAGACTTAAATACACTAAAACTTTATAATACTAAATTATTAAGCACAAAAGGGGTGAAACTTGAATGGAAAATTCAATTCAAACTACTGTATACTGAACGAATAATAAGAAACACAAAAATACGAAGTGGAATGTACACAGTTCTAACGCAAGAAACGTGAAAGTGTAATTTTCTACTGATACCCAGAAAATTTTATGAATTAAATTTTAAAATTAATTTTCAACATACAGATGCACAGTACATAACATAATTCAACCCACACCTGACAGGCGAATCTCGCACCTGAATTGAAGGGTGGACAGCACTAGTGGACAACTTGCATTTTTTCCCACGGGAAAAAATGCAAGTAGTCCACTAGTGCTGTCCACCCTTCATATAGTAAACTACTGGATCGTAATCGCCTCTGTCAGCGCTGTGTTAGCGACAGCACGGGAGTGGACTACTTGCATTTTTTCCCGTGGAAAATATATTATATTTTCCACGGGAAAAAATGCAAGTAGTCCACTAGTGCTGTCCACCCTTCAATTGAAGAAGAGATATGCCACTCTAGAAAGCTCACCTTATCTACACCAGACTTGAGCCTGCGCACGTATGTGTGGAAGGACATGTGCTTGATGTTGTTAGACTTGAGGTAATTCTCGTCCCAAGGGTCAATGTCCGTGCAGTGGATACACTTGCTGTTGCCTTTGTGGTGACATCTGCAGCAATAAATACATCGTCATCACGTACCACAGTTTGTCACAAAGAACTTCACGTCTTCTCTGTGCCTTGTGTTAGGACATGCTTTAGTAATCACAGGCAGGAATCATTTGTGGAGCCTCTTCATTTGATGATGAATTGACCATCCGATGAATAAAACTTATAACAAAAATATTTTTAATTGTTTCAATAAAAGAAGAGAAGTTACCAGAGAGCAGTTGTTGCTCTAATTTTTCGTTCCTAGACCATTTTCTTCTTTTCATACACCACTTTCTATGACTTACAAAATCCTTCCATCAACTTCTCACAAGTATTGTATTTCTTTCACAGTATCTTTCTCCCGGCAACCATCTTGCTCCTCGAAACCTATGAAGGCCTAAAATATGCATCCATTTCCTTCAGCCATCCACCCTCACTGATGACCATGCACCTCAGTCTCAGTTACATTTAGAGTGTCTGGTCCTCACTCTTTTTACCAGCATCATTCTGAACCCATCACTACTAAACGCAAACATTCATACTTGTCTTATTCACCTTCATACTGGAAGATCGTGATGTCCTTGAACCAGCAATCTAAAGCTTACCAGCCAAGAAACTAGAATTTTAGTATTTCACCGACTACAGCAACAGGATCAAACCATTATTTTCAGACACCGAAATGCGGCGACATTCAACTCATGAAGTCATCAGATCTCATTCCTCTCACTCCCATCTACCACAGCTAGGACTGCCACAAGCAGAAGCACTACCACATCACTTAAGGTTAAATTAATAACATCTTACTCTGAAACATTAATACACCTGAGTTACAATATTTACATCAGCTTTAAATCATATAGAAGTTCGAGGTAAAAATGTTTTCACACGTGAGACGGTATTTGACCCATTCCTTGATCATATTCATGTTCGAGAGTTAACTAATTGTACTAAATTGTTGAAGATGCCTGCATGCCCAATGAGCTGCCAATTAACCTGCATTAGTTCGAGGCTTGCTGGGTCAGCAAAGTTTTTCCAAGATCCAAATTCGGGAAGTGCCAAAGCTTTGAACTTCACAACACAATAAGACCTCGAGAAGTAGGGAGCTGAGAAAGTTGTCTTCTACAGCACCGTACCACTTACTTCCTTTACCATATTTAAAGGGGAAAATTATGCAACATAATACCATGCACTTTCTCTAAAATTTAAAAAAAAATCACACAAAACTACAAGTAAGTTCTAATTAGAAAACAAAAATTTTACCCAGGAGCAAGTTATAGCTTGCAATAGTCACGAGTAGCGACAGCACATGTAGTTTCTAAATTATTTAATAAGCAAGTGTGGCGAGTAAACTATATAATTTAAGATGAATTTGCATGCAACAAGAACCCAAAAATACCCACATCAGTCTACTGCTGACGGAAAAATTTTACAAAAGTTTTTGTTGTATAACAAATTCTTGAACACTACTGTAATTTATAACTACATGAAACAAGTCATTCAGTGCTAACACGTACGATTAAGCGTCTCGCTATGCAGTCCACTTGTCCATATAAAACTCGCTTCTCGTACCGAAGTTCATGTACTACTTTATCGCTCATTAACAAATTCTGTTCACTTCCAGTACGTTTAGTGCGTCCATCAATTCACAACCTCCAAAGGAGCATATCAAATTCTTTTTATAAGCTCACACTGGCCAAAATGACTCGAGTTGGTGAACCTGTAGGATACTGCACACTGAATACTACCAATATCTGCCTTAAGTCACACTCACAAGAGGGGATTGCGTTTGCCAGGTATTCTGCCGTCCATGCCAGCCAACTGCTGGTCGACATCATCCTCAACAACAGCAGATCTGGAAGCCATGGAGCTGTTGCTGGATCTGGAGTCAATGCTACGGCTGCTGCCTGCTACACTCGTCGTCGGAGAATGTTTGCTCTTTGTTCCTGATGCTGAAAAAACAGTAGGCATAAAAAATAAAAATCGTAGAGCAAGCTAATTTTCGTTCAAGCTAAAATGAAACACAAAAAAACAAATCATAGAATAGGGTAAAATGCTACCCATAAATTGAATAAGCAGTACATTTCACATGGTTCAAATTAGATGGACGCAATAATAAATATACAAGTGATAAAAACTTGAATACTTCTAAATTATTTTCAATTACTCTACCAACATATGAGACAAGTACAGTGGGCCCCACCATATTTTGATACAAATGACAGAAAGTGCATGACAAAAACTGATCACTTACAAACTTCATTGTAAGTTTAAAACCAGATCATTGATCTTTTACTGAAAAAATTACTTATAAATAATAAAAAAATAATAATAACCTGGATTTTGGTCAACATCCATCTGCTCCTGTTGACTGGAGGATGAGGATGCTGTGTTGGAGAGCAAGAAGAGCATGTCACCATGGCTGAGCTTGGCTGCTTTCACCGTCCGGCGACCAGAACAAGGCAACTGCTGCTTTCTGGTGCAGTCGTGGTATATGCTGATGCTGCCACTGGGTAACCCAAACACTTGGCTTGCCTGCAACATGTTACAGCTCCAGTAACACAGATGCACTTCATGCTTAGTACAGCAGATCTCTTAGCCCTGCATGTGGAGTCAAGGTTTGAAGGTCAAGCATCATGAACTATTGTTGCAAGTGCTGCCAGGGTCCATCAAGTGCTGCAGCTCACCCATATAGCAGCATTTAAGAACTAAATTCAAGGCATAAGGCTATGTGTATTCAATGTCAATGTTTCTGTTTTTGATGCAGAAAGGAAGAAAGTTATAAATTATACAGAGAAAATGACTACTGCACATTCAGACACTTGACTAAAGAAAAAACTTGAATAGTTTTTCAAGATACAAAATACTGGCTGAAGACAGTAAAATGTAAACTAGCATTTAATTTAATAACTAATGAATGTGGTCATACAAAATGTGAGAAAATTAACTGGGTCTAAAAATTGCCCACTTGAGCAATCAAATTAATTTAGTAATTAATTTGCACACTACAAGTCTTAAATTGAATATTTGCCAATTCTTTTGAACTGACGTAGCATGTAATGCCATATAAAATAATCCCAGATTAGTGGCTGGAAGTAAGATGCAACAACAAGTTGACACTTTGAACAGAACAGTGATGGTATGAGGACTTTTGAAAATTAAAGTGGCAGGCATTTCACTACCTAAAAAGTATCACCCTCACTGCTAATGAAATCTCGCAACATATACCCCTGGCTTAAAATAATTTTAGCATGTTAGTCCAGTATGATTTAACCACAAATGCAAGCATACATAAACAAAAGCAACAAATTCAATTATATGCTGTTATTATACGAATGCTCTCTATATTTTAAATGGAACAAATTTTCACATGCAAAATCATCACAAACAAAACATGGTCCACATAGAAATTCAAATGAAAAAAAAATGCAATACTCTGCCTACAAATAGACAAAATTTTCACAGTAGCCTTCCCTCACACTGATGCTCTGTCCAGAATTACAGCCCTACCTGGTCACTGCAAATCACTATTGACTTAAAAAATGCACATATTTGCAAGATGGACTTATTCATAACCTAAATTATTTGCAATGTCTGAGTTATTATGAACACCTGAGCTAGCATGTTTGTAGACAACACCTATTGTGGCACATATGAAAAGTAAGTAAGGGATAGAGAAATAATGACCATAAAGAATGTAGGAGCCAACTGATATGTAATGGCAGAATCAGTTGATGAATTAAATCTAAGTAAAGAAAATTTTAACTATTCAACTGTATAATGTGGAGAACCCCATCTCTAGATATCAATGACTTAATTCATCTACCTTTCTGGAAGATGAAATGTCTCTTTTTTTCAACAGGGAATAACAAAAAATTGTGATAATTTGAGTGTATGAGAGATTTTATGATTACTGATGAAATAAGCATGGTATGTAGGTAGCACTGTAATGTACAGGCTGAATGCCAAACTTACACAACTAATCTGATACCTTTCAGTGAACTAATCATCATACTAATACATAAGTATAATGAAAAAATTGTGCAAGAAAATGATCAAAGACTTTCTGATATAGTAATTAAATTAGCAAGATATGAGATTAGTTTAAAAAGTGCAGCTGATCAGAGACTTTCATATAAAGTAATCAGAGAAGCAATACATAAGTTGAGTGTGATAGTTGTAAACATGCTCTGCTCAATAAATACAACAGAAAGTTAAGACATTTGTAAGCATTGATCATGCATTTCAAAAATACCAAAAATATAATTATAACTTTTATATAACATTGACATACATTTAGTGTTCAAAAAAGAAGACAGTATAAGCTTGCAGCCTCCCTTTTACAAATTGAGAACAACTTTGAAGAACAAACCTTGTTGTAAAGTTGCTGTGTTGAGTCTGTAGGAGTGACCTCCACACGTTTAGTGCCATCAGGAGACTGTATCCGCAGCAACTGTCAAACATCACACGCTGATGAGCCAAGCAACATGCAAGCTACATAAACTACAGTATACTTTGAGAACTCTTAACATTACTACATGAGCTACTTCATATACTTGAAATAAATTTTTAAAATGTGACTAGATAATATTTCAAACAGTTAGCCATTATTAGTGACCCCACTAAACATTTAGTCATAACAAAAAGAACATAGCTGCACAGTAACATTCCTCTAAGGCTAAAACAAATTATGAACACAACCAATATTATTAATAAATTATCAGCAACACCAAATGTTCAGCAGATAATCAAGAATTTAAAGCCATTCCATATATTGACTCATTTGTTGTTAAAGGCAGCAATCAAGCATACTGTACCACAGTCAGTTAATACTGCACCATGGTCAGCACACAGTAAAAAAACACAAATTCAATCATAAAAATAAATTTTTCAAACAAATGACATTGAAATTTTTAAAACAAATTTTATTAAATCTCCCAGGATGAAAAATAAATTTTATTACTTAAATGAACCTCCTCCTTGAAAACTGTTCTATTTATCTGGTATCCAGTCACACTTGTCTTTTTTGATCATAAAGACACCAGTTCTAAAATAATAACCAACAAATAAATTAAAAATATAGGATATTTTTTGCAAAATTTCTTCATTTTTATTATATATTTCTTTAATAACAGACAACTGCTTGTCATATCTGTTTATGAAAACTTTAATTCAACTGTTTATGATAATATACATAGAAATATGAGTTACTCTGAACTGGGCTTCCTAGTAAATGTTTACACTTTCATTGTGTGAGTGAGGATTTTAACACAAGGACAATGAAGCAGATAAAACTGTTAGTGATGTAATAATATACAAAAGCTATTCTTTGTTTCTATGGACTAAGCATTGCACCACAAAAAAAAATTAAGAGTAATCAAAATATGTTGGTAAGGAAAACTTGTAGACCTGTCAACATATTACATAAATTTATTAGCAAGCCAATTCAAAGAGTCTAAGCAAAGCATTCAAGTTCATTAGCAAGCACTCAGCAGAGACTAGTATGAGCCACAATACAATTTCATGTATAGGTACTAGTTGCAGTCTACTTAAAGATAAGTAGAACATCTCAATTGAATGTAAACATCCTAATTCATTTAGTAATCCTATCTTCAAGCAATATTTTTTGTATTCTCAAGTATGAAAACTATAACTGGCATTATCTTCCACATGGAAACAACGAAAAAAGATGGAGAGAAAAATGAAACAAGAGTATTAATAGTAAACTTGCTACAACCAAAACAAAATAATTACTTCATTCTGCTATAACTGAGAAGTTTCAAGTGCAAAATGTTAATTCAAAACTATTAATTGCTTGCTCAAACTAGCTTTGCGTATTAATTGAATATGGTGTAAATCGCGCTACAAATATCTTCGAACGAGACACTTAAATTAGGTAGGACTTACCATTCTGATGTTGAAAGGCTGTACTACTCTTAATATTAATCACAGCAATATTCTAATTAATGATCACAGTTGAAAATCGCCCCAATTAATTTTTAAAGCCGCTAAGTTACACACACTATAAATCCCTTACTCATTCCGTCAAAACAACATCAACGATATTCGCATTCCTTGAGAACATCTGACAGAACCAGCTGTTGTGAGATGGTTATACGTGAGGAGTGATCTTGCATGACGTCATTTGTCAAATAAACTGTTTATCATAAATACGCCTGGATTTAATTTTATGGGTATAAAATTTTGAACTTATTGCTTGGATGCAATTTTTGTGACTTAATTTGTAAATATAAATTATTACATTAACTCCAGAGATAAAGTCATATGGACAATTGGTGAAACAGCGAAAACTATAATTGCCTTTACAAGGTCAATAGAAAAGTTCCATTAATTAAGTTATTATTTCAAGTATTATAGGTTAATTTATGACAATATATTTGTAATTAAAAATGTTGGGATACGTGATGTAATATCGGAGGTAAGACATTAAGGAATTGTCGCTGAACCAAACAATTCCTAAATCATGGTAAAAAAGGAGGGAAAAACACTTGTGCAACCAAGCTTGTACATTACATATGCATTGAAACTGCATATTTTATTCTCCTTTGATCAAAATACTATGGTGATCGAAATACATTAGCGTATAATGCAAAAACAGAATGTTTTCAAGGAAAATAGACTCAAGACTATATAGAACCATGGATACAACTGAAAAGATAGAGTTCTTTGTGATAGTGTTATGCAAATAAAGCAGGAGCTACAATAAAATATAACATTCTCTAGTTGCAACTCCACTAGACACTAGATAGCTCATGGTGTAGATTTCCATAGCGAGTGGTCTGCGGCCCCTGTTCTGTATCGGGTCTCTGCTTCATGTAGAAAGACCGCGGGTTCGAACCCGGCCAAGGACACGAGTTATTTCTCGTACGCCGCGCCGTGCACTCAACCCGCTAAGCACTCAACCCGCAAGCCCATGAAGACGCCCATCAACCTCTCGGGATCGTCGCATGGAGCTCACCATCACCCTTACTCTTACAATGTTAACCTTAATAATTTGAAAAACCAATGTACTAATGTCTATGTACTGTGTACTCGATTGGAAATAAAGATTGTTTGTTTGTTTTGTTTTGTTCATCAGACATGTCACACAAGCTTCACTCGCCCACTGTTGGAATTGTAGGGACATACATAAACTTTCATAAGCTTGCAAAGTATTTTTTCAATTGAGTAGTTATTTAAAAAAATGTTAGACAGTTAGTAGTTGGAATTTCTTTTGGTGCCTAGATGAGAATCCCTATTGTTAATATATATCACTTGAATTAACAACACCATCTGTATAGTTCATAGACTTAGCAGTTAGAAACCGCACTACCAATATGACATTTACAGAAGCTGATGCCAATAGAACTTCAGGTAACAAAGATGGCTAGCCCTTTCCTGAAATTTTAACATTTTGGCAGAATAAATAGGTATCAGCGAATAGGTTTTAATTTATGTTCAATATTTTTTATTCACATGCAAAAAACACGAACATTAAACCTCAAAATACACAGATGTTACCGATTTTTATCTCAATTCTTCGTTAGTTTCAAGAAACAGTTTCGATATGTGAAGTTCAGTGATAACACCAGGTGATTATATACTTTTAGTAATCTTGCTGTCATGGTGCTACTCAGTTTCTTTATATTTGAAAGATAGGATTGATAAATGTCTTGCACATTTCATGTCGATAAAAAAACATACAACATAACAAATGAAATCGTAATGTTATTTCATGGTGTGAAGAATTTACTTTACAAGAAATCTACACCATGAGCTATCTAGTGTCTAGTGGAGTTGCATTTTGACCCCTGCAACTCACAGCACTAGCCAAAACTCCTCATACTACCTCCTCGTTAATTAAAATTCTTCACTGGACCCCAAGATAGCCTCATGGCAAAAGCCCGATACACCGCATTTTGTCTTCTATATATCTCCCTCAAGATGATGATAAAGAGTGCGATTGTGAGAGGTATTCCTAAATAATATGAAAGAGAAATACACAACAAACAATTGCTAAATTATGATAACCTGATAAAAAACATATATGGAAATTGAAATGCGGCCAGTACAAAACAAAACTCACACTGTGTATGAGAAAATATCGAATACAATAATACAGTGTTGGTAAGCAAGCAACGTTGTTTAACAATTCTTGTGCCTTTATTTGCAGGCGGGAGACGCTTTCAAAGCATTCAGAGCATATCCTTAATATTTAGAGCGTGCATCATTAGAGCTATAACTCACTTCAAGAAGAGGAACCACCTTTCTTTCAAATCAATTAGCCAAACTGTTTGAGCATATACAATTTATTTATTGAAATCCTCGAGGGCATTAACCCACTTAAAACTTCCATTAAATAATAGTTGTCATCCCAAGGTTATAGTAAGCTCAAAATCTTTCACGACATAAAATAAAACAATAACTGAATGAAATGGATTTCGCTAACGTGTAAGAGGGGAACGAATTATTCGTATTCAGTGATGCTGTCATGACAACTGAGTAACCACCTTCAGGTGTGCACCGTACTACCACTCCAGAATATCAAAGGTGTGTAAGTTTACATGATAGATCAAGCTATTATGAAGTCCAGGAGTTATATAAAGATGGTATGGTAATTATATTTTATTTAAATTAGAGGACGAATCTCTTGAACGGTAGATTAGAAATTGGATAGTCATAGAAAAATACAATTGAAAAAGATATTAACTAGAAAGTTACTTCCATTCTTGCTCACCTACAAATTTTGAACTCCTGCGTACCGTTTTGCTATATTTTCATTTACTTCTATAATCATAAATATGATGTGACTACAATAACAAGTTTGTCACGGAACGGTACACGAGGTTTCTTTGATAGCATGTGAAATCTGACAATAGAGTGAATTTCATGCAAATTCGGTCAAGCAGATTTGCTTCGATAGATTTATTGCAAGTGCAATCAGGGAGCCATGAATAAGTGGAATTTATTACGTTGTTGCATCGTGTACACAGCCACTGCACCCACTCTGTAACATCGCTTTCAAGATGTTATTTCAAAACGCCCTGTCACCGACAATTGATATATATCTCTTTCGTCGTCGATGTTACGAATCTCCATAATAATCTCTGCGGAGAAAATCATGCTCACCTGCGGTCTTTCTTGATGTCGTGAGCACCAGACTTGGAGCTCAAGGTTGCAAAATGAGCATTAAATGCTCATTTTGCAATCTATTTTTATTTCTTAGCATTAAATGTGTCCCAACCAGAGCCATCAAATAGTTACTGGAACTAAGAAATTCGCCCGCTAAATGGCACTCATGCGTGACCACGTAATCATTTCCCACCAGTTGATCAAGTGAGAGAAGAGTATTGCTGAGAAATCTATGTTCAAAACTAAGATTTTCTGTATATATGTATGTAACGGTTGAAATATTTTCGCCTGCTGTCTGATTCACTCTGTACTGCAGTGGGAACACAGAGTAAGTTGTTTTAACCATCAACTAGAAAATATACAACAGAAGTGTGAGTACTTAGGTACTTCTCAAAATTACTTACATATCTTAGCTTGTGAAAAATACTTCCAAGTTGAACATTGCAATTCAGATAACTGGCCATGTCGTTGCTTTAGCTGATATAAGCGGTGACGAATATCTGATAACCATCATTCCAGCGGAAGTTAAAGCGGAATAGCACAAATGGCACAGCGCATTGATTAGTTGAAGCAATTCAAATAGTTTTCTTAATATAGCTTCCTCGCAAATTTACTTCAAGTATGATTTAACTTTTTTGCGTTAAATCTTGTTCTCCTACATATTGGGATGGGCTGAGAATATCCACTTTTCTTTATATTTTTCATTATGATCCCTGATGTAGTTTTGACACGAGTTACACTTAGATTTTCACCATCCCACATGTTCGGAGAAGCGTGATGCTTCTAAGCATAATTGCAGGGGTAGATTCAACCCAGGCACAGCAAGGTATTATGCATATTACCAGATAAAAACCATAAGTTGAAGACTGTATTTCCAATGCTTTACCAAGATCTGGATTTACTTGCACTCTGGGTTCATGCAGTTCGTTCACTCTGTCGAGGTGTCTGTGCTGTACGCTGTACGGGCATCAGTACATAGATCGTTCACTACACCTGTGCGTCGTGCCTCTTCGTGCCTGCTTCTATCAATTCGCGTCATTCCTACTACGTGTTGAAAATTTTGACCTGAAATAAGTTTGATTTTATTTCCTCTTTGACTATCATTTCCTAAGTCTTCCGAGCGCATGTTGATGTTTTTTAGCCATGGTCGTGTGCAATGTATTATTTGCACTTTAATTTCTTTGCCCGATTTTTAAGATTTTTGTTCTAGCCAGTGTCTTGCACTGTCTCTCTTGTACTATGCTTATGTTAACTGCTGCCGACTACGCTCCAGGTATTCTACATATAATGTCTCATTAACTACACTGCCGACAACGCTCTCTGTTTCCTATAGTTGTCCATGAACGCCCCTGGACAACTCATTATAGAACACAAACCATTTGCTTTCAGAATTTCAGGCCCCTAATCCCTACATCCACGACTCGATAAATTTTGAAAGCTTGAAAAATAACCTTCAATATTTACTGATCGAAATTTGTTTAAGATTGGTGTAATAAATATATTCTAGCCAAACATTGCGTATAATTTGAGCAGAAATTACGGCATAAAATTCATGAGCTCTTTCGAAAGCACTTCGGGTTATATCGAGTGACTTTTTGTTGTTGTTTTCCAGTGTCTCATTGGTCAATTGACTTAAAGAGTAATCTGACAGCGGTATTTGACCGTAAATTAATCAATTCATAAGACAAATTAGTGCTGACAATTCCTGTGGCAAACTCATGAATAAAATCATGATGCCAACTGATGAGTAAACAATTCTGAAATCAGTGATAAACCTTGTAAATTTCAAAAGAAAATCGTTTAGTAAGCAGCTGTAATACATTTTGTTTTATCTCTTCGAAAAAAATTACACGAAGTTCCCTTAAAAATACGGTGAATAATTTTTGTAGAAATTTCGGGTCCCAATAATTTAAGAAATTGAATAACAAGTAATAGGATGCAACAATAATATAATTCTTCATGCACGTTATAAAATCCAAAACAACCGTGAGAGACTAAGCCTCGCACCAGGAAAGAGGTGATGCTGCCATATTTTAATGACCACAAGATCATGATTGGTCAAATAGTACACGTGGTGGCAGTTGCTGCATTCATAAATTCATGATTAGGAAAACAGAAGCCGACCTCTGACTGCCAGGCATCCTGCAAGGATGTAGTTTGGAGCAACAATCTCTTGGTTCCCTAAAACCTTTCTCAGAAAACGGATTCAGCCGTCCGCCTCCAGCGCGGAAACATGCCTCGTTTCTTGCGTGCTTGTTGACTGCTGGGATTTCTGATTAAATGGGAAGACAGTCCAAAAGTTAAAACTGGAGCGGATAACAGTCAAAATGAAGGTCAGGTCTGAAACTGAATTGTCAAAACGTAGGAAATGTTGGTGAATGGTCAAACTGAAGGTAAATGTTGATTGTGCACAGTCGAAAGGCAATTCTGATAGTAAACTGATGGTACGTACAAAGGGGAATTCTTAAAGCAAACAGTCAAACCATCGTAAAAGAGAATAGCGTAAATAAACAAGAATATAGAAGGAGTAATAAAAAGAATGCATAAATAAAATAATAATTAATGTAAAGTAGGTTTAGTAACTTGAAATGAAACTCAATATTTTTTTTTACATATTTGGTGCAGTAATATTCATAGATAAAGGCTGAAATTTGAGAAATAAATATAATGGTTGGAGAGAGAGAAACAAACATGAAGTGAAAGGAAGTCTGGCATCGTACAGTAGTGTTGGTTCACCACTGCGTCAGAAATTAGCGAACAGAGCATGCGTGTAAGTTGTTGAAATAACTCAACAAACTTTGTGCAAGGTTGACAACAAAAAGTTTACCAGAAACTGATAAAAAACATTTATTAAGCTTAAACAAATAATCCCTGAATGGATTTTTTTATGTAACATCATACGTATACATAATAATTGATCAAACAAGTGAAGTAATTTTTGAAATTGGAAGAAAATAAAATTGAATAAATACCATAGTGATACCAGGAGGCAAACATTTTATCATTAAACAGTTATACAGAAGGAGTATTACAGCCAAAAATTGTCATATTTCTCGAATACATGCACGTAAAATATCGAAAATTTTGTTGAACATCAAAGTGTTGAGCAGAAGACTGGTGAAAAAATAACATCTCAACATCACAACATCAAAAACACGTACGTAGAAATGAACACGTACGTTTATAAAAGTATGTTTTCAGAGATTAGATTAAGCTACAAATCCTTGTACTTCAGAACGCTTGAGGACACAATAAAAATTTATTTTTGACGTCACTGGAATTTAAATTTGAGTAAAAAACTATAGAATTACTCACCAAGCTCACGAAAAGACTTGTTATGGAAGTTATCATACACGAAGATACCATTTTTATTTACTTGTCTCTAAAGTTTGAATTTAGCTGCTGCATCTGTTTGTCTGCGCACCTAGCCCGAAATTTCCTTCATCCCTGTAAAATTGGCTCTTGGATAATTTTTCCTGTATTTCTGTTGAATTTTATTCTCTCAAACATTGTAACCTTCTGTGTTGGAGTAACAAGGAGCCTCTCAGATGTCTGTTACATGTCAAGCGTTTGTTTGCTGAGTTCAGCCTCTGCAGCTCGACTTCTTGAGTTCCAGAATGAAATGATGACCCTTTATACTGTCAGGACCACCTTATCCAATTTACTTTAAACCGTTCCTTCTTCTTTGAACTTTTTCCCATTCAGCATTCCCTTGATTGTTCGTGAATGGAGCTTGAATATGGCAGCCAACGAATGAATATCTATACCATTATTGAAAGCCTGAATTGTATTTTTCTCCACATCATGTTGAGGGAAATTATAGTTCTGCTAACACAAAATCGTATTATTCAGTTGTCTTTCTTGTTAAATAATTGAAAGATGATAAAATTATTCGAATTACGTACCATAATTTGGCTAAATTTCTTACATATCAAAATGAAAATTTCAAAATTAACATCATGTTTCTTTTTTCATAGTAATCACGTTTTGGGACAGGTAGTTTTTGTGCTCATGAATGCATTTACAGCACATAGCAGGGAACCTAGCAGGGCGGTGAGGCATTAAAGAGCTATGTGCTATTAACTACTCTTGAGTGAAGTAACATCTGCACATATTAGTTCAACCATTAGAGTTTTGAGTTCACTAGTTATTTATTCCCGAAAGAATGGACCATGAGGGGAAATTTTATGTATTTGGTAACTGAAAGACGCCACAGAGTTTGGATTGATGTAGTGAAATTGGGTTGCAAGAATCAATATCTTCTTTTTCAGATGTCTACGGAAATAAACATGAATGTTGAATTATGCCTAACACGTAAATTTTTGACGCCAGCTCTCCAATTCGTAGGCATTTATATGCATTAGTGGAATGTTTTTTATTTGTTAACTTGAGATGTCACAGCAACTGTATCCATCATTACGTAACATTCGAAGCAGACAATGCTTGGCTCATGTGAACAGGTTTCCAGAAGCTTTCAGTCTAAAAGTTATGCCAGGCTAATCAGATTTTAATTATATCATGAGATAAACATATCTAGCAAATGAGAACCTCCTGAAATTTAGGCTCATCGAGAATATTTTAAAACTTGGTTTGAAATAATAGTAAATACGAGAATACCTAAAATCCAGATATGCTGTGGCCAAAGTGGGTAATTTTTAAAAGATTTACTGGGAGAATATGAATCGCTTACGTTGTTTTATAATTTATGCCCTATACCACCTTAGCATCTTCTTCTGTAAGAGTTTTTTGCTTAATGGTGAAAAGGTTGTGACTTGCGGCTTTTTTACTTGAATCGAGGCAAAAATATCATTGCACTGTGAAATGCATTGTAAAATAGTTTTCGTGAAAATATTTATGACTGCTACCTTTCATTTAGTACTTCGAGATAGTATGGGGACAATAAGTTTCAAAAGGAAGCCAAAGATCACGTAATTAATGCTACTATTCTCAGAACATTGAGGTGTACAGCAGAGAGAGGTTCGACGCGTGTGTGTCAGCTCTTCATTGCTGATTGTGTTCTAGTGTTCTAATGTTCTCCTAATGCTCTCTTTGTGTTCTCTTAGTATCCTCTTAGTGATCTCCACGTGTTCTAGTGTTCTGTTAGCGTTTTCTTAGTGTTCTCCTAGTGTTCACCTTGTGTTTTCGTAGCTTCTCGTAGCATGACAGGGCGGTCATACTTCACATGGTTTGGATCTATGCCTCAGATATCCAACCAGTGCACGCAATTTGACAGCACATGGCCTTAGAATATCCGCCAGTTGCTTGTGTGATCAAACCTGAGTGGACGGTGTAAAATTTCAGTGCATTTTTATAATAACGCCTTCTGGCAATAGCATTGTTTGCAGACGGCATCTGTTACGTAAAATGAACAAAAAGTTAGTTGTTTTTCAATCAAATCCTGTGTGGTTTTTTGCATTCCAGCTAGTTTCTACCTGAAAATCATCGCACAAAAAAATCAGATTACAACCAATATCCTTTAAGTAAGTGCAATAGGAGTCTAGTGACTGCGTAGAGTTTTGAAATCGTAATAGTCTCCAGTATATTGGCGTCGTCATGGTACTGGAGCGCATACTGCGCACACAGCATCTTCGTGTATTTTGCTACTGTATGCTTTTCTGGAGGTGTGCAGGACTCGGACATTTACCGCTGATTATTCAGTGTGTTTCTAGGTCCATGTTCTGACTGCAGGCATGTCTGTGTGAGAGAGCCTCTGGATGCAGACTCCTATTATCCTTGTGATGGCTTATTAGCGTCATCAGTAATGGTCCATGATTACTGCCCGTGGCGATCACTCTGCCCTGCCAGGCGAAACAGAGCGACAGGAAGTAGTTCCATTCTTCATAAGTGCTATCGTTGTTTTTTGTTTCATTGAGCAACTGACTTCACCATCAAAATGAAATGTTGAAAAAGATCGTCTCAACATTCTGAGTATTGCATAAAAGGATGAAGATCTACATATGTCAGACGGACACCCTTTCATAATAAAATCTTAGTTGCCGGAGGGTCAGTTCCTACAAAAGAAGCTCAAAAGAGTATACATACAGTTAAATATAATCAAAATAAGATTTTTGTTATTATTATTATTATAAGTACCTGCGAATACTCCGACAACTTGGAACCAGCTGCACAAAAACATTGGCGCTGTGGCATCTTTGGCACTGCGGACACATTCAAAAATCATCTCGAGAAATATTGGATTAGAAACTGCCAGTATTGTAACGTACTGACTCTACATATGTCCCTTACTCCTGGGGCCTGTGTATGATTGTGGTACACGTGCATGACTGAAATGTTTGTGGGCAAGGGAAGTGCGTGTACATGGCTCAATTTGCTTGCGTGATTGAAGTGCACGTGCGTGATTGATGCCTTTACTTTAGACGGCATGGGATTTGGGTAGCAACCCCAACCTAAGAATAAACCAAATGGCTCATTTCTATTACCTTATTCTATTCTTTATTTTTTTATTCAGCACACCTTGATTTTCCTCCATGTGCCATAAAAAATGTAACTTATATCAAGGGAAAAAAGAATGCTGGTGATGTTTTGAAATTTGGAGATTTTTTAAAATTTTCTTTGCTCAGCTAAATCCATTTTTCGTGAGAGAAAAGAAACGAAATTTTTATTTCTTTGTGACTTAGAAATTACTGTGAGGAAATATTCTAAGTCGATTGATAACGAAATATTCTTCGAGATAAAATGAAATATTTTATTTCACGGATAAACAGAAATGAAGGAACTTATTAAGTCACACCGAATAGAAGTGGTTCATTACTTCATAACATATATTGTACTCACCAGTCTAATAAAATTGTGACTAGATTATCGAAGTACTCTTTGTTCTAAGCTGGGGATAGTCGAGAGGAGCAAAATTTCATTTATTTACCAAGCGAAAAATAATCGCAGGCTTAATGTTCTGCAGTGCTTACAAACATTTCTTTATTTTCTATATTCTATCTTTTTAGCCCAGTGGATAAAGCTAATAGTTTACGTGATGGTTGGTCTGCACAACTAGCATCGAGACATGTGAGGAATAGTCAGTGCAAATTACTATGTTAATTTGAAACACGGTGGAGTAGTGAACAGCTATCATTACATAACAGTATGATTAGAGTCCTGAATAATAAGACCTAATGGTTGCTGATAACTTCATAACTCACTGGCAGATAAAAATTTATGTATAAATAAATGTTTGAGAACAATAATAATCAGAAACGATTGAAAACCTTTCATTAGAACCTTACCTGATGCCCATGTACAAACTCGCGAACATGGTTTCTGGTTTCCTCCAACTAAAGTAAAATAATTGATCCTACCCAGCATTCGGACTGCGAACTCCTCGTCGTAGCTTTCGAATGTGGATCACAAAATTCGAATCTCCATCCTACTCGGAGAAAAAGAAAGTACAGTGGCATTATTCTCTATTTGAATATCATTGCAGTGCTTATTTATGCAGTCATTAATCTTCACCACAGGCGCTTCATAAGACTTTATAGAACTTCAGTGGGCCATTGATCTTGGTAATGAACTTGTCCAGTCTTGCTATCGCCATGCGCTTCTTCCAAGCATATCAAGTGTCCTCGAGAATGTGCAAGCGACTTTTAATTTCCTTGCTGTCGAAGTTGAAACACACTTTACGATACTTTGTTGTATTTTAGTTCAACGGAGCTAAACGCAGCCTACTAAATTAGTTTCAGTATGATAAAAATGAAATACACGGACACGGTTGTCAAATGTAAAATGCGTTGTTTATGAATTTGAACACTTAGTCTAACTCTTATATGTAAGACAAAGACAATATAACCGTTGGATAACATCGAGTCCTCACAATGACCTAAAGTTTCTGAGTACGCGGCTGATAATGAATGCAAGGACATTGTTCTTTATTCTATAATGAAGTACATTTCAGAAGTTAAGCTGTAAAGCATCCGTTGAATGTTGCAGGGACTTGTTCGACAGCGAAGAAGAAAATGTGTTTTGGCTTGAAGTACAGCCTTAATAGCACCATGCTGCGTCTGCAATATGATATTCTTTATGAGCTGCTAGAGGAGAAAAACACAAAATACTTTTTATGTTGGGTGTCTCATGTAAGTCATTGTTTTACATATATAATAGAAAAGAGGACGAAGGTGTATGACATTTTATGAAAATATTCAGAGAGCAGGTCTGGTCAGTCAGATAACCATGTGTTCGTTCTGATTGAATATGTTGACTCAAGTTGAGGGTAGCATACGACAAAATTAATACAATACTCTATTGTAGGTAAAAAACCAACGCTATTTATTGAGATATTTTAGTTAAAATTTAGATACTTGTGCTCATCGTTGCTGTCATTTCTCTGCAACATAGCGATTAACGCTTGTAGGCACCGCTACACTTTCATACTTGTGTTGAAGTTCGAGACTATTTCCATAGCCTAAAATTAGCAAATCCAGAGCTCGCAAATGTTTTCAGCATGTCACTCTAAGTGATGGTAACTAGAATGGAGTCAGGGGTGCGTTAAAATAGCAATGGAGTTTATGTCAGTACTTGTATTAAAATGCGACAGCACGTTTTGTCCATATGTTGGTGGAAGGAAAATTCTGAAAAATTAGGTGTGAAGTAATGCAAAGAATTTAAATGATAAGAAGGAATGAATTTAAGGCATGTTCATCGGAAGAATTTGCACTCAATTACTAGAGGTTCACTAGTCTGCTAAAATAAACAGCTAATCAGTCAAGCATGAGGTATAGGATTTTTGTCGTGTAAGATACACATAACCTTAAGCGTGCAAAAGACATGTGACCTTAGCCGTGAAAGATATATAGGACCTCAGTCGTGTTAGAAACCCAGGACCTCAGTCTGGTAAGAGAGAAAGGATCTCCGCTGCACTCAATTCACCGGACCTTAGTTGTGCCACATACACAGGACTTGAGTCGTGTAACATGCATCGATGTCACGCATATCTCTGCATCTATTTCGACGGCCACGCGCCGTGTAGGAAGACTTGTTCCTCGGTGGAACAAAGATTCTGATAAGAGAACTTAACATCAGACCTCGACTTGCATGAAGGTTTGCCTATGTAACCAATGTTACCACCGGACTTCGATGATTGACGTCGTTTTGAGAACTGTGATTGCCATTGAATTGCATCAGGCCTTTTGCATAATAACCGACGACATGCTTGGAAATAATTTTTTTTACCATTGCCTGAGCTTAAGGATTATACTATGAAGTTGTCATTCAGTTACTGATCCCAGCATGCCAATGAACGAGGTAGTAGCTGGTAAAAATGAAACAGAATCTCAAAATAACATTCACGAAACTCAGACACTATTGGCACGCACAATGTCAGCTGTCACGGAGCAAGTAATGCTATTGTCTACTCCTCTCGCCATATGGCCGTAATTATTATTGAGGTGCAGACTCATTCAATTAGTTTTGAACAAAGACAAATGTTTTACTGAAGTATCATTCTAATCTACTAGCTGCATTTGTGACATAAAAGATACCAGTATAATGATTTACTCTTCGAACCTGACATTTTTTTATTCGCTCGCGTTTGAAAGTCTTAGTGTTTTTTATTCCAATGGTGTAATTTTTCCATGAGCTGTGGGTTGTGTGACCATGTAGGCCTAGCGTTGCATCGAAGTCACATGCATATCACTACAAACCCAGAAAACGAGGGCTTGAAAAGAGCCACTCCGGATCTCTCTTTTCGATTGGAGGAATAAGTGAACATCCGTATATGATACATAATTTATACTGGTAAATTCTTATATTTTATGATCACTTCAATAATATAATCAGCCATAAGCTTCAGTGCTCGGCGAGACAAAAGTTAGTACGTGTCTGGCAAAGTAGTGCATTAATTAAGTCGGGACTAATTGCGAGTAAAATGAGGATATCATGTGACATTAGCGAGGCTAAAACATGCAGTTCACTTCACAAAGCACCTCCTGCTAGAGCTTCCAGTCATGCTGCGGGATGTCGATTATTTATACGCTTTTAGACATTCATTATGAGACCATGATCAAGTAGTGTGGAGTAAACCCGTTAAGTGCCTGTGCCAGAGCAGTAAGCAATCCATAATGTGCTAAAACATTAATTCAACAGTCAAGGCGATTAATTTCAGTTATGCTTGAAGTAGGAAAAACCGTTAATTTCACTATTCGTTGAGTTCTTGGACCGAGATGCTGCGTACACTGTAAGCGATGTACTACCCTGTCGTGTACAGGGTGTTCAATTATTAATGCCACAACATTTGGAACCCATGCTTATTAAATGGACAAATGCATACAAATGTAAGAAAAAAGCTCGTTAAATACTTAGTAGTTTTAAATTAACACGTTTTATTCACCATGCCCTACGTCTGGGTCGATAACAAGCTAAAGACGCTTTAAGAATAATCTGCACAAGTCACAAATGACTTTTTGAGGGATTTTGGCTCATTCATTTTTGAGTTTTGACTTCAGCGTCTCCAAATTTTGGTGACATATCGCAGGAACCTTACCTGCCTTACAATTTAAACAATTGTGAGGAGGATTTTGTCACAGCAACGTTAGCTTCCATGAATGTGTTATAAACACCGAATGTAGATTAAGAAATGTGAAGCAAAGTGTCTTTACTCAGTTTGAAGTATCTGACCTGAGAGAATTGATAAGTGATATACAGGCCTAAATACACTCGTACAGTGTGCAGGTTCATGTATGAGTATAGCAGTACACTTCTAAACGTAACACAATAATCATAGATGCTGCAATTAACATACAAACAATAAATTTCTGTTTTTCTTGATTGGATGAGATGAAGGAAATTAGAAAGAGTTATCGGTAAGTATTGGGCAAATTCTATGTGTGGTAATTAACGGCTGTGCGGAGTAAAAGTTTTTTCTTATGTTTGACTGGTCAATATTCTCTCTGCTCTTTTGCTTGTAACTGCACATATGAAACAGGGAATCAATGAGCATTTTTACCCTCAGAAATACATTATTTCTATCGATCTTTGCATGAAAGGAATTGATCGCACAATCACTTGGATTTTACATTTGACATTTTGATTCAAATTTTAATAGAAATAAAACACTACTAAATGAATACGAAATAATTGTTTAGACTGCGGATTTTTTCTAGTTATTCTCCGCCTTAACCAGCTTTGCAGCAGCAGTCATAAAATACCTGCAGCGATATTCAGAAGTGGCGTCCGTAGTCGTACTTTACTTATAATATTTTTTGTGAGCTCAGCTTAAAGCGAACATCTCACCAAAAGTTGAGGGTCCGAGTGTTGAGGGAGGAGCCACATCGAGTGCATTGCTCCGTATATTAGGGATGTGCAGCCGGTTCTAAGGTCAGTGGTGAGCTGCGCCTTGTGTTGCAAGTGAAGTTTCGTCTTGGAACTTCTCTTCAAGAACTTGAGCTCCAAAGTGCAGTGTAGCGGGCACCCACTCTGCAGTCTTCACGGCGCCTTCATAGCGTGTGTAGGTCGCAGTGCGCGTACGCTTAGTTGCTTCAGCTCTGGAGAACTGTCATTTGCTAGGCCATTTCTTCTGTATATACATTGTCATAGTATGAGTTCTATTAACGATATTATGAGAAGGAAGCATAGGTCAGCTCAAAAATATTTTTAAAATTAGAACCTGTAAATTTACTGAAAAATTGTGTGCATGAATTTCATATTGAAGATATTACTTTGTAAGTAAGAAATCATTGGATCATAAAATGATAATTTAAAAATGGAGTATCATTGAAGTAACACTAAGCTCGAATCCAAACTGAGCACGAGTAACCAATGACATTTGTTGTAGTGCACTCCAATTAAATTTCACTCTGTAAATTCAGTAACTGGTAAACAATTTACCTACGAATCACCTGGTATTTTTGTAATAAAGCATTTTCGTAGAATTTAGATCATTGTTTTTTGAGGCTCGAGTCAAGAGCATTGAATACGCAGCTTGATGGAGATATTAGGATTCCTTTGTTAATTCAATCAGTTCGGAATCATTTGAAATGATTCCGCAATCATTTCATGTCATCCTCTCTCTCTCTTTCGCATTCCACACTTTCGCAGCAAGCCTCGTCTTAACTTTCTTTGTACCGCAACTGAGTTTAAATCCGTGACGTGCGGCGCTGTTTAGCTGTTTCTGTCCACAGGAGAGCGCAGTTCAGTCAACACAAACAGAATATCTTGCAAGTTTCTCGTCGTGTTCCTGTTTTGCAAGCAAGCGCAAGTTTGATGTGCTGCGCTGTTAGTTGCAGTCTCACTCCAAAATAAATAGAGTGCAGAATTGAAATCACGTCCATAATGCTATTTTCCTCTCCACATTCATGGTGCACAACTACAAGAAAAAACTACAGAATTTTTGAGGTATCATGATATTTAAATTATATCTTTATAGAGTCGAGGGTATGGTATTTTCCCACACATTTATTATTTGTATTATAATATTACAATACTGTCGGGTTCTTGTAGCAAGAGTATCGTGAGTTTCTAAACATGTCACAGTAACTAAATTAAACCTTAGTGAGAATGTGAAATTTATGGGCTGAATTTTTGTAGATTTAGCTTTTTATTTGTGATGGTCTGCAATAAATATATTTCTTGTCAAAATTACGAAAATTGTTTCACCAAATATGTTTCATTTTATTGTCAGCTTTGGTCATTTCCAAAATGAAATCATTTATCATACATGCCTGAAGTTAACAATTTTCATAAAAACAAATCACTGAAGTCTAAATCGAACATACTTTACGTTGTTGTACGAATATGTGAGAAAAATTATTCCTATAATTCATCAATAAGAATTTTCTAATCGAAATAGTATCCCAACGAGAGAAATATCAAGGAAGGACTATAAGTTTTGTCAGATGTATCAACCAAAGTCAAATAATAGAGGACGCTTTACATTCTTATTTCAAATCCTTTAATGCGCATTCAATTCAAAGTGAGAGATCTTTGCGAGATTATCAGAACTTGGATTGAGTTTACGTGTCAGTATATGTGAGCTGAATTTATGACACAAAATTGCTATATGCAGTTGCTGGTAAATTATTACTATGATGCCATGTTTTTTCCGAGAAGCAGTGCCATTTCAACTCGTTTTATTGAATTCTTTTTGAGCATCTCAGCAGATTTGTAGTTTGATGCAAGCTAACCACTTCGAAATTTTTTTTGATAATTCAAATCTGAAAAACTAGATAGGTTACTATTTTCAATTCCAAATTGGTGATGAACAGAAAATAAGTTCTGATCACAAAACTGCATTCGCGGTCAGAACTCGATTATTCGGTAGTAATTCATCAAAATTTGTTGATTTATATTTATTTTAATATTTGAACGTATCATTTAGAATCTTTTTGCAGTATGTTATTGTGCAGTTAAGAATTGTAGGCGACTGTCTTTCCAGGAAGCGCATTTGCAAATAGATCACTACCTATGCAGCGTCGAAGTTTCCTGCAGGCATCTACGTTATCGCTCAAGCTTAAAACGAGGGCTTAGGACAAGACTTTCTCTATGTAAACAGGTTACGCCGAAACTTTCTGCTCAATTATTTAAGCTATCAGTCTATCACTTTTTATGAGAGCTATGAAGTAAACTAAATCAATCGTTCGGTTGTTGTAGATTGTCCTAGAGATCTGTACTCGTACTTACTGTACATGCTGTTCAAACTCACATTGCAGGGGACATGACTGGATCTATAAATTATCACAAAAACTCATGACTAATCAGAAATTTTATTTCGCATCAGAACTTTTGTTATGTTCCAAGAGAAGTATGAAGAAATAAAATGACATATACTCGTCGTAGAAGCCCTACAAATTTCTCACTTTGATCATAAGTAATTTTTGATACCTTCCGAAGTCTCCATTTTCAGCACAAAAAAACTATAAATTTTAGATATGAGAGGGGATGGAGTATCAGAGGGGATGGAGTATCAGAAGGGATGGAGTATCAGAGGGGATGGAGTATCAGAGGGGATGGAGTATCAGAGGGGATGGAGTATCAGAGGGGATGGAGTATCAGAGAGGATGAAGGAGAAAACGAGATAATGCTAAGGAAGTAGTGCTGTAGCTCGCAGCGTCTAGTGTTTGAGGGAATTTTGCACAACTTCTTGGAAAAATGTGACATGAATATATAAATTTCTTTATACGTTTTCAAAACAAGAGAAACACATTAAAACAAGAACATTTGTATATTTTAGACTAACCGAAAAATGTTCGTGAATGTCCCTGTTTTTACAGATATCGAACAAAAGTTCTCTTGAACTTTTAGGTATTCCTCTGGGCATTACTATCTACTATAAGCATTTTTAAATGAGCTGGAATCAAAAAAGTTGTATTAGAGCTTTATGATGATTTTAAATAGTTTAAGATAGCTCTAATAAGACCTTAACTCATCGAATTTTCCACTTGGAAAGTTTCATCTTGAAGACCTCGTAGACTCGAGCGAGAAAGAGGCAGAAGGAAGGATCTCAACAGTGCTGGCGAAGGAACATGTGAGTAGATAATTTTATTATTGGCTTCATATATTTTGCTCTGCATGCTTTAATATTAGTGGATAGTAAAGTTGTATGCATTTGAATAACTTTTTTCAAGTCTTGTGAACATTTTTGTATCTAGAGAAACTATTGAATAAAGTTACATGTAAAACAAAATTTAACTAGAGATCTGTTTTGTAAGATACGACTAATTCTGGCATTAAGTGAAATTGTTGCTGGAATATATACGTTTGATTTAAATTAAGGGCAATCTTAATTTATCCTGAAGAAGGAGATTACTTGTGTTTTAATGTTCCCGGACGTGACGATAAATTTTTCAAATTTCAAATAAAATTTTGAACAAATGTAATTCAATCCTGGACGTGACGATAAATTTGTTGGCTTCAAGTCAGCTTATTTGATTGGTTGTTTCTAAATACAGAAAATTTAATGAGTAAATCTTGATTATTGAGATCAGGATGCTTCTCTGATCTTCGAAGTCACGATAAGATCTGGAACACAATGATTGCTAATTTTTGAGCTTTCCACATACTCCCACTCCTGTGCACCTGCCCCTGCTAGTTGTACTTAATTCATGTCTCCAATGCACGCTGTAGGGCCATAAAATATACATGCATAAAAATAAGCGCATAATTAAGTTATATTAAATTATTAAAACAATCTTTCAACAACTACTTATTACTAGAATTTGTAGTTGAAACTCCAAGTGCGTAGAAATATGTGTTAGTTGAAGCTCATACGAGTACTCAAAGATATTGTGACTGTACTTGTCGAGGAAAACTCTCCATCGGATGTCATAAAACAATTTATAAACTCTTTTTTTCGTCATCGTGCGCTGGATGTAGGTGCAAATGCAATTCGAATATTATTCATTGCCCGAGTAGCATTGCTGTATCTTGAATACACGTGAAACAGGAGGGAATGAATGCAATTCTCATACTCTATTCACTTACTCGGCTTGCGATACATGCCAAGAATTTACCTCGAATCCTTTTCCTTTTATTTTAGTCATGGTATTTATTTATGATGACCTCCGTGTTGAATGAAGGGGGTAATCGTCTTTACTGCGAAACAAAGCTTTAATAAAGAATAAAAATGAATGAAATTAGGTCGGCACCTGTTTTCTGACAACATTCCATTTACATTGTGGACCACCGCTACGTGTTTTCTGGTAGAGGTGGAAGAAAGCGTTTCTTTAGCATTGATTATTTTTCATCATTAAATATTGTCGAAGTAAAATGAATCTCATTGCAAACGATGGTCATAAAGTAGAAATTAGTCCAGTTAAATTATAACCTAACTTCTGCCGCGTCTATTTACGGTTGATGTTTTATTTATTCTTCGTGTTTCTAAAAATAATGTTCAATGTTTGCGTTCCATGATCGCTTCAAGACAGTTATACTTCAGTTCTGTACTAACTGTAGTATATGCATGATCCAAAGTGTCTTAATATTTAGTTTCTTATATACAATTGCATTTTCTTCACTTTGCATGTTTCAAGAAAACATTTTCAACCATTTCCAGTAAAATAATTCTTTACAATACTAGATCGGTGGCCCCTCACATACAGCTAGCCACAGAGCTGTCGATATTGATTGTGTCAAACAATAAATTTCCCAATCTTCATTTTAACAATTTTGCGGTGGAACAACGGCTTCTCTATTTTTAGCCCCAGGTTGTACTTCTGACTTGCCTGAGGCTCGTTCCTTTTTCCCAGGCGTTCCGTTTGTCGCATCTTATTTTTTGCTGCAGTCACGTTTTTATTCTACGCATTCCTCATTTTTATAATGTAACCTGCATCACGTTTTATATGTTAGTAGTTCCTTATTATTTCTTCAGTGTATTTTCATGCCAGTGAGGCTTTGCAATGACTTGTGTTTTCCGTATGACTCCTCACATTCACAGCACCTCGTGAGCGTCTCCTACAGTATGAACTTTTGACTGAACCAGTAATTCCTTATCGAAACAAGCTTTTAAAATTTTCAAAGCGACTACGCATCTACACTCAGGAAATAAAGAATATCCTGACGTGAGGCATAGAAAATACCGACAAAATTTACGTGTATCCTTAAAGTATAAAGTTGCTTAAAGTTGAGTAGTAAGAATTCCTTGTTCAGTATTATTAGTTTCTAGCTATTCATTTTTTAACTAATTGAGTTGAACTTCAGCGATTAGATAAATTATACTCAGATTCATAGAGCTTTCATAGAGCTGAGTATAAATTCATGCTCAGTAAGGCGAGTGGTAAATTGCCATTAATAAGTATGCGAATACAAAGTCTACGTACATAGTGAACAATCGCTGCAACAAATGTATAGTTGACCCCTCGAGTTTTTGAAGTAGTTGCATAAAATATTGATGAATTATGATTTAAAATAAATTAAAAAATCTATAACATGAGTTTCAACTTATACAAACCTGAAAGAACATAATGATCGTTTTTATAAATTTTCAATCTCAGTATTAAAAACTACGTATTGAAACACTGGAATAATATCATCGTGAGATATGAAAATACATTCCATAATTCTTGAAATTCATTGTCAAAAGTAGAGAATTTGATCTTATTCACTCTGAAGCACTATTTTAACATAATACTTGTACATAATAATATACGAAGCACGAAGTTCAACACACGTGTACCACACATCAAGCGCGTGTACTGAGTGCAGTGTTCACTGGTGTTCTTATCTTCATACGAGTACCATTATGAGAAAGTGTCCCAGAGGAGTCTTACTAACATCTTCTTGAGTAAAAGACTGGCTAGTCGAACACTTCATGCTGTATTCTTCATAGGGTGACAAGGTACGGAGGCACACGCCATGACTGCTCTGCAACTGGGCGACTTATACAGAAATGTTTATGCATTCAAACCCTTGACAGCTCAGGGGATCCTGTAGGTTCATTAGGAACAGGAATATGAGCAGACTGATGTCCGAACTTAGATTGATTTGACTCCTTCGATAAGCACATGTTTGGGCCATTTTTTTCGTTTGAAAATCTCTTACGAGGGCGCTATGATTTAAAGCTTATTCTGTTTTGGTTGTCTGGCGACCATACCTTATTTGACGTCTCTAGGACTGCTTTAAGTTTTCCATGCCACAACAGGCGTTGTTGAAAGCTGGCTGATGCTTCTGTGACAACCTGTTGTGTATGAGCTGTGTTCACTGCGGTCAATTTTGAATGTGTTTTCAAATCGACTACTCTCTAGAATTCAATTCAATAAAATTGTTTCGTTTGTCCAAAGAAAATATGATAAATTAGGTTTTTCCAACATTCATTATGGTAAGTCTGAGTATTAAACTTTTGCACCAAGAATTTTTTGTAGTCATTCGTTTCATGAGGAGTGACGTACTCCATTGGAATGTGTCAAGGCCGGCCAGATGAATTACTTAAAACACAAAAAGAAAGCGCAATAGAAATTTTAATTTTCAAGGATGATGCACGCAGATTAATTTCCTTTCTCTTTTTATACATTTAACCAACTAGCAGTGCACTTCGTTTTTCTCCATAGTGAATGTTTTTCTTCTAATCGGAAATAATTGAAAATATCTCAGTGTTCTTATATGGTTCGATTGCAAGAAACACGTTAATTAGAGACCAGGATTTGGTCAGGACGTGAAGGGCGTCGTCGGTCAGTGCACCGAGCTTTATGACAGAGTTTTGGATCGCTGTCGGGCTGTCTTTGCGCGTGTGGGTGGTTTTATGACTTGAAAGCTGATTGGAGTTGAGTCTTTACCACATGGAAGTCATAGTTATTATTGTAATGCCAATAGGGTCTGTTTCATTATGATTATGCAACTTGTGTCGCACTGCTGATATTTTAGCTGGAGTGACTGCATGACTCAGGACGTGTGTTTCACGATTTTAATTTCAAGTTTGCTTGCTCTTTACGCCACATGAAGGCGTTCCTCGGCATCAATCAGGTTAAATCATTACTGAAAACAATTATTCACTTTCAGAAGCTATTTATTGTGAGGAGAGCTCTTTTCCATTGAGAGAAAGACAGGTATTTGCTGACACTTTACAATTAATGAATTCCAGGGCGACTGTAAAGTAGGAGCAGAAGAGATTGACAGTAGGTCCTGGGGTTTGATTTTGAATTTTTTTGCATTTTGCTGTGCCTTTGATGTATGCAAATTCCTGAGCACGCAATGCATAAAGTATACTCATTCAAAGGGCTATAATTAGTCGCATCCTAAATAAAAACGAAGTATAGAGAGTAAAATATAGAATTTTAATGAAAGACAAAACTGAGTTTCTGGATTATATTCCGGTATTTGCTCACTTCTTTTACATATAAGTATGATACTTGTAGTGTACTTGCCATTTATACTATTATGAAGCTGAAAGGATATGAAAAAAGAGGCAGGGGTCTTGCTTTCAAATGTTGGAATATCAGTTTTCAAGTCGGGACATGTGGACGTAATTGGAATCTCATCATAGAGATTTATACGTAATTAGAATCCGAACTTTGTATTGTTTCCAACTTTTCAATGATAAAATTAACTCAAGACAACTACAATGAACCAAAATTTCAGGATAAATCAAGTGAACAAAAAAGGAATGTAGCTGAAGAAGCTCAGGCTTCAGTACTCAATTGAATAATTCGTCACCAATGGGATGCGCTTCTCAAGCCGTACTTTAAACTACCTCTGCATCATTTTGACGGAAGCTCATTCAGTTGGGAATGAATGCTAACAACAATAAATCTTTATTTTTGTGATTGTCTACGTGAACGCGCTTCATATTTATTATCTTGAGTAAATTCACGGATATCCTTCACCTCATGATTGCATTTCTCTTTTCAAAAAACGATATGATTCTCATGCTCCTGAGGGTCATACAACCTAATTCAAACTAAGATTTAGTTTGAATGCTCGCCAGTTTTCGTTGTTTCTCCAATGTTTGCTATGAGGCACCGGAAATTGTATGGAGTTTGCGTTAACAACAAGGCAATTGTGTTCGTGAATCATGCCTTAATATCTACAGTCATATTACTGTGACCACCTCAATTTGTTTTCAAGGCTTCGTGTAACGAGTACAATCACATAATAATAATGAGTAAACACTGCATGAGGACTGCACACGATGCGAAAATATCACGTAACACCGAGAACTTCAAAATTAAACTGGTTTTTCTTTTATTAAAGCCAGTTCCATGAAGCTGTTGTTAGTATTACGAAAAGGGACTTCTGGAATGAAATTAACGTATTTTATATACGCTATTTAGATCGTTCAAAGTGATCAGAAACGACTTCAAATTAAGTCATTTGAAGTGGACTCAATTTTGTGGCTTATGATGAAACTCCTGTAGCATCTCCAAGCTGCTCAGCTAAGCAGTAAATTATCTGGAGCAATTTTAGTATCTTTCGTGTACCTGAAATTAGCGAACCCGTGTAATAAAAACTGCAAAGATATATATATATATATATAAATATATATATATAAGGAACCTGGTATACAGTCTTTTCATACAATAAATATCCTATTATTCCGGTGGGAAAATTGCTAATGTGCAGTGTAATTATTTTAAACATAGATTGGGGATATTGTATTAAGAACTCAATAATGAACATCAGAAATGATAACTACTTGCAAAACATAGCAGCTTTATGAAGGGACGATGGTGTGAACTCGTGTTCAATGACTTGCAGTAAAACTGTTCAACTGAAATGAGACGACGGCTTTAAGATAATTGTAGTGGTCATAGAACATGTATGTTATCCATCCAAGCTAGACAAATAGCCCTACATGCTCAATTTTGTTCCAGTTATTACCACTTATTATACATGGAATTTGCATACCGATTTCTTTTCTAGCTTTTTTACTGCCTCTTTTATTCTATCAGACTTATTCTGTTTCTGTACGTGATGTCTTTCAAGAAAACGATATTTGAGCGTAATAGAAAACTTATCATTCTAACTTGAACGCGAGAGAACTTTTTACAGAGTCAAATAAAAATAAATCAAAGAACCTACAACAACACGTATAAGTCAAGTGTCTTGGCTTCGTCAGGACTCAAAGGAAATTTGTGATTAACTGCTAACAAACATGCTCTAAAAAATCGAGTTTCACCAACTGCACTCGCCCAACTCACTGTAGGAGACGTAATCATGTTGTCGTGGTTCATGTATCATAAACATAATAAAAATACCTTCAATTATCGAGTTGCAAGTTTTGTGGTCCAAATCTTTGAGCTCAGAGACAAGAAATCGATTTTTAAGCCTCGGAGCGACCGCATTTACTGAACAATGATGCATCCCGGATTTCGGGTGAAAATTTTCAATTCCGCTACTAAATATTGGTGATCAGAGACCGGGAACTAATATTGTCAGTACGTGCAGAAAATTGCTCAAAACTGTTGTAAAATCTGATTTTTGGGTGCCACTTAATATTTACTTTTCCAATAATCCACTTTCACTGAGAATCGATGGACGTACTAAATCTGGAAAAAAGAAAAAAACGGTAGTTAAAAGCAACTGTATTCCGATTGATGCGAATATTCATTATATGGGGTAAATTTATATAAATTTTAGGTTAACTTAATATGCATTTTAGTCTCTAAATTATAATTAGCAACTCATATGAACCCTAAATGCGATTGGCATTTGTCCTCATCTTCGAAGAAAGTGAACTCAAGCTGAAATATCAATACAGCATACGGTGTGTTTATGAATGCAGCATACAGTGTGTTTTGAGCAAATATTGTATTTCTTACATTGTTGAACAACTACATTCCCACAAAATTTTTCACATCAAAAGTTATTATCGTTGTCCTTTATACTTCCCCACCTTGTCTTAAACTCCTTTAAGAGCACTATGCGTCCGAAGTTCATTATAGTGTCATAGGTCGGAAGAACACTTCTTGCCTCAATTTATTCTTTTTCAAGTTTTAGTTTCACAAAACTGAAAACGTAGACACCTCATCCAATATAATTTATTCTTATCAGACCATGAAGTCAACAACTCAGCGTAAATGCGAGCAAAAGCATTTTGGATGTTGACGTTGACATCACCGGCGTAGGCGGAAACGCAGCCCCCAAGCTGCAAAGGCATGGACTAACTTGAGGATGTCTGGCTGAAATCTAGCTCTAGCAAGGCTGTGACCGGGTTGTCGCATTTATTTCAGGGCTGACTTTCCGCGTGGGTGGAGTGCAACAAATTGTAAGCCTTCAAAAATTTTTGCAGAGAGCATCAATTTAAAATTTGTGCTTCTCGACACGACTTGCGAATCTTCTTAGTAGGCTTGACAATTGTGCTCTGCTCATAACCAACAACAATGAGTAATGTCGATTTAATCAATTTGCTTCATTCATTCGTTATTCTAGTCAAATATTCTGAGTATAACGCGAATAGGTTCTTAAAACTTCTTCATTGAAGTTAATACGCTCCAGAATTTACATAAATGGTCTATGGATGATGTTGTGTATTCTTTAGATTTTAATGCTTATAAAATGAACGAGGTTTACACGTGCAGAAAACAAATTTGCGTACCCCTCACACGTTGGAGGAGATGCTTATTTTAGCTAATTTAAGAGTGCACGACGATATGATGTTCTGTACAACTCTGAGTAATTTTCATAATGTCTGTGTAGGCGTCAGGGTGAGATAAAAGTGTAAAACCCAGCAAGAATTTACGCGTAAGTCTGGTAGAGGATGACTTGTGAGCGACATGACCATGAATAGCACTTACGCATCATGAACTTGAGAGCAGTGCGTTCAAAATCTTACTTCAGAGCAGCTCCAACATTATAACGTGGGTGGAAACTCCCGAATTCTAAAGAAGTTAGCTAGATTTATCATGACTGAAATTTGCTCGAATATCAATTGTGTAAAATTATTTTGAAGAATTAGAATTAACCAAAAAATGATGTGGTGGTGCGCAATGGATTTATTAACCAAGAGGGTAAAGTCTTCTTCATCTTCTAGCATGACTGGTTAAAGTCAAGCAATCTTCTTCTCACAATGTAGAGGTTTCAGAATACCGCACGATTGGGTTCGCTGCATGCCTTTCCTGGCTGAATGCAGGTCGAGATTATACACTTCCGAGTGAATGGGATATTCGAGTCTATAATTTTGTTCTAGTGGGGCGCTGTAACTCCTCTGGGCCTCTGATTTAGACTTCGCTAAGCTTGTTTCCAACTGCATTTTTGAAGTAAACTACACAATGTTGTTCCGTTACATGAGGAGGACTAAAATATTTGTGCATATCAATAACTGGAAAACGTGCAACCAGACGTAAAATCTGGGTTCTTTTGAAGCATGTTCAGGTGAGCGCTACCAGTTTTTTTCGCGCTGACAGTTACTTTTGACTGTTTAGTTCCGTTCAAGGAGCGCATTGAAAAAAACGAAAAAGGACTGCAGCTCCGTTAGTTGCGTTCGTCGTGCAATATACACACAAAAAAGAAAAAGTTCAACAACAGGACGTGAGAACCTCCTCGCTGCTTCACCGAGCAAATTGAGAGATTTTCGTCAGAGTCGACGATTAAAGTGAGTTCGCGGATTTTGTTTGTCTCATGAGAGTTGGACGATGAAGGCCTTGAAACAAATTTCGTTTTCTGAGACGGTTTTGGCTGAGTCTACTTTTTTTCTAAATAACTGAAGCGACTCGGAAGATATTTTTACGGTAATTACGTGACAGTTCATTCAGATTTCTGGAACGCTGGAGATCCGGACAGCCGAAAGGAGACAAACAAATAAGATGACGGAACTTGGTTGCGCTGCGGAAACTTTTGCCTGCAAAACTGTATTGAGACACGCGAGATGAGAAGACTGATGTAACGTATATGTTAAAATGTAACCAGTTTATAAAGGCAAAACTACAAGGCAGCGATCACTAACCAACCTATCACAATCAGCAATTTTTATATCGTGGAACCTCTAACCCTAGAATGTTTTCTCAGACTACGCAAGTGTTTCTTTAAATGAAGACTGTACTACATGGCGTAGAACAGTTCGTTATGGTCAGGCAAATCTTGATCCCACGTGGATGTATTGGCATTGTCTCTGCTGAAGTGGTGAGCACCTCCTGCCTTGTCCTGAACATTAAGAAGCTATTAAACTTCCTATTCAGAGTTAGTATTTCTGAGTTATATGTTGAATATTTTACGTAACAATGTGTGCATGGGTACACTCTGGTGAATAAATTGTATAAGACCATTTTAAAATTGCTTGAAAGGTTTTGTGCATTTGGAGAAACACGGTAAAAAATGATTCATTCATTTCATATTACACATTGCTGGTAAATAAAACTGCATAATTATTGTCTTAGATTGACTGATTCCCGATTTCATAAGTGAAGGAAATAACGCACGTTTTCACTCGGGGGAAAGAAAACTTGAACATATAAGTTTATAAGTCAAGGCCACGGAACAATAACGCCTGAGTGCTCCGAGACTGACTTGAATGATATTCACTAGTCGACCCAAACGTGAAAAAATTCACACTTTTTTACTGAATTTTTCGTTTGATTTGCCAGTGGACGCGGGCATTGCGATGGAGTTTCCACATTGAAGGATGTGCCTTTGGTATCCACAATACAATGCTTACACAATACCAAGCAAGCAAGCAACAAAATGTGTATTATTATATAGTGGGATTCTGCATGAAGACATCGAAGTGTGACATCAGAATATTATGTTTTGTGTACCTATGCACTGAAAATGTTTCAAAATGAACTAATTTATTTGCTCGAACATTATGCAGCCTAAAGCACATCTGAATTTTGTGCATTGCTTTAGTTTAAACAAACACACTTTTTGTACGAGGAAATTTGATCACAGTGAAGGAGCGATAAAGGGAAATATTGTTCTGAATGAATTCACAGGCATGCACTAGTACAGGACTTGAGCATCATCCTTACAGTGATAAATGTATCAATTAAAACTTACAAAAATTTAATTCAAAGTAATTTTTATGATCAAAAGATCCTGAGCTTTGAAATGTTTAAACACTATTTTTTAAGATTATGATGGATAATTAAAACTATTGTATACTGTCGAGGTTGGCTAACCCATTTTGTACAACAGAGTTTGAAATTTAGTATTGAATTAGAAGCTACATTCGATAATACTTCTCCTTATGGCTAGACTACTGTGACAGTTGTAGTTCAAAGAAGCAAAATGTTCATAAAAACTTCTCTTCACCAACACAATTGTAGTCACTAGTGCATCGTACTCACACGTGGTCAAGTTAGAAGCTGGACTCCAGTATGCGACTCTTTCATGTTCAGTTTTCAAGCCTCGGAGCTCGGAAGATTTAAATTTTTATCTCATTACTGTGCATTCTTTAAGGCTTTAATATTTCTTTTCAAGATGGAGTGTATTTGTATACTAAACTTTAATGAATTTCCCACCGGAAAAAGTAGCTATCTTAGACTCAAATTTATACAACTCAGATGTGCATTCATTTTTGTGTTTGTGTGTGCCATTCCTGCAACAATTTCCATTCTAACTTCCACTATCAATTTCTTGCAGCGTTTGCTATAAGAATAAAGCACTGACAAAGTAATGCTTCATTTATTAGACGTCGTCTAATCATATCACTAAACAGGCTCTGTTTGACTTCCACCGTCACATTGTCATTGCAGATCACTAACAGGCCGAGACTGTGACCTTGCACTTCATAGTTATATTAAGTCTGATAATTTTGACTTAGACTACATATCTCATTGTGATTAACTGCCAGGCAGAAGCCCACCAGTAACTCTTGATAAAATTAAAAGCTTTCTGAAGTTTATGAAGTGAACTGATATAGAGCTGAACCGAGACACAAATTTTTGTAGGTCTATCCAAATTTCTATCACTTCAATTGTATCTAATAGCTGCACTAACTCTAAAAAGCTTCGTATTCTGCACGTAGGATTCCATAATTATTCAATCCTAGTCTTAAGATGCTATTTAAATAACATGAATTGACTTATTCTTGATAAGAAAAAAGCGTAGGAGTTCAACATCACAGCGTTAATTTATCACTCATACATTGACTGACCAGAGTGTCACCCAACGCGGTACAACATTGCCTTATCGCAGCCTGTCTCTGATGCTGGCAGGCTTGATAGCAAGTGAATAAACTTAGAAAATATCGGAATTCGAATCGAATTTCATCGAAACCGAACCTTGAACCGATTTGAAGGGCATCATCTTTTTGTTAGTCTTGGAGAATGCAGAGAGTTGGGGTAATTAATAAAGCTTACAGTAACGTGGGCGTTGAAAGTAGAAGTCCGCGGGACTGTAAATGTGAACTTCATTATTTATTACAGGGAAAAAGGCGTTGTGTATGTGCACCTGAGAACTGCATCTTTTTAAGACACGACGAAATTAAGCCTCAGAATTTTATGAAAAAAATTAAGGAATTTAAAATCTTTTTTGGAGATAACTGCAAGCATGTTATGAGTGCTTCACTTTTGTATCGTAAGTGCTCGTTAATGAAATCTAAAAGATTTTTTATTATTTCCAGTTTCTCTACTAGTTTTCAGGAGAATATTGAAAAATTAGATGAATTGTTTCTTCCAGCATCGAATGAAATGCTTCAGGAGATAAAGGTTTTAAAAGAAAGTGTGCTGATGAATGTCATTTAAAAGAAATCGAGACACATTTGAAAAAAATTCGAACATTCTTACTCAGGCTAACGAAGTACAGTTGAGAATACATTACAGTGCTGCAGAAAACCACTTTAGAGTACTGAAGAGAATAACTTTAGAGCACTGTTGAAAACCATTCAAAGAACCGGTTGAAACCCTTTAAATGGTGTTTAAAATTATCCACTTATTTAGAGAACAGTTGGGAGCCACTTTACTGTATCTTGAAGAACCATTTCTTATCACAGTTAGAATACGTTAGAGAGAACGCTGAGTGCATGTCAGAACTACGGCAGAGTACTGCTGAGAGACACTTCAAAGAATCGTCCAGCATTATGATGCTTGTAGCTCCATCCAAAACTTCTTCATTGCACCATTGAGAGCCGCTTCAAGGTTTCGCTCAAGATCCACCGTTGAGTATTCCCAATGAGCACTACAGAGTGCCTTTGAAAACCACTTCAAAATACAATTGAGCTCAGACACGCAAGAAACAAGTGCTAAAGCGTGAGTTCTGTTTGAGTCTTCCGTATAGAGCACCAGTTCTGGCAGGGCTGGAATTTTTGCAGGTCCAGTTAAAGCACTCTTGAGTGCATAGAACAGTTAAGTAACACGGAAAATGTTTTACGATGAAAGTAACTAAATATTGCTGCTAATCACAATACTGGTATTGAAAAAGGTCAATCGGTAAAATTTACTTAAGATGCTATATGACACAAACTATCTAATTTTCACCATGAGTCAAAATATTTAAAAAATGGAAGATCAATTACAAACACATCAAGACAAACTAAACAAACATAGAACAATCCTACGTAATTTATCAATTGTGTGGTAGAACGGCTCAATATTAAAACATAGAAAGACGTGGCTCTAACTGAAGAATCGAATGAAAAGTGTTTTGTTTATAGAAAGCATTCTATTTATCGGCATGATAAATAGAATGCTTTCTATAAACAAAACACTTTTCATTCGATTCTTCAGTTAGAGCCACGTCTTTCTATGTTTTAATATTGAGCCGTTCTACCACACAATTGATAAATTACGTAGGATTGTTCTATGTTTGTTTAGTTTGTCTTGATGTGTTTGTAATTGATCTTCCATTTTTTAAATATTTTTTGTACTCTTCTAAATTTTCATTTTCCACTAGGTGTATCCTCTTCGGCTACTTCATTAAACTTATGTCAGTTCTGCACAAGTTCTGCACATGTCAACATAAATTCAGTATATATTTAACAGCTTTTTAAATATTATTCCATAGATTTCCATCCTGCTTTTTAATTTTTTTGTAGATATGCATAGCTACTTTAAAAAAATTTCAGTACTTTCAGAGAACACAAGCAGTCATTTTTTATCCATTTGTTCTTTATCCGTAGTTTTTTATTGATTTTCTATGTGTGCTTTATTATTTCTTCAATTGATAGGGACTAGATTTCAACCTCCAGTTTTCTCCTCTGGTTTAGTTGAGCAGGAGGCGACGCACATACTGAATCACAGAAACTTCTGGGCCGTAAATTGTGCCCCTGCTTAGTGATGCAAAGAAATAATGTTAAGCAGAAACCTAGAAGAACACCGTCATCCTTTTATTTGTGATTCAATTAGAGAATTGACGAGTGAAAATTTTCATTTTGTACGAATGACTAAAGAGGAATAACGAGACATGCTAATTATTTTGTAGCTTTCTTTTCATTTGGAAGGATCTACTATATGATTCACTTTTTGAAATATAATTGAATAAAATACTATTATGAAATGTAATACATGTGGAATCATTCACTGAATATTGCCTCTTCAGATGAGTGATTTTTGTATTTCCTACCTAGACGCCCACTCTCTTCTTGCTCGAGTAGTAACCCCGTTTTTTGTGATATTCACGGCACTAAGTTGCGTAAATGCATTATTTTTGACGTATGTTTTATCTAGACCAGCTCTCTTTCTTGGAAATATTAAGGCTTGCAGAGGAGGTATGAGGAGGCTAGAGCCATCTCGCATGGTGCTCTCAAAAAACTTGCAGAGGCCGCAGATTAGAATAGAGCATCTTCCGACTGGCATGCAATGCACCTTCAAATGGCAAGATTTACGTGCCATTAAACTGGCCGTCCACTGAGCTCTTAAGCTCGGATGCAATGTCAATGCCCTATTATTATTTTAAACTTGTTGAAAATAGCTTAGTGTTAACATAAAGGTCGGTTGAAGGACTTTTTTCTGTTTTGCATATATTGCTATAAGTCGTTCTTCAGCTCACGATTATAAGTTGGAACTTTTTAGAGAAGTATTAAGAAAACAATTACGAGATTAAGAAACATAATTTTGAAAGAAGATTTAAGTACTCTATTACAAATCTTTCTAACGCACCAATGCGATTCAATAACATCACAGCTACCTAGTTGTCATGATGTTGACATTGAAGTATAGTTACCTGATAATAACTGACAGAACTATAAAACCCTCCTCACAGTCGTCCCTGAAGGCAGCAGAAGAGACTCGGTAATCTGCATCTGCTCAGCGACTGTTTTTTCTCCGCAACTTTTTTCCTTCGCTGGCGAGAAACTTTTGATGCGTGCGTAAAGATAGGCATTGGAAGAGTGACCTTACCAAAGTATGCCAGGAATTGCGAGAATGAAACCCTTATTCCATAGTTAGTCTTTAGTAGTATCTGGTTTTGCTAACTTTAGTCATTTTCAACTTGAAAATTTTCAAGTTTTAAATCGTTTCTTTTAGAAATTCATGTTTTTAGATGAGCCTATGATCTAGCTGTATGAAAATGTTGTTTAAGAGATACATGAAATGCACATTATGTGCCTGCATGGTACAGTACGATCTCCCAATAGCGATATTCATAAAAATTACTCAACTGCTATATTTAACGAAACAAGAGTATCTACATATATTACTACGGAGGTCAGGCATCTTATATAAAAGGGCATTATTTTTTGTATATTTCAGCTGGAAAATGGCCTCCTCAAAATTAGCTCAAGTAAATACCCCCAGTTGTCATTTAAAACCAAATTTTCCGTTCACTGAGCAACAGTCATTGCTTAACACCACATTTGAACAGCTCCAGAGCATCAAACAAGTTCAAAAGCTATTTAGGATGAAATTATTTCTCAACCATTAAGTCAGGAACCAAATGTTCTAGCATTTAATAGAATTGTGAAGAGATTCAAATAAACAGATTCAGTTCAACAGCTGCCATATGACAGCCCTGTGTTTTCAGTTCCGAGAATCCAAGTTTGGTGACAGATTGATTTCACGTCAAACAGATCGTCATTGGTCCCCATACTCTCCAGACTTGTTCCCCCTTGGTTTCTTTTTCCTGGGCCAGGCCATGGCACACATCGTCAGGTGTCAAGCAAGCACTCTGTCATACTCTGGCACAGCTGAATCGTATTGTGGAGAAACTTTGTAGCCAACATGAGGGAGGAGGATGTCAGAAAGATGACAAGCTATACGAAGAAACAAGCAGAACTGTGCAAAGGTCAGTGTGATTGACATATTGAATATTTGAAGTAATAAACACAAGTACCCAACTCATGGCGAATTATTGCTTCCGTTGCTTCATTAAAATACAGTAATTCAACATTTGGTATGAATTATTGGTTGAATATTATTATCCGTAGATCATGCAGTACGTAATCGTGTGTGGAAAGTCATACGTTAAACGAAGAATCAGTTTAGAATGATCAAACTATGATGAATCATAAGAGCTTGACTTTATTATAACTATAAAGATCAGTACGCTGCTCTGTTCAGATTAACATGGTAAAAAGTGTTTTTTAGGCGTATTTTATTGTTAGTATTTTAAAAGATATTCTCAAACGCAATCTAATTCGTTTCAACATAAAGCACACATGAATAAATTATACTTTCTAACTAAAACACACACTTTATTCGAATAACAGTTATAAGGATTCATTCTACTTGAGTTAAAGTTTCCAATCTTTTGTATATCTTTAAGAAATATTTAAAGCAGAATTAATTTGGAATTTAAAAAGTATGCTTTACTTCCAAAATTCATTAAAGATTTGCTGCAAACGACCTCCTGTTCTTGCACGGGCAAGTCGTCGCAGTGAGCATTAATTGCAGTGATGCTTCAACAAGCCTTCATTACTGGTCTGTAAAGTTGTCCCTAATTTCTGGTCTATTAAGTTGTCCCTAATTTCTGGTCTATTAAGTAGTCTCTCATCACCAGCTTGGTCGACTGGTGAGCGAATCTGCTTGCGAGCAGGAAGACCCGGGTTCGAATCCCGCTGCCGACATGGTTGACGCGGCTAGAAATACGGCATGGGACTTGGGAAAAACAACCGAATAATTATCGAAGTAATTATCCGACCCAAAAATGGGCCAGAAGGTTCGTTCCTATAGCCTCATTCTACTCTACTGGTGTATCAAGTCGTCTCTTGCCTGTTATTTGCCTGCTCAGCTACAGCGAATGCAGAGAGCATGTTTGCACAAACTTGTGTTCAGATCCCACACTGAAGCTCCTCGAAGACAGACTGAGAGATAAGGTCTAATATTTTGAAACTATAAGCTCAGCACGATGCTTTTTCTAATAATATTTTCAACTTTATTTACCACAAAATAATTTTTCCTAATCCAATACCTGTCATTAGGAAACGGGCTGAACAATTCATTTTCCTTAAAAGAAATTTCATTAGTACTTAATATACTTAACTACAGCTTCAGCTTTATAAATATGAAAAATATTGCCAATTAATAAGATTATATGTGGAAGTTTTCGCCGATAAGGTCATAACATCTATAAGTAATGTGCAACAAACACATGTCAGTGAACCAGCGACATGGCCGGCTAAGCCTGCTTCAGTGTAACAACCATGTAATTCTCTTTAAATGAAAAATAAATTCTTTATTGAACATCGATTTTTCGAATGCCTGGTTTTCATTTGAAAGTAATAACAGTAGGACAATCGTTCGATCACTGAATTAGCAAGCAGGAAAAACGACGATAATTATATCTGCAGTTGCTATAGTTTTCATTTAATTCTCTAGAATTCCGTACGTTGACTAGTTAAATAAAGTTCATTTGGAGCATGGTCATGAAACCTAAAATAACTGCGTTGTATTGTTGTAGTGAGTTATTTTGAACGTTTTGCTACTGGCATAGCTGTATATGATATTATTCATGAATGATGACGTTTGAGATTCAGAATAATTTTGAGCAAAGTATTGACAATTAATTCATTTCAATATAAATAAATTCAATAATGAACTGAAACCAAAATGTATCCGGGGTCTTCAACTAATATTTTGTGTAAGAAGACGCAGTTCGTTTTTTTTATGGTGAACACTGTGAAGTGCAACTGGTGCTCAATTAAACTGGAGAAGAAAGCAAACACACGAAGATTTTTTCTTAGATAAGTTTGGAATGCAGAGCTGTGCGACGTCTGCTGTTCAGAAGAGCAGTGACCGACTGCTGCAATTAGAGGTTGTGGCGGAGTACCCGTAGGCTCTCACACAGCATCGCGTTATAATTTTTCCTTGTGTCCCGTTACTCAAGAACTCCAAACAGGTTCAAAGATTCACTTAAAAGCCACTTCAAGTGCCAGCCTGTGGACTATAGTTCAAATTATGATTGTGCAAAGCAGTGCTGTTTTGCATGCTATTACGACAGTTGGCCTATGGCATCTGTTATCAGTAGTCACAAATACTTGAATACAGTGTGTTTTTGTACCAGTGAACATTTTTGAAAAGACGTTACAGATTTTTATATGGTACAAAACTGAACAATGCACTAGAAATTATTTAAATGCACGCTTAGGTTTTCAAAAAACATTGATGCGCTATAACTTCAGTGATTACCGCCACAACCACGACCAGCCAGTGGGAGAAGGACTGGCGATGAAGAGGAAAAAACCCTGTACAATTACATTGTCTTAGTCGTATTTTACAGACGTAAATTCTCCAAGTCCTCATCTCGAGAGAGTACAAACTGAACACCATCGCACAAATTCAGAAACACCAGATGTCAGATTACTATTCACAAACTTTTGAGCATTACTAAAGAGATAATAGATTCAAGCCAAATATTTGAAATCATGGATGCATCTCATACACCTGATGTTCAAGTGTCTGAAGGTTCGTTCATCTGCAGTGAATGCATCAATAACAACAATAACAACGACACCCTAATATAAACAAGACTAAATTGTTGGTCCTAAAGTTATTGGACGAACAAGAACGACATATAGAAACAATTTAATGAGTGTCTTAAAATAATTTTCATGCCCAGAAATGATGAAAATTCTCCTATAGCATCAAGCAAATACATTCGTGATAGAAATACGTCACTCCATATTCGACAAACAGTTGGACCTGTGTTGAAAAGAGTGAAGATAAATTTCTGTTTCGTTTTTATTATTTTAACATATACGTAAAAGAAAATTGAAGATAACTGCACACAAGAAACAATCCAAACGGTTGTTTTCCTGTTATTCTAAAACGAAATAGCTACACAAAAGAAGAAAATTTTGACTGAGGTCAAACTTGCTGCCGATAGTTTTTATTGGGTCTGATGTGAAAATTTAGGCAAAATTGTCCAAAGTTAACCGAATTAAGTTTCAACCAACAGAAACATGTTCACAGTATGCGCTGCAACATTGATTGTGATGCATTCAGATCCTATAAATATAATTTCATGCACTGAGTATGGTGTGGTGAATACGCAAGTTTACTTTACAAACTTGAAATTCGTGTTACCATGGATCACGAAACCTATTGAAGTTGGGGGCACATTCACTCAAGACGGTGTTCCAGCCCACACATCCAATTTAACACAAAAGTGGTGCGTTGTGTTTCAGACAATAAAGTATCGACCCTCAAGTACAGACTTGAATCCAATAAATTTGGTAGTCCAGTTCATTTTAAACAAAGTGTCTCTGTAGCATTCTATTTACACACATCCATTATGCAGAAAGCATTTCTTGGTTCGTTGTTTAGTTTTCATGCTGACGAAATGCGGCATGAACGTTTCTGAGTGGCCATTTGCTGGTGGTAATAATAAAAACAAACGATTTTGGTTTTCAAGTTGGATCACCGTAGTAAATTCGTTTAGTATTATGTAACTCTTGATTCGGTCTTAATCATCCTTAAGCAACTTCTGAGTTATGAAAAATACTAGCGAGCTATTCTTTGTGATGCTCTCTGTACTCACAAGGATACATGAAAAAAGATGTCCTGTGTCTCTCTCGCCCTAACAACTAATGTTGAGTGGTCCGTGAGAAGGCAGTGAGGAGCACGAGAATTTATGAGTTGGTTTATGTTCGAGTGATTTAAGTTCTCTGCTATGCTAGCATGAATTGTACGCTGCACAAGAACGACGTATAGGATCAGCCTTCTCGCGGCAGCGTCATCATAGCCTGATGCTTACTGCGGAACAATGGGGTGCCACAAGCTACCGAAAATTCCACAAGCATTGCACCCTCAAACAAACTTCAACACGATTGTGCGGACTCTTAGGTGGTAGTATTACCTCCAAACCAACTGAAGATTAATGTAATGTAAGATATACTGAGCACGCAGAACTTAGAAATATAGTTTTAAGGCAAAATTTCTTCTTACACCTGCACGAACCTGTAAAATTGAGTAATAACAGTGAGTTTAGTATGTACTTAACACGGGAATAACTTCAGAGGTTGCTATATTAGGAGTTGACACTAATATTTTTTCATGGTACAGCACTACTTGGGTTTGAAAATGAGAAATTTTAGTTCCTTCTTTGCCTCCCTAAAGTCAATTTAAACGTACATTATTTCCTCTCCACGCTTCTCTAGAACAATTACGTGATAAAAAGCACTAATACATGTACTCAAAGCATGCATCACCTTGTCATTTGAAGGAATGATAAAAGTGCAACATTCAAGAAGGACACCTTGTCCACTTGAGTAAGTCGTTGAACTCGCCAGTTTTATTCTAATAATGGAAGGCCGCCACGGATGCCGATGACGGGTGGATATAAATGACGGCCACAGCTACGGTTGTTAATGGTCTTCTAACGGCGTTGCATTAAATCTCTTTAATGTCCAGACATGAACGAACAAGTCAAGTGGAAGGCTTTGTCCGTTCAAACAAAGGAATCCAATGTGATCGACCTTTGTAGGAGTCTTTCCCTGAATATTTTCTCATGTACCTACAGTAGCAACGATATTTCTCAGGTTTCCAGAGTTGGGAATATAGGATTGTTTAGATAATTAGAACAACTGCAGAGCTAACTCTAGAACTAGAACTGGAACTTTAGAGTTGAACAAGCAATGCTGAAATAAAAAAGCTATACCTTGAAGCTGTTGGTTTTTCTGTGTTTTTGTTTGCTTTATTCTTCATCGTCGTCGCCATTAGTTACTTCCACTTTGGATTCATTTCAATGGTGATTTAAAATGCATTTGTAATACACCATATTTGTTTTACAGACTTAGTTTTAGAACATACGAGTGTCTCGAATTTGTGATATTCTTAATGCATACGCGCGCTCGAATTTATCTAAGGTGGGAAATTTGACGCTTTGCCAATCATTGTGGCGGGCTCGATGTAATTATTGAAATTTACTGCCAGTAAAATTCCGTTGAATATTATTACATGTGTGGCAGGTTTAGCTGAGTAATGCACATTTGAAGGCAATGAATTATAAAAACAGATTGTGCAGGGCCGTAATTAACACGTTTCCTGCGATGGGACCCACCGGTGGGTCACTTTAAGTTCTGTAATTTTTTCCAAGTTTTTTAGTGATTATGTGTACAAAGTAAAGATTTGCACCGGCTAGGTAATCGTAGGAAACATGTTAAGGTGTCTAACTCTACAGCATTGTTTAATTTTACACTCCAGTTCTTCAACATTTATGTTAGCTTCACTGTAGTCTACGTCGGCTTGAGCAACACTGCATTCTTCTTGTGCGCTACTGAGCAGCCGTCTGTGTTCTGATGAGGGCTTCAAATGTTCACACACAGGAGCCAATCCATAAACTGTACTCCTTACTGGAGTACATGCTGATGTTGGGGCATCTTGTGGTATTGCCTAACTCATTTCAAGCTCGCTTCACATGCTTGGATCCTTCATTAGTTCACACTTCAGGTGTCATTTGTTGTTTATACTGTCTCTTGTTCTTTACTCGCCATATCTTCACATCTATCTCGTGGTCGACGTCAAAAAAGTTTCAAGTCGTAGCACGCCAGTATTTTACTAGCATTACAGGAGGATAATTAAACATAAGAAAGTTTGTTCAGAAAAAGACACTAGTTTCACTACGAGCGCCTTTTACACTTCTGGTCATAAGCACTCAGGAATTTTTTTATTCCACCGTTGGTTTTGTTGGACTCGAACCTTTGAACTTTCTGCCACATAACAGTCATGCTGCTACCGAGGGCACACTATTTTAAATAGTTTACATTCAAAATTACAGAGAGCTGTCTTCTTAACCCCATGTCAGGAGAAGGGAAAATCAGGGTTGAATCATTAACTAATATCTCCGAAATTACAGTTAGAATCTGAACGTATTTAAGTCATTGGTTCTCCTACACCAAGTTAGCAGCATGTTCAGGAAGCTCCCTCACGTCTACCCAGCCTAAACAGGCTTGCTGTTTTCCATCGTGCTTTGTCTGACTTTTCCTCCTTCCACTGTACCTTAACCTCACTTTGGTGCCGGTGCGTGACTTGTGATTCGACTACAGTATAATTTTTTTCCCTTGCAAAGCTTTTGTACAGTGTCTTCAGTTGGTGCAGGAATCCCGACAATATTTAACAGAGACATCGTATTCGTGGACTGCTGAGCTGAGGGAGTGCCAAGGAAGTGTAGGCTGGAGGTTACAGTCACACGTAGAGGAGTAGGGGCAGGTTTCTGATGGCTGTCATTATGAAGAGCAACGGTGGATGATGACGCCCCTCGGGACATGGATAACGCAAGTTATGCCCGTGCATGTCTGGTGTAGAGCAGGAGAGCGAGTGTTCATCTAGCAGGTATAACTGCACAACCCATAGGTGAACGTTCTGTAAAATTACAATGGGTGAAAAGTACGTTTCTTATAAACATAATTTGTACGTTAACGTCGTACTAAAAATACACAAGTGTGATAAAATATTCAGTTTTCCCACCTTAAACCTCGGGGTAGAATATATGAATACTTATAAGTGAGTATAGAACCCCCTGTTTCACTGAATGAAAAGATTCGCTCTTCTTGAATAAATTTAGTGAATAGTATCAAAAAGTACGAGCAAGTGCACGAGAACAGTTTAACGTCAAGATTCAAGGCAACAAAGAATAATTGACATCACAGCAGAGCACGTCATTATACTTTGTTAATTTTGAATTCATGTGCAGCATATTACTTCCAACTGATGAAAATACATTATACTGAGTTTTCAAAATTTTTAACTCAGCTTATCACAGATGTTGGAGAAAATTCTTGTTGAGTCTGTGTGTGTGTGTGTAACAACCTTTATAAAGAATATGCCTTTTGGCCGAGAAGTTAAGAAGGTTGTCAATTTTTATTTTGAGAGACCGAGAAACAAAACGCTCGAATGATCAAATATTTACAATTTTCTTATCTCAAACCGTTCATTACTTTTTTATTGTAGTGAAAAATACCTTTGGAAATAAAATTGAATCTGTGCTACAGGCTTAAACCATTAAAAACATCAGCACAGTTCTTCGCAAGCATGACAATTTTAAAACATTCAAAATTTTAAGTTAAATTCAAATGAGAATCTAAAAGTCTTGCGATGCTTCATTGTCGAACAATATATGTAACTGCTCAAACATTCTACTCCGTTAAAGATCCCAGAACAAGCATTGCTGAAAGGTTTTGAAATAAAATTATAGCACAATTACTACATTTCGAATCTCAAGATGTGCTGTGAAAAATAAGTGTTTTGCAATCGACCTGAGCATTGACATTAATTTCTGGATGCAATAACTCATTTGGCAGCTTACTGCTTCAAGTGACCGATGGAGGACTCAACACACAGCTATGAAAACTACAATTACCACATTCAATGCAAGAACTTTTCCGTCCGCCACTGACCATTACTTTCTAGCGTGTCTAATTCATGTAAATTTGATATTCCAAATGCAGCTTGAATGGCAACAAGATCCCTAGCAACTTCCTGTACTTTACCTCACCCTTTCGAGTGTTGCTGGTGCGAAGCTGTTAACAAACTATGTGTTCATGAAGCGATATTAATAATAATTGAATACAAGAATGTATAAAAATCATCACTCATAAGGTATAAAATACGAGTATTAAAATAGAAAATGCAGAAAAGCAAACCGGCCTTAGGAAGCCTCAAATGGACATTTCTTCACAGAAATTGAGGGGACGAAGTCAGGCGAAACAAAGAAAATTATTTTATTTTAGAAGTGTTTTCGTGGTGGTTGCTAAAGTAGGACAGAAAAATTAGTTAAACTCAAGCCTCAACCGTTGCATGAAGTTTTTCTTCCTTAAATAGTTATGTGAAAAAATTGAGGTTATGACATGTTTCGCGATTTTATGAAAAAAATTATTCCTAAAATTTTTTTAGGTTATTTAGTAGTTAATCATTTTTTAAGTTATTCTCAATAAAAGTTCGAAAATAACTATGAATTGAAGATTCATCTACCTTTATGAGGTACTGTGTGCTATAATAGTGTCAGAAAGTATATTTTATAAATAAATAAAGCAAAACCTTACGTTACTCTTCCAAGCATGTCCTCAACTATCTCAAAAAATTTCATACACCACGTGTATATATCGACGTAGTGCATCCAGTTTTCATGTGGCATAACAGCCTTACTAGCCTACAGCACTCTACAACCTACTCGTATTATAACATTCTCTTCCGTATCTAATCAGAACCCACGCTATAAAGTTCTTCATTCCATGCTCAGTAATAGCATGTCTCTCACACTAACCATATGCTACAAACCTCTTTTTCTTGTTTTACAAGCCAGGGCATTTTAATACTCCTTTTACAACCCCCATCGCTTGTATTTCTTAGCCATTTCAGAACCCATTAAGCTTCTTTGTCTGTTCTTCCATTCACGGTGATGCTTATCAGTATTTAAACTATTCGATTTGTTTCATAATCTCTTCGTTGATTTCAGACTCATTTAATTAATATTCATGTGATCAGAACATGAATATTGAACTCGCTGAACCTTTACTTTCCATTTACTTTCCATTGCTTACAATTTACTTACATTTCAATAGTTATAGCCGCTCAAATTCAGCTAAATTTTTGTTATTTTATGTTTAAATTTACTACTGGCGCTGGGTCATCACCAACGAGGAATTTATTTAGCTCATGTTCAATGCTGACACCTTCATTCCCTTCAAGACCTCAACGAAGAACTTTAGAGTTGAGCGAGTCTCTCTCTACTTCATTGATATTTATATTAATTAGATATTTTAAAGCACTCACCTGTTGTAGATTGTTACATCTCATGTGAACCCCATTTATAAATGACCCTAACATATTGTGAGTACATGAATTAATAGTTCATTACTACACATCTGAACTTTTATATGAGCATATTTTCCCGCGCCTCCTGGTCAGAAGGACCGGAAAGCAAGTATGAGGCCAGCGTTGTGGTCTGCTGAGGTCGTTGCCTTCGCTCAAATGCTGCTCTAACGACATGCAAAGTTCATAGTTCAATTGAAATATTTCTTATATTGCGCTACGATGAATGCATTCCTGACTCCATTCATAAAACTTTACTGCACGTCGGAGCTTCTCTGACGGCAGTAAGTTGTTGTTCTAGAGTATATCAGATACTCTCTTCAGAGCTGGTTAACATAAAAAACTTTCTCATTTTTAGCATTGGCAATTTACTTCGTTTGATTTAATGCAAACCAAAAGGGTTTCTGTAAAATCCCCGTGCACGCCTAAAAGTGGCATCCGGCTATACTGCTGCTTCAGGTTTCACTAGGCACTTCACCACAGGCTTTGCACAATGTTTTTACTTCTGCTTATTTGTATGAAAACTGCATTTTTATGAAGATGCCACTAAACTGGTTTCAAATTATCTTCGTAGCCCAACTTTGTGTGCTCTTACTTCTGGTTAATCCAGCAAAGTCGGTGTCCTGCTTTAGATGTCGTACAGAAAATCATCTCAAGCCTCATTCCCTTGGTAGCTTTCTCTGAACTGAACACAAAAAGTGGCTCAAAGTATTGGACTTATAGTACGAGCTCCAAAAGGTTACAAACTTTGAAAAAATTTGAAACCCACTCTAACTGAAGTACGGGACTGGTTCGGGGAACCATGCTGTCTCTTCTCTGACACACGTTGAATTAAACATTTTGAAGTGACAGCAGCATTGTCAGTCAAGCTTCTTTACTTTCATTGGCAGCCTTGATGCATCTCGAGTCATCGTTGTAAGTTATCCAAATTACCCGCCTTGCCGTGTCATTAATGGTCTTCTTTCATCTCAGTAACTGCCCTTCAATAGGATTCGCTACGCCGTCAGTATGCATTATCCTCACTTGAGGGAGCCAGAAGACAAGTCTTAAATGAATCATGTTCTTATGAAGAATGGATTTCATTATCTCCGAAGGTAAACAAATTGTAAGATATGAAAAACACGAAATAATAAATTAATTTATCTGTTCAAAATGCAGTTGAGAATTAAAAAGTAAATTTATTATGATCTACCTGTCAGCCCTTCTTTGGACAAGAAGATTGCTTTCTTTCTTGATCTCAGTTGTTTTACTTCGATGATGCCACCTTAATCAAAAAAGCTCAATTCAGAGTTAAATTCAACTGAAGTTGCGTGCAAATGTTCGGATGTATATTGAATTACCTGAAGCACTTCATCCTCTCTGCAGCGCCGTGCAGACTTACGAAGTCCTAAGTACTCGCATCAGCGAGCACTCGTATCAGGGGCGCTCTGTACTGGTACGAACTCATCGCAATGAAAAATACAAATATGACGAAGCCAGCTAATCATTGCTCATTATTATTTCGCAGTTCCACGGATTAAGAAGCTGTGTTTAACTTAATCTGGTAAACTGCAACACCGTTGCACTTGAGCTTAGAGCAGATGATAGAAGAAGAAAAGTAGAGATGGCAGAAAAATATTAACACTCTAGAAAACCATTATCATTACATGTTTCCGTGGGTGCCTCATAAAGTTTGAATACTTTTGTTTCAATGCAATAAACTTTGTTTCAGGGTATTTTTCACTACATCCATCAACATCCCGAAGTCAAGCATTCGTAATTGGAAATACAGACTCACGATGTGGATTTGTTCAAAAATTTTTGACTGACAGATTGCTAAAATAACACAGCTATAAGTTTATAGCATGCATAAATACCCAGTGAATAATTTAAACTTCAAAGTGAAATTCAATAGATATCAACTTTGACGTTCTGCTCAATAGAAGCATTTATGTAGAACACATTTCGAGTATCACTTTCAACACTTGTGAAGTACTCTTTAATAAATCCTTCAATAAATTTGTTCCACAAGCCATCTAATAGAGGCTCTGTAAGAGAGCTGTGCTTTTTCTTTTGATCTTCGCCCTTTAACCTTCTCACTTTCAATCTGTCCAACGTAACACGACTTAGAGTTAATTCTAATTCACCACTAGGAAATGGAAAACTGCTTTGACTTGAGTAACTTAACATTCTAATTAACAGCAAATATCTCTCCCTAAGTTGTTTAGATAACCTCATGGTATTGCAAATCATGTGATTTATTCGAAGAAGAACAGCTCTTTAGTGGAGAGAGTCAGCACTTTTCTGGTTGCTGTGCTACGCTACAATAAGATGCGTGTTCGTACATATATTTGCCTTTCAACTCGTCTCCATCAACAAGTCCTTTATCAGCTGGAAGTCACTTTCTTTACTGCTGATTTATTCCAATGCATTCGAGACGAGTAATTGGAAGCACACGCAACGAAGGCTCGCTTGCTTTCAGGACAGCAAATTATGGAGGCTGGCAAGGATAATAGACTGAGGACAGCGGTTGGCATCTTGAACTGCAGCCGTGAAATGATCACCATGTGCTCAGCAATTCTGGTGTCAAGAAGGAATCTAAAGTGCGAGGAAGATGTGCACAATTTTTTAATGAATTCATTAACATAATTGCATTTGGGACTATGTAGCTTTTTCATTACTTTGTTAGCAATGTCCATCGCATAAGAAGACAACATTTACATGATTTCATTGGTCCTATCTATTGTTACACGTCTTTAATTATTCGTAATGTAATCCAAAGAAAAATAAAAAAGTGATTATAGTTCTCAGCAGCTACTCAATTAGCATCTGCAACACGAACCATACAGTGAGGTTTAGAACATCTTGAGAACAAGGAAGGAGAAGGAAAGATATGCGAAAGACATTTACCGTAATGCTCGTAGGTATGGATGACTTAACTCTGGTTGATTGAAACCTAAGAACAATCAAACATTGAATGCGCTACTCGTATTTTATCAAGTAACTACAAACTAAAGTGAGGCAGAATGCCTAAACTGTGCATTTGTGCCCATAATCACATCCAACTCAATAGATGAACAACAATTGAACCTAAAACACGCCTCACTCAATATGATCAGAGAACTCGCTGTAGGAGCCATGTTTTGAGTTGTTGTGGATCCCACGGATTAAAAAGTGGTAAAATGACTATGCATTTCATAAATTTTATTAGTTCGCTCGAGGAATAAATTTAGTTGAATTTGAATAAAGAGAATCATCATGTACAGGCTTCACTCATTAGAAAAGAGCAAAACGTGGATTGGAAACTCTGTTTTAGAGACCTGCATGTCTGCCTGCTCAGGTCTATATACACACAATAATCTCAACGCATCTGACTTCTTGACACACTAGCACACAAATAAATTCCTGGTGATCGAATCTTAAATTTTTAACTGAACTCCATACCCAATAAAAAGGTCTTGATTGAACACATTTAGAGATGTTATGCTAAGAAGAAGTGCTGGAGAAAACCTGAAAACATATTTTATCCAGCTGGGTTAGTAGATTAACACGTTAAGTGCGATACGACCCACCGGTGGGTCGCTCAGGTTAGGTTCTGTAATTTTTTCAAAGCTTTCTAGTGACTGTGTGTACAAAGTAAAGATTTGCACCGGCTAGACAATCGCACTCAACGTGTTAAAGAAGTAGGAATGTTTTTTAATTTCTCATTTTTAATAAACTAGGGTAGTTGCTTTTCAATACAGACAGTCAAATAAATAGTTTCTTTAACTATGTATTTTATCGGTTTTAGCTTTTCTAAATCGTAGAAACATACGCATACGAAGCATATGCATATTTTGACATTTTCTTCAGGAAATGTAGATATCTTTCGACATATATTTTCCATTTTTGATTTTCTGAAGTGAAACCTGGTAAACTTAGCCAAAATTAGGACACATTGACGACACGTTCATCAGACTCAGCAGACTTGGCGTTGGCCTCCAGGCAAGCTTGTTTTTTACTTCATCTCACACAGCTCACACAAGGTCGCAGAGTCCGTAAAATATATAGTAGATGACAAAATTTGTGTTGCTCACAGAATAACTCCAACAGAGAAAGTTCAAGTAGAGTTTCACTGCTTCATATTTCCTTGTATCCAGAAATAAATGTAAGTGCTAGGACCAAGCCTCATCAATCGTGCCGTTCCTCAGGTCTTCGTGCCGTCTCACACAAGTTGTTTGGCGAGTCTCCAGTGATTTCCCCGATGCAGTTTAAGCATTGAGGTCAGAAGGGAGTGATGCTAGCATCATGAGGCTGCATACGCTGCGGACGTCAATGCTATAAGCATGCCTGCATCAGGGTGAAAATATATTATAGTCTACAAAGTAAGCGATAATTATGTAGTAAAATGAAACATTGAGCTATAGCTATAGATGTGTCAACGAGCTAACATAAGATGCAATAAGTCCATTAGCCAGAACATCCTTTATTATGGCCACTGAAAAATTTAGAGATACTTTGTGCTGAAGCAAGTAGAACGACATCTAATAACAATGAATTATAGGGAAAATTTTCTAGAGTTTATTTTTATTTTAAACTGCGGAGAAATCCAATCTGGGCATGGAAGCAAGAGGCTGCTGCGGTCCTTGAACCTCTTCAGCCATCGATGCCTCACAGCGATGCATCACAGAGATGCCTAACAGAGATGCATGAGGCTGGTGATGCAGTGATGAGTGTGGTGCACAGGGAAGATGTGGTGCACAGGGAGGGTGTGGTGCACAGGGAGGGTGTGTTGCACAGGGAGGGTGTGGTGCACAGGGAAGATGTGGTGCACAGGGAGGGTGTGGTGCACAGGCAGTCACAGCTCAGTTCATGCTCCCACTTATTGATGTAACTCTTTCTTATCAGTGTTTTTCACTCTTAATTTGAGAATTAAAATTTGCCCCAGATTCTTCCAATCGTTGAAGAACCAAGTTATAAATGCTTTCCAAACCTACATAACTATTTTATTATAAACATTGTGAGTTCTGTTGTTTTTCACATTGAATTGATTTTAATAAAATTCAACGAAAAGCCTTTGAGCAACTCTGCTGCAACTGTAGTTAAATTTTTGTTTAATTTTATTCATTATAAAAGTCATTCACGTTATAAAAAAATTTTTGAATTATCCGAAGTTTCTGAAAAATCCTTTCACGTGGAAGAGGCCAAATAATTCTAGGTTGTAAGACTCGAACCACTCCTAGTTTGGGGTGCCATGAGTTTGAAGGCATATTAATTTGAACTAAAACAACGAAATAATTGAATGGTACGTTAGCTGCAGGTAAAATAATGGGTTTAATATCCCCCCTACAGATGTCGGACGATTACATCAAGAAATCTCATACTCTTATAATTTTTTTACGGTCATCGTACATTATTCTACAAATATGAGGAATTTGTTGACCTCTCGTAACCATTGCTGTCATCTGAAATCGGTACATTCTTTGCGAATAGTTCTTGCTTATTTTGGTTAGTTGAGACATGAGAGTTGAGACTGATGGGCCAGAAATAATGTAACAGAAACTGTTATCCTTTTGGAAATGTACATGATGCACAAAATATTTATTGTTATCATAAATATTGAATTGTAATTATTGATTATCGTTACATTTTTGAAGGTTGCTATTCTGTTTCTGCCAATGATATTTTTATCATTATTAACATGACTGGAAAGCCTACACAATGTTTTAAGGATTTTTCAGTGGTACCAAATCGGTATTAAAAAGATAAGTTAAATCAAAGAATGGTAGCCACAATGAAAATGATTAACTCGAAATAAACTTAATTTGCACATAAAGTTTCCGTGCTAATGACCTCTTTGAGTTATAATTAATTTGGCTTTAATGATTGATCAATTATATTCATCTGAATAATTGATTTATTTCTACATTTCTTGAGTTAGGTAAAAATTTCATTCCCTCACTACTGGCAGGCTTTTCCACCGTTTTAATTGAGGTCACAGGTTTGAAGTAACTTACGACTTTGCTTACGGTACAGCGATGTTACCTGGAGCTGAGTGCTGGACCAAATTACGACCATAATAACTAAATTACCACACACCTCAAGACCTGGTTCCCTGCGAGCCGGACAGCAGTCCAGCTAGCCGTGCAATTTCTCTGACATGGATCTTTTATACGACATCAACACGCGTCATTATAAAAGTTCCTTGTTCTATGTCCACTTCTTATAACTACGTATGTGTGGCTCCAGTGTGAAGCTCAGCTTCCTGCCATAGATTTGTTCCCTGGTGAGTGTAGTGCTGGAGCTGGTGAAGTAAAACGAGGATGTAGCAAGCAGCTGTCACAGACAACGCTTTCGTAGAAAGCAACGCTAACCTACATAAATATTGTCCTCATTGTTTAAATATTTGTGTTATTGAAGTGAGTTTAGCTGCTAGTCATTGATTAATCGATAAAAACTTTCTCATTCTTACAATTCTTATTAATTCAACGCGTTGATCAAGTGATATATTCACTGATCGTGTTATATATATGAATATAAAGTTATTGTAATCATTCTCTTTGAATGTATTTCATTTTACTTCTCTGACATTAAGGTGGTAGCAATTAAAAGGCGTTGAAGTAAATGTCTAAATGAATGATGAAATAAAACAAAGTGGGATGTATTTGGCGTGACTCGTCGTTTTTGTGTTGCCTGCCATGACACGCAGGCATTCCGTCCTGCTCTCACATGACACAGCTTGTCTCCTGAACTGCGTCAGCTATAGAGAATGAGGCTCATCTCTCTTTCATTGTCAGAAAATCACAACTTCAGCTAAACGTGTTGAAACTTACCTTTCTTTTGAATCCTTGCATTCCTTTTTCATTTTTGTTGTCTCTTCAATCACTGACAACAAACAAAGGTTAGAGCGGAGAAAACAATCTTGACATAAAATATAAAAGATACAGTGATTGTTTGATGTTTTATTTCTGTGATCAATATTGTCATCTAATGAAAACAAAAACACTATTGCTTCTATGGTAACATTTAAAAGATTTTAAGAAGCTTCAGGCAAATTTCTAAGTTTTTATGCACTTAAAATTTTGCAAAAGTTTATCAAGAAGAAGAACTAGCCAATGGTGGCACTTTAAGAATCACTGACACGAAAATAATCAAATCAAAGTCTTGCGGACGGCTTGTTGGTTGAAGGTCTCAATAATTTAAAATCTTTCAAACGTGGTTTAGGCCTGAATGTGTTTATACTACATATTTAGTGTTGTTTGAAATGAAGCTGTTTTCTGTGTATGTATATAATTCGTTGTGGTAAGATTATTACGAACATTGTTTGTATTTCTGATTGTGTAAAAATAATTTCAATAATATAAATATTTGGTTGTATAGTATGTAGGAATAGAATAATAAAGGAGTGAAATAATCGTCGAAGATAGGAAAGCACGGTATATTTTCAATTTTTATAGTGTCAAGTTGCTAAATGCGTATTTCCGATTCCGTAAACGTAACATTGTAAGCCCAGTAATAATTTTCACTATGGAAGGCAAGCTTTTTGTGCAGCCTCTTCTTGTGATTGACTTGCCGCCCAGCAGAACACGACGGACAAGTTTTCGATGATTGTAACTGAAAATTAACATTAGACCCTCAGACTCCCTGGGATACTCGGTCCTCCAATCCTGAACCAGAGGGTTTACTCAGCGACTCATCAACCCCACGCACTCAGAGATAGTTGGTTGTAATCTACTGCTACACGCATGATAGTTGGTTGTAATCTACTGCTACACGCATGATAGTTGGTTGTACTCTACTGCTACACGCATGATAGTTGGTTGTAATCTACTGCTACACGCATGATAGTTGGTTGTACTCTACTGCTACACGCATGATAGTTGGTTGTAATCTACTGCTACACGCATGATAGTTGGTTGTAATCTACTGCTACACGCATGATAGTTGGTTGTACTCTACTGCTACACGCATGATAGTTGGTTGTAATCTACTGCTACACGCATGACTGCATGCGCCTAAAGAACATTCACCACTGCATGAAAGTCCCTGAAAACTTGAAATTTTGATGTTGTCTCAGTTCAAGTTCTATACTGGAATTTATCATTTATTTACTTATTTCGAAATCCATGCATCTACGAGGACATGTTTTAGAAGATTTTCTATGAAAAATTCTATTACTCATGGTCCTCCTCAAAGTATCATTAATTTTTATAAATAAAAACGAGTTGAGATAAAGCAATACTTTATATCGAATATAAGGCAAGAATCTTGACAGTTTTACACGTTACAAGTGTTCCATTGTTTCAGATTACACGCGTATAAGATTTGTGCTGGTTGCTGTGCCAGCATTAATCTAGAGTAAAACATCAGGAATTTAGAAATTGGGACTTGATTAACGAATACAATCTATCAGGAAACTCATTCTCGACAAAGCATATAAAAATTATTTCATTGACTTTTGTATATTCGATGAAGGCAAGGGTGTCATAATAAAGAATGAAAGTTCAGTGCTTCACTCGCCTCCTCAGTTCATTTCATGATGAAAATTTCTAACCTTATCAAAGCATTGCAATTCTTCTTTCAAATAAACGGGTGACATTTTTTCGTTTTATTCGAAGAAAAAAGACTACTGATTAAAAAATATGTGTTATTAGCAATCTTATCATAATACACGTATGCGTGAACGTTAACTCAGGAAATCTCTAAAGAATTGAAATCATGTAGACATGTAGACACACTAAAATATTTTCAGTATTTATTTGGATTATCGGTATTTTGATACTGTAAACGAAAGAATGTCTTTTTAAGAAGAAAACCTCGAAGGAGACTAAATGAAACGATTAAAAAGAGACGCGTGTAAAGTGTAAACCGTTAGTATAAGTTGGGCCACAGGTTCCCACAGTTTCTAAATTTTATACTAACAGCTTTTTGATTGCAGCGTCTTCAGCGCGTCGACGTCACTGGTGTCGGACTAACTGATGAAAGAATACTGTTAAAATAGTGTATGAAAGTCTTTGAATGTGTATAAAACTGTCATCCTGGTGGTAAATATTCTGTAAACCATTTATAATGGAAGGTAACAACGGTTCAGAGTTTTTCTTCTGCGCTTTTGGACTTTAAATTGAGTGCAATAAACCCGAAGATGCGCGATGGCAATCTTTGGTCTTTGGTACGAAATAAAAAATTTCCACAGTCAAGGAAAAACAGACACCGGGACCGGCATCGAGAACAATAGGATTAAATCAAAACGAAACAAATTTTCAGACTAAATGAAACCTTGAAAGTAAAAAGTATTTTGATGCAGTAGACAAAACATTATTTTCATCAAACCATTTGCAGCTAAAGGCTCAACAGAGTTATCTTCCACTACGACCTGAGACAAAGATAACAGTCGGGAATTTCATTGTGTGATTCTACCTCCCATTCTACTCTAATTAGCGAGCAACTCAGTTTTGGTTTTAATCGTACGCTAGAAAGCTGTTCAAAACAGATTGTGTTCTAAACAAAAATCTAAGTGGTTAAGTGATTTAGAAATTATATAAAAAATTTTGTTCAGTTGTGATCATTCAGGTAGCAATGTTGAAGTGTATTTTGTTGCGCATTGATTGAAGAAATTGAGTTACTGAACAAACAAGATCAGAATCAAGTGATGTGATATGGTGGGTTATAATGACAGCAACCGTTTTCACACCGCATTTTAATATTTATGGAATGGATTTAAATTTCAAAAAACGCCCTGCGAGTTAATGAAAGAGAGGACCAAATTCTAAGCTATGGTTCTTCCTACTGGAATCTCACAGGCCTGATATTTGAACAGTTAGCCCGTGTTAGACTCGCCTACTCAAATCAATTAAAAAAAGTATATTTCCAATAAATCTAGTAGTTAAGGAATGTAACAGCATTAGTTTTTAAGGTGCCTTATTATAAAATCCTAAAGTGGTAGGTATTATACGTATAGCAGATGATGTAACAGCAGTACCCACGGGTATACGTAACATTTGCATCTCCTAATGAACGTTATATATACATGGTGCAGCAAATGAAACTTTACTTTTAAGTGCTACATTTGGACGTGAGGGCATTGTTGTTCGAACACAATCTGGAGATTGTACTGATACATTTTTAAAAGTATCATGCAGACATCGCTATAAAAACTGCATTCAAGTGGCTGCATTAAATGCATATATTCAGTGTTTATGTAAATTAGTTAATTAGCAGGCTGTCAAATGCAGGAAGCAGGACAGCTTGTCAAATTTCGCTGTTTTGAGCCAACTACAACACAACTGAGTCTGATTTTCTAGTAACATACTCAAACAGTCCAACTCCTTTTACGACTTTGAGCCAATGAAACCACTCCAGATATGTGTAAATAATTTGGACATGTCCTTCAATAATAAGTAAACGATAAATTATTTCAGTTTTTCCTATTTGTTTGCTAATATTTTGAAAGGTGTGACTTGTCTGAATACGAGGATGCAAGTGTTTTCAACTTTATTATTTATCTTATTTTTGCTTAGAATAAGCCCAGGCTCGAATTGATATAATTAAATGCCACTAATATTTTTCTTCATCATCATTTTTTTGTGTTATTTGAGTCTCATGTCACTTAGTTTGTCTACATTATGCTTGGTAGTATATTGTTACAGCCATTGGGATTAAATGAATGCAAATGGATTCCATACCTACCATTGTTTTTAAGCCAATCAATTACAAAGTCACAACACAAATCATAGCCAACTATGTAAGATTACGAGGTAATTGGACGCATTCAATACAAGTGAATGTGCACAAAAACACCCTAAAAATTCCTGAAGTCATGTGCATTCTAAATAAATAGAAAATGGTAACAAAATGTGACACGAAATTTTCCAAGCATTTTATTCCTGCGGCAATGGAGCTGAGTTAGCTGCGTTGTGGCTTACAGGAGACACTTTCAACGCCAACAGGTGGTCAACACCTCCTCCGTGTAGGAAGAAAACACTGCCAGGTACAAATTTAATTCTGAAAGGTGGAGGTTGTCTTCTTTCACGTACTCGCTGCTAATTCCTGTTACTTAAGATTTAATGAGCAGCTTGACGGCTCAGCTCAATCCTGTTTTCTGCAGGCAAAACAAGGATTAAATAATCGTCCTTAAGTTAATTTATTGGAGACGCACACTAATCTGTGATGCTGACTTTAGAATGCAGCACTGATAACGCAATTGCATTTACATTCCTTAAATAGATTGTCATTTAGGCAGGAATTTTCTACGCTCCCTCGAGCATTGCTGCAGTTATGCGTTAAAAAAATATGATGTCTTTCCATTTTACGTCAGATTTTTGTTGAAGACTGTAAGCAAAATCAGTTAAACTTCTACGTAGTATAAAATTATATCGCACTAAGGGATGATTTTGCTATTAAGTTGAATTCTCATAGGAGTTTTATTTGCATAGCGCATTAATGACATTGTTGTTTGCTAAATAAAAATCACCATTGCTTGAAAATCTGGGCATTTTAAAATGTGCTAAATTCACAGTCATCATCTTATTCTGAATGACATTTGAAGTTCATACCTTTTTTGCAAATGATTTTGGTGTTGAGTTTTAAAACTTAGACTAGAATATGACAACAGGAACGAGCTGTTTGCTCCATTCATGAGTTGCTACCCAAGTCCCACACCATCTAAACTTAAGGCTATAATCACGTTAATGAGCCTCAATCACACACAGGCCTCAGGAATGACGGACGATGGGAGGAGGAGTAACAAACATACTCTGCCATAATTTTTTTTAGCGATTACCTGACTCAGATTACACAATAGTTATATGACTTCAGCTACACAATATTCAGATTACTCATGGTATACAATTGTTATATGACTCGTGGTACTTATAAATATTGTTTGTGGTACGCAATAATTATACGACTAGCAAAACTGAAATATTAGATGACTTGCAATACAAACTCATGAGATAACTCTGCACATAATGACTACATTACTTGTGGTACGTAATAGTCACACGTCTCAAGGTACACAGAAAGTACATGACTTGAGAGAGAAAGTAAATGAAATTACAATACTAGCAGTATATGATAAGCTGAATTGCTCAGTGATGCTCTTTCACTGTGGTTAGTTGGTGATTGATTTATACTTGAACTACTGTACTAAATAAATAGTTAATAAACTTTACTTTTCCAGATGCAACGAATATATGAAATTTGGCTCCAATGTTCTACACTGTAGTGTGTCCTAAACGTTTATTTGCATCTTCAGAGTAATATTTTACTTAACAAGTATCCTTGTTCCTTCAGTGCACCCTCGTATCTTCCATGCCGCCATGCATCTTCAAAGCAGTATTTTATTTTCTGTGTATCTTTGCCCTTTCATAGTTGTCATGTATCTTCCAAATTAGTGTATTCATTTTTTGCGTCATCATTTTCCTTGCTGCAATCTATTTTTAATTTTTTGTGTTTGGTGAAAGCAAAAGGTTTTTGCATTATTAAAAAATGTATTTCCACCCCCTTAGGACTTTAATTACAAGGGATTTGAAAACGCAATGTTAATGAATCCGTTGTATTAAGTTTATTGTAATGAACGAATTTGTCTTTCTTTCTTTTTTACTAAGTCGACCACTGGAAGTTTCTTCCTCCAACTAACTTCACTAGTCACGGAGAATAACGGCAGGGCTTCCGGCTAGGACCGTATTTTAAATTTCTCGTCAAATAGATGTGAGAAAAACAAGTACCGTTGGATCTGTTATCGAGAGTATTCCAGGAAATGAGCAGGATACCAAGAAAAAGAAAATCTTAGCTCTCTTTTATTGTGTCCTTAGAAAAAACAGCAATTAGCTACATACAGAAACGTGCAAAGAAAGAGAGACTCGGGTTCGTTCGGTCCGATGTCCCGGAGCAACTGAGCATTGATGTTATCCTTATCAGATGATTGCCTTCGCAACTGAACCTGTTCTACAGCTGTTCCTAACGTTCAATTACCTGTTCTTCAGCTGTTCCTAACCTTCAACTATTGCGTCACGCTAACTATCATGAAGACGAATGTTCATCTGTAAAGCAGCTTCTACGCAATCGTGCAGGCATATCATGGATGCACAAAAAATAGATAGAGAACAACAGCTTTTTGTAAGAGTCTAGGTTGGTCACCAATGAGAGTTGCAATTTCATACCCTATAATTGTAAAAGCCCCTTCGAAGCAAGGGAAAAACTAGCTAAGTATCAGAAATGAGCACTGGGAAACCGAGGATCTCGTATAGCTTATAAGAGCGCGTGGTCCTCATACTACTTTTTTATTCCTCACTCAAGAGTGGTGGCGTGACTTAATTGTATCATATTCTGAGTCAACGACAGTATTTATTGGACAATTTTTTCCATTACAGACTTGGGGAATAGATAAGACACGGTAGAGACCGGTAGGCCTGCACGTTAGGTCATGAATGATTGCACAACCATCGTCTGTTACAATTGTATGAGAATACAATTAAAAAAAGAAAGAAATGAATAAATATGGTGTATAATCAGCACAAATCTTCCAGCTGCGACACAAAATTAATTAAAGTGTAACTATGATCGTTTAAAATTTACGAATCATTTTTGCCTGTAGATTTTAGGCCCTCGTAATTAGACAAGTTATTTATTTTAATGCATGGTAAAACACTCAATTTGCACCCTTGAACGCAAGACTTTAATCCACATTCAATTCTTCGCATGCATCGAAAAAATTATCTTCATATGTAAGTTTAAGTTCAAGTTTTATTTGACTCTCGACATTGGTTTTGTAGAATCAGAGTAATTAATAACAATAAGTAGTTGTATGTGTGATAAAATGTCAGCAATGTGCTATCTACGTACGTATGTGTTTGATGCTAAATCTTTAGCCTCATATAATGTTCTGAAGTTACTTCATTCACGCTTACTTGAACGTTATGTTTTGATTCACTAGTCTGGTGGTAGCTAGCCATCTTACGTACATATTTTGGGAGAACATTTCGGTCTTCTTGACGTCGTGCATAAGCATACACGGTAGGAAAACACAAGCAACAATTGTGCGGGTATCATTGTTAAGTCTTAATGTTTGTCTGTAGCTCATGCAGTATTGGTCTTTCGGGACGAATCCGTTTTTGCGTGTCTCCACTTCAAGTTTTTCCGACACTTTAATCAATTTTTTGTCCCTGCAGCGTCTCGACTGAAGACAGACACATTTTTTTCATGAACTCGTCGGACTCTGTTAATTGAACAGCGCCGTGCGGTTGTTACGAACTGACTTGCTCAGAGGTCACCCGTCGCGTGGAAATCAATGAACTTTCCCTTTGAAGTTTTCCTACATATTTCCAAACATTGTGGTTCATTTATTTTACACTGACTGACATGCGGTTAAGAACAGCTCACTCGTTATAAAGTTTTCATTTTTCAGTTGTTCATGATGAAAACCGTACAACTTTATAGTCACGATTCTGTATATTATATATATTATTCAGCAAGTAATAATTTTTTGCTAGTATCCTATTCTAGAATCATTAAGTAATTACATAGTTGCTGACTCGTAAAACAGTGACTTAACTGACAGAAAGTTTAGCTTAATTTGAAGACTCAAACTTATTGGGCCAGTTGTTCACTTTAAATTTTTTAAGATAATATTACATGATATTGTAAAGAACCTCGTTTGGTCAATAAAGTATAATATTGTCTCCATTAATCATTTATTACAAAACTATTTTGAACTTCTTTTGCTCCAGGAATGTCAAAAAGGATTTCTTCTGAATGACGTCTCTTATATTTGTCATTGCACTAACTGCAACATTTATTAAGAGAAAAAGGTTTTTACGGGAAAAGGTTAAGAATTCAGCAGTATAATTTATTTTGCTGCGCTTGCTTTTCTTATTTCATAATCATTACCACGAGGTATCGATGGATTTTACGAATTAATATTAGACAGGAAATTTTCAGAGCATTAAAAGGTAATTTAATTCGCGCATTTGACTCCTCAGTTTCTCTGATCAGCAGTGCAGTTTATGCACTCGTCTCCAAGACTTACAATAGTTAATATTGCCTCTCATTTTTTCAAAGTATGTAATCTAGTCTTTACAAATCTCCATTTACTTCGCCAATTAATTGTTTTAATTGAAATATTAATACTTTTTGCAGCATTATGTTCAGCTTTTGTATATTTCTAAATCAGCATTTCATAATCTCAGGACAGCACATCATTTTTAAGCTAAGCAAGCGTTATAACAGGCACCGCTCAGGCCTTAATTTCTCGTCTACTTGAAGCAACGCCCGTGGCTTCAAGTTGGTGAGTAGTCATCCTAGAAGACAGCAGCGACTTCCGTCAGGTCTCCGTTACTCTTACCGTTATGTATTGGTTCTTCACGAGGCTTCAACCTTAAATTCTTGATTTATTGCATCAAGTGTTTGATGGTTGCATTTGCATCTCCTCAGAAGGTATTTCACTTGAACCTGCAGCTCCTGTATAATAGTATACAGAATTTAGCTGATTTCTTTTTCACATCAAAGGGTAATATTAGTTTTCTTGAGAGGTATTTAACTCGCCGTCTCTTCTAGTAATCTTACCAGAAAATTAGTTGCTGGGACGCCGAGTATTAAACTGATCTTTCTTCTTGTATGACCTTATGCAGCATATCCAAGTGATATCATTTCAAGATTTTAATTGGTAAGTCCATGCTCTATGAATCACTGTCTCTGCAAAGCTGCACATTTAAAGTTACTCCGCTATTAATCATCTTTCTTCCAGTCACCGCGTGCTGAATCACTGCCTCTGCGTCCCGGAGAAGTGCAACCAATTTTCCTGTTCTTGTCAGGGCACGGAAGAGTGACTCCAAATGACTGAACTGAGCGAGAGGATGGTGTAGCCGTGGTTACTGTCGGGGTTATTGAGTGTAACCTGTAGCCGTGGTTACTGAGTGTAACCGTGGTTACTGAGTGTAGCCGGGGTTACAGAGCGTAAACGTACACTTGCAACGCTCATAGAGGTGTGATGGAATTACCATCACAAGCAAAGCAAAGAAAAAATTTGTTGCAAAGAATGAGAAATGGAAATTTATTGGAAGTAATGTGGAACTGTGATGTATAAAATTATATGGTTGTGAACATGTATGCTGATCTAGGATGTGGTTGTCGTGTGTTCTTTAATGCAAATTTTTTTAATATTCTGATGTAGTATTTTCATGAGGCTCTAATTACAGAGTTCAAATGAATCTTGTAGTTGAACTTCGATGCAAGTGATAATTAAAAAGTTCCTTGAAAACCGCCCCAGTCTATCACGCGAACTTTAGCTTCTATGTGGATTAACAAAATAAAAAAGTAAATAAATAATCAAATGTTTCTGATTAATTAAATATGATTTAAATGATTTTTCATTCAGACAATCATAACCTTTTTCTGCTCAATCACTGGTTGTTGAGGATATCTTTATCCACAGCTTTCATTACGTTTCGCAAAAATTTTCCAAAGATTTTCTGAAAAAGTATAACTTGAAGTCATGATCTTCCATTATATAACATGGCCTGGGACCAAATGTAACGTGTCAGCACACCTGTATTGTCTAAAGTAGAATAATGAATGAAAAAATATATTTAGTTTATAACATAACCAAGGTAGTTAAAGTAAAATAGTATAGCTAAATTCAGGTGCCTCAATTAAAGTTTCAGGACTCAGAAGTGAATTTCATCGTGCTCAATGTTATTTCTAGGTATTCAGTTAAAGGCTGAATCTGACTGTATATTTATAAACAACATTAACCGAGGATATTAGTAAACTTTTAAGGTCATACTTGAAGCATGTCAGTAACAATGAAGTAAGTTAATAATCTAGTAAGTAAAACTTGATGACATCATTAAGGCAAAAAGCGCAAAAACACAACACAATTTGATTGAGTCATTGGACTTTGAGGCTGAGGTTGGAACCAGTTTGGGTATGTGTACAAACACGTCATCGTATCAAAGATATTCCTTACGACATCATTAGTGACCGCTTCAAGTGTATGCGTATTTAAAACGAAATTGAATTTCAGAAAAATGAAGCTCTGAATACAAGCTGAGATTATTAACCAACATGAACTTATTGAGACAACTCCAAGGAAGTTGTGATTTTCCATTTTGCCCAATCCTAAGAGGTACTTTAAGAAAAGATTTGATAATAACCATCATTGGCAGTTAATAAATACGTGTGGATATCCTTATTCTAACCTCGTGGATGGCTTGAATTCCTTTGAAATTCGAGAATTATGTCTTTTTATATCCACCTACTATCCCACCCTGTCCACCCCCATCCACTCCCATCTACCCCCATCCATCCCCCGTCTATCTCCATTATCCTATCCATCAGCATCAACTGAGTAGATGCTTAACGAAGACACATGATGGTGCCACAAACTAAGGCACGGAGACATAATGTATTGGACTCATCACGAACACCATTACAGTATGTGCTCGTATCTAGTCCAAGCCTTCACGGATGTATCCCCGGCAGTCGCTGTTTACTTAAGAGGTTGCGATGATCCGGCTCAAGGTTACTCTGTGTACTGAAAATATTCATCAAAAATAAATGCTAGTAAAGCGGTTATAATTCACTTCCGGAAATACCATTCAAGTTATTATTTCATTTCAGTATATATGCTCATATTTTAATCATGACATATATCTAATAAACGACCATTTCGTTTATAAATATTTTCCCACGACAGATTCATCGTGTGGGATTGGCTAATACGCGTCTTCCATTTACACATGCACGACCATGCTGCATTTAGTTTCATTAACTACAACAAATACGCCGATATTTTAGAACAAATTACTTGCCCTGGGGGATCGATGGAACCCCAGAGATGCCATCGTCTCGTAAGAATACTATGAGCTATAATTAACTAAATTTACGGCATTGACAAGCACCAAAGACTACAAGGGTTGAAGAACAACACGTCAGACTGCCAAGAAGTCTATAATTAAGATCAGTTAAGAAAGTAATCCTTGCAATCAGTCCATTGTTAGCCGGGATTGAAAAAGGCATTTATTGAAATCTTGTCCAGCCACTAAATTTTTCCAATGATTCAATTATTAGAGTTCGAAGATTTGTTCAAGAGTGCCTTTCGTTGAAGTCGTACATCAACACTTAACTTCGCTTAATTTGTTAAATGAATAATATTCCCTACGAGGCTTACATGAAAATGATTTGCAGAATAAATTACTTGAAAAGTTCTGTAGCACAATCATACCCGTATTTATGTTAGTAGACCATCAGCTTCCAAGTTGTTATATATATATTCTGAAATAGCGCTAATTGGCTTGCATTTGACCGGAACTTAAACCTTATATTCGAGGCCAAACGGTATTCGCACAAGACGTGAACTTTTTATAAACCGCAAGTAGTATTTTAACTTGAAATACCAGAGTGAAACAGACTACTGTTTCTTCAACTGAAGTTTACAGCGCCCTCAGATTGTGTTGGGCTGTCATACGGAGGCTTAAATTCTGCCACGAAGTTATAACATCAATGACAGAATTTTGTGGTCAGATTTATTTGAATAATCTTAAGCTGACGTAGGAGACTGCTTGTAAGTTGTGCACACTGCGCATGTTCTCTGATCCCTGGTGGCTTTTTATGTGATAAGGAATTAACAAAACTTGGGTTCGAGGTGTATTAATGAGATGAAGCCAAAATACAACTTAGAAATATACCTTGTTGATGATGAGCACCTTAGACATTGTATGCTCTATGAATAAAACAAACATCAGCTGCTGCAAGAATGATTGGTTCTGTCAATGAAAACAACATTTTAAATGTTTGAAGACGACAACGAGAGTTTGTTAATCTTTGATCTTGACATTTTTGTCTCAAGGATAGTCGTCTTTCTCTAAGACCAAAGTCAATTGATAAAGAAGCCTAGCGGTCCTTTAAATGAAGATTTCGAGGCGCAAACTTAGCAGATCACCGCTGGAATTTTCGAATACTTGAAAAAATATTCCCATGGATAGAACAAGTATTTCTTGCAGCTAATGCGGCTGATGTGCCTTTCATGCATTTATAGAGTATGCAACGTTTTAGATGCTCTTCATTATAATTCATTTTTGAAGGTGGAAATAACTAAATCAAACCGAGTTCAGAGAGAGCAGAAAGCAAACAAAGCGACTGGCAATCTTACGTTCAGGTTATTATTCGAAAAAACCTTTTGAACAGACTTGGCTGCGATCAGCAGCTTCAGAGCAACGATGCAGATTCTCCGAGCGTTTAGACATCATCGCTAACAACAAAGAATGCACTTTTTCTCTGTGGGATTTTTCTTCTTCTGTTAGTATGTTGCTTAATAAATCGTTGTCATTGTGGCATGGCAAAATAATACGCAGAACCAAGTGACATAAAATTCCTTTGTTGGTTGTTCATTTCTTAACGACACGGGGCTAAGTTTCACGATATTAAATATTTTTGTTTCTTTTGATTCCTTTCGAGGTCCGAACAGGCAACTTATCTGAAATATTGTTTGTTAAGATTTTTTGCCAGTTCACGTAAAACCACTATGAACAAAGGTTAGGTTAGGTTTATGGCACTTATGTTGTTTGTTGTTTAGAAGGTATGATTAGGAACGATTATACCAACAGACTAAATTATTCGAATTTTTCCTACGCTCAATGATTTATTTAAATTTTTATTTCCTTTATTTCTATGAGTAAAAAATAAATCCTGAAGCGATATCGTCAAATATCAAATTGATGAAGACTGATTAATGCTGAAAGGAAAAGGTTTTTTCTTTTCACATGAAAAATGTACTTTAAAAGTGTTCAGAATATCAATCTGTATTTCCATGTCACATTTGGAGCTCAAAGCTTATTTCTCAGGCTTATTGCTTTCGAGAATTTCTCAAGGAAATATTTCAAGTAATTTGATGTAAAGGTAAATTCAAGAACACCACGAAGAAATGACCTCTTTAGTGGCCTCGTGTGACATATAAGGCGATAAGAAGTATCGTTTAATTTTCTTTTCTATGTTATTACCCTGGTCAAGGCGGGCTGAACCTTCAATTGCAAACCTTATGGGTCTTCACAACGGTATTTCTGACAAACCAGTTGGATTTTATAGTGCTAGAACATAGGAAATTTATCATAAATTATCATAACAGAGAATTTTTGTATATGTATTAACAGTTATCTAAAGAAACATCAAGACGGGAAATTATGTTTTCCAGACGAGTTATCTCAGACTCCAGGGCAAATGTGAGCTACTGTCAACGATCTTTACGGCCAGCGAAAACAGCTCCACTTTTTCCGTTGGGTTTAGAAGAATGATTAGGAACCGTATTTCCACTCGGTTTATTAACAGTAAAAGCAGAGGAGGTGATTATTTCTAAACGAATAGAAAATTTTTTCCGGGTTGAAGATTTAAATGAAAAAGGCCTGGCTTTACAACGATTTTTTCGGATTGTACGTACTCCTCCACTTGTTCATTTAGGTCTTGGATTACAGCTTTCGTTGTACAGTTAACTGTTTGAATATAATAAATGTTTGGAAGCAACTTTAGTCGTGTGGTGAGTCACCATAACATGATAAATATTGTAATGTTTCGTATTATTTATTCAGCCAAGTTTGAAATCAGTTTTATAAGTGCAAGCTGTGAACATATATGAAGACACAGAGTATCACTGAAGAATTAATTATTATAAGCCTAATTGAACAAGGAGTTTCAGACGTTTTCTAAAAGGGTCGAGTTTAAAGACTGTACAATTCAATATATTGATATATTTATAACATTTATTCTACTCATAAACGTATCCTTTTAATAAAAATTGATGTAAAAACCCAATATATGTAATTAAACACGTATTAAGGAGTATAATCATTTAACTTTTAGTTTAGCCCTCTGTTGAATACTTGACCTGAAGATACCACAAAAGAGAATCTTTTGAGGTTCGATCTACTGCTCAATTGTTTCAACTACAACATTACAGCATAAAATTACTGATTGAGCATGAACTCCTTATACTGAAAAGCACAAGCCTTTCGTTCAGCGAATTACCTTTCTTTGTGTGCGGTCCTTCGCCTTCTGAGAACTGGACTGCCATTTTAGTCTTCAGGTGGTCTTCCTTCTCTGAAGCCACACAGAACTCAGCACTTTCATCATTTTATGGAAAGAAGGTTTCATCTTATGAAGCTTGTTCTACCTTTGGTGTGGGATGCCGGTACTAGGTTATCTAGCTACAATAAATTAAGTGTGATGATACGTCTCTGGTCAAACCAGTTTTCTAAGACTCAGATTAAATTTGTTCGAATGCCTCTTTCCAACTCAATCACTCGTTGAAATACAGAAACTTACATGCTCAGACGTTGCGTGCACAGCTTGCCTAATTTTATGACTATACAAATTTCCAAGAAAAGAGGTGTAATCTTACACAAGAATGTGTCCAGCCTATAATAGTGTTTGCTTGAAGCGCTGGTTAGGTAAAAGTTACTCACCTTTTTAAGTTTTCGACAAATTCTTTATTTCTTCTTCATCACTGTAGTTTCAGCTTTTAATTTCGATGCAATGATCTGTTACTATATAATGTGTAGATCTTCTAAGACACAAAATTAGGAGCAGTTAAAACACTGATATTTGATAACAAATTAATTTACTAATTTTTCCTCGTAGCCTTGACCATAAATAATACGCACGGATTTCCTCTAACTCTTAATGAGAGCTTCTGCATCTGCTGAAAAATGAACCTGTAAAATATGCCGGAATTCTTCAACGAATTATTCATAATTATACAGGAAGCCAATGGAAAATATTCCATAAGATAACAATTAGTCATTTGAACGAACGCAAATGCTCGTCATTATGGAAGACAAATGAGGTAGTTACAGGACCGTAAACATAACCGTGGAGTTTGGACATAAATGGATTGCACTGTGGCATATGTAGGTTAATTTCTTTCTATGTTTTGAAACTGATCAATGCTACAAAAAACCATTTGTCGACTACTCTTTAAGAAATAACTGGCACGTGGCAATCCAACTTTGGACAAATGACATAAACTGAACTGTGAACTGCGTCAAATCTAAAACGTTCTTTATGTAATGATTTTAATATCATATTACCTATGTTAAGCTAATACCCCAAAGTCTATTTAGCAATGGAAAAATCTCTCAGTGAAATGCGCACCTATACCGGTGCCATTGCTAAGACTAACACACTCGCAGACTCTGAATTATTCGATGCATATGAAGTTAATTTTTTTACTTTGGAATGAACAATAAATTTCCCCAAGCATTGATGAGTGCATCCTGCTGCTGTGATCTCAGGAGCTTGACGCGAAACCTACCAATGCCATGACGCTGAGGTGAATTGTCTCAAAGGTCTTCATTTTCAACAGAAGAGGTTTGAGAATACCCTTCAAACTGAGAGAAGGTTGTGAAGTAAAAGACTGTAAACATTGGCTATGGGTACAAATGTTTCACATTTTTATTAGTTTTAAAGGTCACTGGAGCTCTCTTCAGCTAATAAATATCATACAGAATAGTTCGGAGTTGCAGCCTCGGGATATTCTAGCATTTTAGAAACAGTTTTCGTGTGCTCCGCGTGAGGGGAGTTGGACCAAAGAGTCGTAAAACGTAAGAGATCCGCCAGACTGCAGGACCGTGACCATGAATTTTTATACAAAACGATATTTGTTCTCTATCACCGGATACACATCTGCTTTAAAATCGTTATAGAGTCGAAGCAGTGTCATGCGACAAAAAAAACTTCTGATAAGCTGTATATTACACCTGAAATTAGTATCTATAGCACACAACACTGCATTGTTTTAAGTACTCGCTTGAATTATAATCAGTGGTGAGAAATATAAAAAATGGAACTCATATAATACACAGAGAAGTCAAACGATCGACCCTGGTGAATTTCCGCACAACTAAAGTAGGTTCACAAATATTTTCCCTAATATTCATAAAATATCTTTCTCGACCGAAATTAGCAGCAATTTTACGATAAAGTTGAACAATCACGAATATTGTTTTTTAAAGAGGTATAACACGCACTGAAAGACGTTTGATTGCAATACTCACTCTTTATTTTCTTGAAAATATCACAATTAAAGCCTATTTATGTCCAAATCTTATTGCTTTCTTATAACTATGCAGTTTGTATGATTAAACCCCGAACGAAGTCCTACATTTTTTGGCAGTGCCTCATTCGAAAATAGCGTCAACGTAACATGGAAGAAAAGAAACGTAACGATTCTAATACAACTGATGATGTGCAAGGTTATAAAATCACAGGATTTCAAGCATACAAAATGAGCATTTTCTTATATTAAAAACGAACGTAATGATGCCTGTGCGTGAAGATCAATGACAGTGAATGTGACTGTTTCACCGCTGAAGAGGGAAGGGTAATAGTTGAGAGTGGTCAATTACTACTAGTATCCGGAGTTATATTATCAGTTCATTGATTTCTGTTCTATTCTATTTAATGATCGATTTGATATTCTGTTATAATATTTTCTGCTATTGATGAAATAAGGAAGTTTCAAATTAATGCGCAATATTTACAAGTGTTGTAAACGATTTATGATGTTTTTATTTTTCGGAAGTGTGTAGACTGGAGAGTTCTAGGATTGAAAGAATTCTAAGATGAAGGACAGGAGCGTTTACTGGGGGAAATTTTTGAACTGCACTGACAGTTTTTTAGAGCTCTGTTCATTCTGTAACAATACTTCTTTTTGCGCCCTAATTTTCCCCTTCAAAATAATTTTCAATATTTTATTTAGCCATTCTATCCAGGATAAACAAATGCAGTTGGTGCTCATGCTTTTCAAGTGCCTGTGCTTCCATTCCAGTATAAATTATTAAATTATTCATCGCATGCACGTCTTTGAAGAAGGAAACAACGCGATTTACTGCCATTATTCGAAAGCAGGGATTCTAAAATGGAAATAACTTACAGTTTGGTGTGAACATTTTTTTGAAAGATTCGCATGCATGCTGGTCATTGGAATTGATACTTATAAATGCATATTTTTAAACAGGATCTGCGTCACTTTCCGGCCTGCTAGATTACTGTGTCTAGGCACGCAACTGGAAATTAATACGGAAGTCAGGAAATCAATGTTAATATATTTAAGCGAATATGATTATGCCACACCGTTAGCCAATTAAAGCATATTACATTTGAATGAATATTTGTGAGTAGAGGAAGAGATTTAGCTCTTAGTGTATTCAATCCTACAGTTTGAATAATATTCTGAATTGAATATATATTTTTGTATCACTGAAAGTAATTTAAATAATTTTAAACACAACAAATATTCTGTACAGATTTCAGTCATTTTAAAACTAAGTAGGTGCCTCATTATGTAAACTAATTATGTACGTTAGCACGCTATTTTTAATTGAGAATGAACTTTTGACATAGCAGTAATGAATATATTATAAGTATCCTCAGCAAAATAAATTTGGGTAGCCCTAGATATAAATAGCAATTTAAATAGCTTCTATATTTCGGTAGTGTTTAAGCTGTATAATTTACATAATTAATTTTCGGGAAGTTTGCATAAATCCTGAGGTAAAAAATTGTGCCTAATACGTGTAAGAATTGACGAAGTAGGTGTTGATTCAGAACTAATCAGTTATTCAGTTCAATTGCCAATAAAACTTGCAGCTCTGAGAAGGCTGACTCTTTCACATGGCTGCTGACTTGCTCACCAGTTCACACGTACGTGGAATTTCAGCCACGGTTGAGTCTAACAGAAAATTTGCAAAATGTCACCCCGTAATCTTATCCACTAGAATGCTGCGTTGATGTTACTAGAAGTTGAAGCAGATGGAAGAGGTAAATTTTAAAATAAAATGCAACGTTTGCTAGCTGTACAGAACTCAGGAAAGTTGACTCAGATTCTTACCTTGTTTTTCCTTTACTCTATGAGCGAAAAAAGTTGCTATGTTATATGTATGCAATAACGATCTTTGGACGAAAACTCAAGACAGACAACTTTTTCTTCTAACCTGACCGTTTTGCTCGTTATTGAGCTCCAATGTCCTGATCAGCTCACAATTATGTGAGTAAAGGAAGAAGAATAACGGAACTCTCATCATTGTAATGCCTTATGACACGCTGCATTACCGCTCTGCTGTCATCCCGTCAAGGCTGATCATAATACGTGATCACAAGGGACAGGTCTCCTGAATTATGGTCTTTGGTAACGCAGTGCGAGTTTCCTCTTCGAAGCAAACATGCGTGCGTTCCAGGTTAAAGTAAAGTAAAGTGGCTAAAATTGAGAGGTTTTAAGCATCATTAATTATCATGAATAGAAGGTAAATCTTAAATTAAGCAAACTCTTATTTTCTGAACATTCTCATTTCTCACGGGCTGGAAAAAAAATTCCTATAGCGGAGAATTTGATGGACGAGTAAATACTCAAATTGTAACGACACGTACGAGTGTTCAACAATAATGATGTGCATTTTCAACTTTCTTTTTATAAATATCCTTATAAAAACATTCTTGTGTACTTGTCTATTGCACGGAGGTAACCTCAAGAACTATGGAAATACCACAACATGTCTCTCAAACCATATAAATAATAATGCTTGCAAGTTCTTTCACTTTCAATGCCCGGCAACCTACGAGTGAGAAACCAATTCGTGTCTATTACCTGGCTCTCTTGCATAGTGTTCAGCCGACACGAAGGATCGAACACTACAAATTTGTAGTTCATTCCACAAGGTTGCCTGAGTTACGAGGTGACGAATTAAAACTTTGAGGGACACGATCAGTCTTCTTGCAAAATACAATTGCACAATCATTAATGTTCCTTTCGCTGACTAAAAGTTTAAATTTGACTTTTTGCGCTTTCAATATCATTGCCTCATGTCTATGAATATGTGCACCGTCGTCTTCTGGATGCGGTTACTGCCTTATGATAGTTCTTGCCACTTTTCTCGCGCTTGAGATTTCAGTATTTTTGTTCTTATTTTGACAATAAAGTTCGTGCTGGATAGCAGCTGTAGATCACAAAATAAGAAGCAACAGCAAAGCGTGTGAAAAATCTTCCACATCCTTATCCACCATGAGTAATGGCAAGCGTAAAGGAAGTTGTAGTGGAGGAAGTGCAAAAAAAGTGACAAGCAACATATCTCGACAAAAACAAAGGCGGTCTCTCCACTGCGCATCCTCTTTACCATAATTAATTAAAATGACAATTTTTTTACGTTATTGTCAATTATTTTGAAGCGTGTTATAAAGGGCCAAATAAGAAAGCACTTTATTGTTTACGGAACTTAAGCTAATTTTTTTCCTGAAAAATTAGAATGACGAGTTACGAGCGAAGGAACTGACGAGCAGCGTTCCGTAGCGTATCTCACCCTGAACTCGAACACCCTTCAAGGGAGCACAAGGAAGCAACAACCAGTACACGTAAGCAATTAGTCGCAACCAAACGGAGATTAAATTACGTATCATTCGCATCAATAATATCGAATTTATTCCAAATTTTGTGCTTTTCAGGAGAGACATGGCCGTGATGTTGCTATTTCTATGCAAAGTCAGAATTTTTAACAGGGATTTGTTATTATTTGTGACACTGCTAACACTCATTTCATCAAAACTCGTGACAATTTGGAAAGTATGAGTAACACTGCTGATATTACGCACTATTATACTATTTTTAATATTTTCATAGTATTTTCATTCTTACGATGATCTAATTTGTTTAACATTTTTGCACATTAACCAGCACTGAGATTTCCAGCTTCGCCTAACTCGTTCATGACTCTTCATTTGCTGTGTGTCGGACATATTACTATTTACTAGAAAACCTTAATCCAATTATGCATTCACTGAAGAAAATACAATTCAGGCTCTGTGTTCCTACGCTATCATTCACATTGAGAATGAGGCTCATGTTAAACTATGGAAAACAGCGTGAGTTTATGTAATTAGCTGTCATTCTATGGCGTGCAGAAGTGTACAGTTGTGCCTCAGGAGTTGGAAACTATCCATCATCGTTGCAGCTGCTACCCCAACACTGCATTCCAGAACTAACCGTGTACATCCTCTTGGAATAATTCCTCTTTCAATGTTGTGATGAAATACTAAACCCTAACAACGTATATCCTCTGCACGAGCTCTGTTTAGGTTTTCCGAATGAGACCAGAAATTATCTTGATCTATAAGATTGCTCCAACCGCTTGTACCGTGTCAGGAAACGGGCGGTGACTAACTCTAAATAATTGCTCGAGTTAAGGGAATTAAGTGAATTTAGCGCCGAGTCGACCTTGTGTGTACATCCGACCCAAGCGACTGTCAGGTTTTGATCATACATAAGTGGGCTAGTTTTGCTCAGGGCCTCAGTTTTCGTTGGTTGTCTGCACTCACACATGGCACAGGAAAATTGATGCCGGGATTCCCAAAAAATACTCGCACGGTCTTTCTTGTTTATTTTTTCACAGAAAGTGATTTTATGAACGATTCTTAGTTGTTAATGAGGATTTTGTAGTACGAGAGGGCAGAGTTGATTCAATACATAAATAAATGTTCTTGCTGCAATGTTTTTTCTTGTTTGAATGCAGTGTGTGAAGTTTTCAGTACCGGCAGTTAGCGAAGACCTCAGTGCAAACAATACTATCAAGTCACTAGTGCACAACTGCTTATGAATGAATGATAAAATATTTTGTAGTTTTAAGAAGAAAATTGCATAAAGAATGCGATGATCAGACGCAGAAACCAACTCAAACGCCGAGTAGAAAACGAGCCCATCTACTGTCTCAAGACGTACAATCGAGAGACTGATTGAACACGTGTTCAATTAAAAGTAATGTGACCTTTTTACTCAATCTACGTCAACAGAATTGTGTTATTTTATTCTTCAATGTTCTGTAGCCTCTCTCTCACTAGCATCAATTTCTATGCGTTATATAGAAGAATTTAACGGTCAAATAATTTAGGTTAACTGCTTCATGAGCAGCACAACTATTTGACTGACGTGCAGAATCAAGACTCTTACACTGCACGAGCTGTGCATGGCTTGAGTGTTGCTCCTGTACCTTAGAAATTATTAGGTTTGTTTTACGACGCTACTGGTAACATTTATTTTCTTAGGGTTGCGATGGCATTTTGTGAATATGCGTTGGCTGAATTAATATCTACACCAACAGTTGCTGTCTTAGTCCCACAACTACAGTATGCTGAAAAAGCAATTTAATTTTCTCTAGAGATGTATCGCAGAGTTTATTTCAGTAGCGTGACGATATTTTGAAAATTTAAAGTTATCTTCATGTAAAGTTCGAACCCTGTAGAAAATTCTGTTAAAATTCTTAATGTCTTTGGAAGGGATAAAAAAATTAAAATCCTTAAAAAGGCTTGCAATAATACATACCATCCATAACAAACACTCGAACGCTACGTGAAAAGATTATAGATAACGGATGGATTAGTTTTTTATTACGTTTTTTAATGAATTTACTGCCGGTAGTCTTCAGATTGTGGTTCAGATTGATACTCTGTTACTAGAAAAACGTTCGCTTATTTTTTGACAATTGACGCTGAAGAGCCATAGCCACGATTGAGATAGCTTAGATACTTTGAAATAAAGCTAAGCGAGACAAATTCCGTGTTGCAGCGGCAATGACCTGATGACTAATTTAATGCAAGTACCGGTCATTGACGTAGCAAATATCCATCATTGGGACCACTTGAATTTGTTCAATAACAAGACAACAATTGAAAGCGCAGCTCATGGATGAACTAGGAGACATGATGCAATTTGCCCAGAAGATATTCAACATTTCTGGAATCGAGTGAAACTGTAGCATGCGTTCAAACATTTTATGTCAATACGAACGTATTTGTTTGCGGGAAATGTTCTAATACCATCATCTAAACTTGAATATTTTGCTTCCAGTTACACAATGACACGTCCACGATTATTACATCCGCGGCAACATCAGTTGCCTCAGCTGCTTGTACTGCTGCTACTGTGGCGTGCAGGAGGTGCAGTTGCGCAGGTCGATGCTGTGCCTCCTGCCCTCCTGGAGCAGGCGCTGCAGGAGGGGTTCAAGGCAGCGCAGCAGCAGCGCTCCTACGAAGCAATACTTGGTCAGTGACTACATTATTCTAATGTCAAGGATCTTGAATGAGGGTGTTAGCAACACTAAATACTTTCTACTATTATCAGATATTTAAAATTTTAGGGCACCCGAAAAAAAAAAATTCTGCCTTATCGACAGTGAAACATTCAATTATTGAATTAATGCTACTGAACTCTTTTTCGGCCGTCTGGAACTTTGCTCAGAATTTACAACATTAGAAATCAGTAGCTGAAATGTTAAAAATTTTAAAGCAGAGAACGTACACCAGATTACGACCTCTGGTCAATTATGACTACATAACACTGACCACAATTTTCTCTGTCCAACTAAAATTTGGCCTCCATAATATGCTGACTTTTTAAATTAAGAATTTCATACACTCATCAAGTATTATCTTAAAGACTAAGTTCATTTTTTACTAAATAATTGAGCCAAAAAATCTTGATTTCTTCAAATGCGTCTGTACAAATCTGAAGAAATTCAATCCATTTCCTACCTTTAGAACAAGCTCAGAGCTCTAATGACTGCAGATAATGATAATTTTTTTCAGGTCGCCGTCTAGTGTTCTTGCTATCATGCATCACATGTATAGTGAAACACGTGACTAGGTCTAGTGGTCGTGCAGCCGTGTACGGTGATGGAGGCAACACTATTTTCCTTTCATTTTATAGCATGCTACCCTTGCTTAAATTGTACTGTATTAGGAATAAAATTAATTGAATGGAAATTTTTTATGATTGAAAATTCGAGCACATATCTCTTCTTTTTCCACCTTTCTACCCATAACTTTCCTTTTTTAAATAGAAATGCCATTCGAATCGCTTCCTCATTTTTCCCAACTAACGTCAGACATCACCGAAAACTTCACAATTGGAGTATGTATTATTTCACTTTAAAAAAACCCTCCTCCTAGAAACCTTTCCTGCGCAGGTCTGTCCATCAGAGGAACGGAGGAGTTGGACGACGCAAGTTCCAAGCTGTTTGAATTCAGGCGTCCTGAACCGGACTCCAAATCTCAGTCCGTGTGTCTGGGTGCCTCGCTGCTCGAAGTCTCCAAGTATCTCAAAGAGAGGTACGTCCTGTCTTCCTTCACACCCAGGCTTAGAAGTTTTAACTTGACTATTGTATCCTATATTATAAATAAAATACCTACAAACTATAGAAACATCATTTCACGCAGTTATAGAATTTAAGAATTACACCCTATATCAACTTGGCATGTTTTAGGTATGAAATTTGCCATTTTCAGTAAAATTCAAGATGTGTTAATATGACACATATATTGCATATATTGAATGAGATGAATTGTATATAAGATAAATTTGCAAGTACAGCATTGTCATCTTAGTTATGGCAAACTGATGTACAATAAAAGCTTGTTTGAACATGGGACACCAACAAAGAATAATGACGCAACACACGCAAAGTATAATCACATGAAACAAATCACAACGCAATTTGATCTGGTACTGCTAGTTGATGCCCTGTAAATATTGCTCACTAGCAACATGCATCGGCAGCAGGGTGCTATATCTGGTCTAGTATCTAAAGAACTTGTACTAAACTCGTTTGATGGAATGAAAGATCATGAAACACGTAAATTGAAAAGTAACTTGTAATCTTAGTTTTTGTATTAAAATTGAATGGATGAAGTTACAAATGAATTAAGTGGACTCATAATTAAGTGTGGATTAACAAGAATTATCATAGGTATTAATTTTTAGATTATTGAATACTAGAATTATTGACTCCGCAGGAAAAACTGATTTTTAAAAAAAATTACAGCTAATTTTTGATACGACTATCAACATTATTGTTATTATTATAATTTATTTTGTGATTGTCATTATTGTTTGTTGATTAACTATTATAAGTCGTGCAAATATGTACGTTTTCTCTTTTTTGTATGTTTTTATTCCCCTTCGTATTCATTACTCAATATGATTCTAATGATCTTCAGAATTAATATATGTATTACTGTTATGTTCCAGAATGTATTTTATTTCTGCTAGAGGTTCTATTCATTCGAGTATACATGTTTATCCCTTTCGTTTGAATGGATTTTACAGTACATTTCTCCTTTTCAGGCTTCCTGGAACGACGGAAGAAGCAGTTCGGAGAGTCCAAAGTCAGACTCTGAGATCTGGAACCTGCCAGCGTCTCTTGAATGAGGCTGGATCAGACTGCGATGGAGTCAGAGTCGACCCATTGCCAAGATGTAATCCTGGTAACCCTTACAGGTTCGTAACACCCAAACCTCAAAATACCTTTTCAAATCGGGCAAAACTGATAGCTAAAATTCAAAAGTCGAATCGTTAATATGGCTTATAGCACTGAAAAAATTCAAAGTGAGGTAGTATGAAGTTTTTTTCCTCCCTCAACGTTCAAAAAATTGTTTAATCGAGTAAATCTAGAATGCTGATAACTCTCTCACCGGACAAATAGTGCTCAATACAATACCTAAATACCAAGAGCACATCGAACATCGGAGTTGCAGGAGGTTGTAATAATCAAGGTAACGAAATTATAGAAAAATGCATCACCCTTCTACATCAGTCTTTAGAGTTTTCGTTTAGAAAAAAGTGAGCTGGAAATTTTTTTTTCACAGCTTCAGAAGATATTTTTCATTCTTTCTACTTCGATTCGCGAAACTTAAAAGGGAATGATATCTAAAGTCTCATGAATGATTTAATTGAGAAAGCGATAACAGGAAGAGTTTGTGCTCCTGACTGAACTGACAAGAAAAAAGCTTAGTTGCAAAGAGCCTTATTTGCTTTTATGTATGCTGCTATGAAATTATATGATTTTTTGAGCAGGACATTCGATGGGACTTGTAACAGCGTCAGGAATCCTCTCTGGGGGTCGTCTCGTAGACCCTTCACTCGTTACATCAGACCTTCTTATGAAGATGGTGAGCGCGTGCTTCACTGCAATGCATTAACATAAAGTAGATTACAGTGCAACATTAATTTATAAGTGTCACAGCAACTGTAATGGCTCTCACACATGGCATAGCAACTCTAAACTGATGCTGGACAAACCTGAACTTTAGAGCGCCTCTACACAGCTCTCGGAACAAGATTGCTGCACTGTACTCCGGAATACAATTTAAAAAAAGTCTAACTATTATTACTTATGCTTTAATTTCTTAAGATGTTACTTAATGAAAAAAGTAATTTTCAATTGGCTAATTTCAAGATTTTTTATTCGCTACCTTCCTACATTTTTCTGTGCTTAGAACTATTTCCTACTTTAAATTTTCTTGTATGCTGACTTGGGTTCAATTGATTAATCAACTGTGATTAATAAGAGATTTAATAGTAAAATAGAATGCATGAATAAAATTAACACTCCATTCCAGGTTTGGATGAGCCCCGTGGATCCAGACGGCCTCCTAACAGTGCACTGCCCTCTCCAAGACAGGTGAGACTGGAGGCATGTGCGACTGTGTGACGTCAGAGAGTTTTGATCTATCCAACTTCTCCAGCACCTTTTCTGGAAATTGTTGAAGTCAAATTCTGCCCAGGTTTACAACTCTGGAGTATCTAATGCTATCTCTTACATTCGTTAAACATGTCAAGTACTTGCAGTACCTCTAAGGTATAATTGACATGTTCACCTTAACACATGGAATGAACTTTAAAAAGACAACTTTCAGCTAAGTTACATGCAGGTTCGATTGAACAGAAGAAAATGTTGCAAAGTTCATGAATTCTGTGACAATATGGAGCTGCCAATACCTTCTAGGCTACGATGAGACAACTGCTTCTTCTTAAGCTATGTTTCATGTTTCATATTAAAGTTATTAAGCTATCATAGGCATGGTAACATTAGGGATGATAACATAAGCAGCTTAAACCTTGATCCTTTATTAATTCTACCGTGCCTTAGTTTTCATGGCCTCCTGCTTCCGTAAGGTCTTAGCTTGTCTGTTTTGGTATAGGATTGATTACCTTTTATATGTGAGCAACTTGTCACTTTTCAAATTTTCCCTTTCATATATGAGCGAATTAATTCAACATATCCTATACTAAATTGGTTATTTTAACATAATTATTGTTTTTCAAGGACGCGTTCTAAAACTGTACAAGTTTAATTTTTTCCACAATGGCAATGAAAGTGATATTTTTTCACTCAAGACGTAACTGAATAAAGTTAATCTAAAAATAGTTGTGCTAAGTTTTGAATATGAAATATTGGTTAATCGCTATACCATTCCGAGTCCTAAAGGTATTGATTGTCTTTCAGAAAATAACTCAAGTTCTCCTCTGTCATCTATCGGAATCTGGACATCATGAATTTTTTCATCATGAATTTATAAAGTATTCGACACGGTTACGCCAATTTCATCGGCTTACCTTTTTTAAGTCGCATTTTTATATCCAAGATAAGGGAAAACTGCCTTTGAATTTTTTGATTACTATAAAAAACGTTTACCATGTAGCAGCCTTGGTATTTCTGGAAAAATTTAAAAATGTTATCTTATGCGATACATTTGACGATGTTGTTACAGTAGTGTTTAGCTGTAAATTACATTCCTAAACATGAGCTAATGATTATGTGTACGGCAGATCAGCGTGGAGTTCTCCCAAGGCTTCAGCGGACGACCAAAGCCCCTCCTGAAGATTACCTCCCTTGTCATGCAGTTCGGGCAGTTGCTGGACCATGACCTTACACACACTCCTGAAAGCGCTGGTGAACTTCAATTTGTCTCTTAAATTCGCGCAAACTGTCATTGTAAAATCACAATATTTATGATAATATTTTGTTGCAGTGACTTGAAGTACTTCGAACCGTAATTAACAACGATTTTTTATCAAGCTCAATAGACACACGCATAGTAACTCAATATCGAACAGAAGTAATGTATCATGGCACGTTGCTTATTGCATAAACCTTCATAAGAACTAAGATAAAAAAATGGAGAGTCCAGTCACAGGTAATGTTTTTAAGAGTCTCGCAAGAATTTGCCATGAGGATCTGGTAAGGAAGTGAAGTGCCGCGTTCTCTCAAATATTTTCTCCTAGTAACTGCTGAGCATGAAATTTTCAGCATACTAGTAAGAATTTAATCAGTTTTCAAATTGAAATTAAAAATTACTGCACGTGCCAGGACTGTGAACATTTAATCTGATTGACTTCGGGATTTGCAATAACTGTATTTTAGTTTTTCCCGTTCATATATCGATACAAGATTTACCTTCGTATTTCATTGAACCTGAAAAATGATTACCTGAACAGTTCGTGGCAACGGCAACACTCTACTACCACTGGGGTGTTGTGAGAGGGGTGTCCCTCCGTCCCTTGAAGATCAACAGAGAGTCCCTGACTGTCGTCCCATCGACCTGTCCGACGACCCCTTCTTCGCCAACCTCGGCAGGTCCTGCATGCGTTTCGTGAGGTCCCTGGTGGCTGACCCTGGCTGCAAGCTTGGTGAGGTTGTCATCCTTCCGTAAACTTAAATAATCCATTGCAGCTTTATGAGTAGTTGTTTTAGATGGGGCTCAACGAACGGTTTTTTATGAGATACGCAAAATAACGTCAGCTGTTTCTTGAAGTAGTTACTTTCGTTTCTATTTTGTATCCTAAATTACTCGCGAATGATTAGGTGCTAAAAAAGTGTTATCAGCTAGAATATTTAGTGTTGGAAGACATTACTCCGACGTAGAAATTTACTCCACTTATAGACTGCAAGATCAACTATACCAAATTCAGAAACCGTTGACAGGTTTCATAAGAATAGGAACGTTAATAATACGATTTTCTCATGACATAACTTTTTTTATGTAAGAAAATTGTAAAGTGTATGTACAGCACATAATAAACATTATTATACATAGTTGTGTGACTGGTTGCTCGAACTTGCAGATTTTGGATAATTATCTTTCACATTACGACGCTTGATAAATGGTATGAGAGCTTCAAAAATGAAAAAAGTATAGAAAGGCAAGCACAACTTGCAGCAAAATCGAATATTCAGTTAATTTTAAACAAACGCACAAACTTGACCACGAATTGATGGTGCATGAAAATACGTATGTCATACTAGTAATTACTTAATCCAAGAAAATTAGAAGAGATGAAACTTCTGCCCTGACTCAAAAGATGAGAGTGGAAAAATTCTAACTTTTCAAAATGATTTTTGAGAATCAGTAGTAGATTTTAGTAAAAAATATTGATTGTGAAAGAAAAATTTCTTTAATACCTGTTTTGTGAGCACGGACGGGTGCTTGCAATCTAGTGAAATGCTAAATCGTCCTTTGACTTCCTTCAAATGAGGACCAAATAGATTTTCATGACTAATTGAACATTAAGTTTAACTCTTCATGGGGATCACAGATCTTGATATGAGGGATCGTGACTGAAGACGAGTTTTAATAATTTAAAGTCATTCTCGAAGTGTCTTGTATTTTCTTAGACTGTATTTTCCCCAGGACCAAGAGAGCAGCTGAACCAGGTCACCTCATTCTTGGACGGCTCAGTTCTCTATGGAACTTCACAATTCCTGTCCAACCACCTGCGTGATCCCGTCAATAGAGGACTGTTGAGAACCACTCGGCCGCCCGGGAGCTCCCCAGCACACGGGACCAGTTGTCCCGGTAGCTTCTGCAACGCAGCGCTGCTCCCGGAGCAGCGGTGTCATGCACAGACCACTCAGACTTGCTTCATCTCAGGTACGTCCTCCTGGTGTGCAGACTCGTATGACTGCTAATGATTTTATTAACAAATATTAGCGATTAACTTATTATGAAGGATCATTCAAAGAGTTTTTAATACATTGGTCACTTCCACAAGGTGGGTCATCAAACTATTCACGTCGATCTCCAAAAAATAGTAAATTCGTTATTTTGGTTCTCATTTTCTCGTCTGTATTCCGGGCACGCTATTTTAAAGACGATTAATTTGCAACAACGTACGCAAGCATGAACCGTCACGGCTGTTCTGGATAGGTTTCATGTTTCAAGTTCTGTGTTAATGTTTATGTTTTAGGTTCATTAAAATAAAGCATATGACGTAGAAATACTTCACTTTTGAGAATTATCAACAGTGAATTACCCTATATTAATTACTTGTCTCATGGACAATGCCAGCTCACTTAATAAACTGCAAAATATATTTCAATAATTACAATATATCATTTGTCAAACGTATGAAATGAAAATTATATATATTTAATAGTGCATGTGTGTCAATTAATAATTGATCAATTTACCATGCATCATTATGTTATTTCAGAGTTATGTAACTCCTGATAGAAATTATAAGACGCGCTATGGATCGAACCTACAACTGCCATGTAGCACGTGGGAAAGTTGATGATTGCCTACTGGGGCGCATGCGGGTGTTTTTCATACTTTATTATCATTTTACAGAGGATATCAAATAATTATACATTTTATGTGGTGTGGGCATGCTTACTAGGGTCACAAGAACTACCCTACTGAGAAAAAGGGGACAGATGCAGGAATAGTTATCTTTTCAAATGATTTAAACAATCAATGTGTTAAGCCAATATGAAGAGTTAAAAACATGTCTTCTCCTCTCTATTTTCTTGGATGCTTGGGTTTCTTGCAGGAGATGGCAGAGCAAATGAGCAGCCTGGTCTAACATCGCTGCATGTGCTACTCATGAGAGTGCACAACTCCGTGGCCGAGGGTCTAGGCACACTCAACCCCACCTGGGGCAGCGACAAAGTTTTTCAGGTACTGCATTTTAAAGCTGTTAAATATGTGAATAAACTTATCGATTGAAGTGTGCACTAGTTTTAAAAAACAGTGAAAACATAAATAGATAATTATGTCATCAATGACCAACCCACATATTTGCGACAAAAACCAATCATTTCAGATATGACCAAGAAGCATCTCACAATATCTCTTAATACAACTCCCGCTGATGGCGCTGAAACCTATTCCTTCGACGGCTCTAACGAATAGTTATTTCACCGTATTCAAGACTCATACATGCATGATTATTTCCTTCCGCAGGAATCCCGCCGCATTGTCGTGGCGCTGCTGCAGCAGGTTGTGTACCGTGAGTTCTTGCCCGTGGTGCTGGGGTCCGCCCCTATGGATCACTTCAACCTGTGGCTGGAGAGAGACGGCTACTCAGGAGCTTACAATGAGTCTGTGGACCCTACCACACCCAACGTCTTCGCCACTGCTGCCTTTAGGTGTCAACAATCTTGAGGATACTGTCATAAGCATAACTCTCAGAAATGATTGTTGTGTAACTTCTCATTAATTTTAACGAGCAGTTCATGTAATCTAACCAGTCACTATGATTTATTTAAAAATAATTTTCATCAGCTTACTGGTGTTGAAAGCCAAAAAATTATTCAAAGAGAATTTAATAAAAAAATGCAAAGCTAAAATTGACTTATGTAGTCATCACAAAGATTTGACTTGCCTCTGCAGAGAATGGCTTACAATAACACTAACGTTGACAGAATTCTTTTTATATGTAGTTTAAATTTGGATGTAATTGTTGATATTAATGCTATGCTTTGAGTAGTTTAAGATAATAGGAATCTGCTGAATTTGTAGAATTCGTGAATCAATCAAAAGGTTCTCGTGAGTACATCATTCTATTACCTTATTATCTCTATAACTTTAAATCACAACTGCTTTCTCTCTGATGAGAAAGAGCACTAAGCAGGAATATCTTAAGGCTCGTAGTCAGCATATGACACAAAAAGTATGAGTTTTTGCACCTTAGGGATTTTCTCCTTTATGCTCGCTTACTACGAGTTCATTGATAGCGAGCCTCATTTCAACTAATTATTACTCGTATATTAAAAATGTCATAATTTGATACGGTTCTCTGACAAAAAAATGTTTTGATCAGATTCGGTCACAGCCTCGTTGACGACGTCCTCATGCAAAGTCCCACCTCGAATATCACACTCCTGAACTCCTTCTTCAAACCCGACATCCTGAAGCAGCCAGGCACGCGTCCGTCTCAGTTCCTGCAGAGTCTGACGGTGCCCTCGTCTCAAGACCCTGACGAATTCATGGTGTCCACACTCACCAACAACTTATTTGGGTCTCAGCGCTTCCCCATTGGCTTAGATCTTTATGCCCTCAACGTTATGGTGAGACAAAAATCATTCCACGAAAATAGAGTTTTTCTCGATCCAGTTGTTTTCCTCACTAGGGAATTCGTCCTACATCAAGCTGCTCATAATAAAAAGTTGAGAAATGGTCTCAAAAATACTTGCATTTTCATACTTGCATTACCCATTTTCTACCTTCACGAGTGAATTGGCAGATAAAAACTTTGAAAATCATTCATAGAACAGGGCCATTATGAAACTGTTCAAAACGTTGTTCTCGACAGTAAGAATTGTCTGTAGAATTTTAAATAATTCGAATTCTTCAAAGTTAGTTTTCCTGATTAACAAAATCTTTAAAAATCACTTCAGGCTTCTGATAATACTGATTATCGAAATTACAATGGCACATAAGAATATTTCTGTGGTTTTCTTGCAAGAACTAGTACACGGTTCAAAATATTGGTTTACTTAAGACAACTCAGAGGATTAAGTTAAAGTATTTATCTGGTTGCACAGAGGGGACGAGACCACGGTATCCCGCCTTACAACGAGTGGAGGTCAGTGTGTGGGCTTCAGAGAGCTGCTTCCTTCAATGACCTGGCCACAATCCTGCCTCTGGCCTCCGTTAACAAGTTCAGGAAACTTTACAAGTACGGAGAGAAGTTTGAAAAATAAATGTTTTTAAAATCAAGTTTTTTGAACACGTTGAAAGTTATGGTAAACTAGAAATACTTTAGGAAGATGGTAATAAATGAAAATGATATTTACCAGTGCGATATGACTAATTTTCATCTCCATTTTAATAAAATTGTGGTACTGTTATTCCAATTTATCTCTGTTATAAAAATTTTCGTTTGAAATGGCGTGCTTTTATGGAAGAATACCATGAGCACAATTAATATTTGTGTCAATTTCATTTATTTTACCCCACTATAAATGTTTTAATTTCAATACTGCTATTGTTTCACTTCATTTGGGAAAGTTCACTTTTTTGTTGCACTAACTACGTTTTTGTTAATTAAGTGATCATGGAGTAACCGCCATTTAACAGGCGTGGTATGTATTCACACAAAGCTTCATGCAAATCAACATGCACTCTGATTTCTGTTCTAAAATTAATATGTACCAATTTGTCTCCAGGTCTGTGGACGACTTAGACCTGTTCCCTGCAGCCCTGGCAGAACCGCCTCTCGGGAACGGCATCCTGGGACCCACTTTTTCTTGCCTCATTGGACAGCATTTCCATGATATCAAGGCAGGGGATCGCTTCTGGCATGAGAACCCAAGACAACCTCAACCCTTCAGTCTTGGTTGGTTCATGAAGGATAGCAACAACTCATAAAGCGTCATTTTAATTCAATCACATGTAGTTGTTTCATTTATTTTTTTGTGAATTCATACACTAGAATTTAATTCACCTTGATTAGGAACTTTTTGAATTCATTCATCACGAGCTCGTATAGATCAGTTATTTAAATCGCTGTACTATTGGGTGGCTGGTGAAGGTCCATAACACTGAGGAGTGCTATTTTCATGGCAAATATCCGCTGAAATGCCAAAAAAATTTAAACAATGAGCAATGCTAAGGACTGTTGGCTTTTCATTACAAATACTCATAAATATAAAATTATGATACAAATGCCCAGTGAAATGACATAAAACAACTCTTAAAAAATTGAAATATCTAGTTTATTTTGCGTACTTATGATAATTACTTTTCACAGAATGCTACATTATTAATGCAGTAATTTTAAGAGATGATTTTACGTACGTTTTTCCTGCAATTTGTTGCTAATTGAAACATTTAGTCCAGATTATGATACTCAGAATTATATGCCAGTGATGTAAAGTAACTGGAGAAACAAGAAATTTTCTAAGACGGACTGTATTATTCACTTAAGTATTTTTTTTAGCTCAGTTGCGTGAGTTGCGTAGCATTTGGTTCTCGTCGCTGTTGTGCCACCACACCAACATAGCAGCCATGCAACCGAGTCCTTTCCTGGCCCCTGAGCCTAACAGGTGAGTCCACTGCTCCAATTTTCCTATTTCATGCCTACATTTATAAAAAATATTCTATTTTTGTATGTCACGATGTCTATTAGTTCGTGCTTTTCTTATTCCTAATTCTTTTTAAATTAAATCCCAGGTTTCACTACTCTCAATCCAAGAGTGTTCAGTACATAACTATTATTTATTGAGGACTACTAGCTGCACAACGTAGCTCTCACACAGATAAGCAACAAAGGAGGAAAATACCGAAAAAAGTTATTGTAATTTTAAGAAGCTCGACGATTCACTCTCAGGGCGTAGCTCGGCTACGGTCAACGAATGTACTCGATTAAAATGTTAGAACCGACTTAGTATGAGCCTCTGTGAATTTAATTCTTTTTCTCTATTGGAAACAAGGTAATTATGAGACTCCTCATCAATGAATGTCAAAAATCTCATTTACATATTCCATTCAATGATTCATTCGTCCATTTGGTCCCGATATGCCTTTTCTTGAACCAAATTGTATTAGTGGTGTTTTCGAGGTAGTCTTTTAGCGTTTTAACTTAATATAAGTGCGGATTGTTTTAAAATCAGAAGGCACTTCATATTTTTTCTTCTGAATTTCATTATTATTTCGTTTCGAATATAGTTGAATTATTATGTATTATTCTCTCCTTACGCTACTAGAACTGGCAAACATGTTCGCTTTAGATATTATCGGTGTACCATTATCCTACCGTGCGCTCTCGACAGCAGTCGGGCTACAATAGTTATATGTTGGTAAATGATAACAATAAATAAACGAAAAAAACATAAGAGCGACATCGCTTCAGTGAAGGTAGACGTAAGGATTACTGTTGATTCGGCATTAGTTTTCTGAACAATGGGTGGCGCATGATATTTTTCCCAATTTAAGAGTAGGAGTGAGAACTGCAGAGCATTTGAATATTATGCGTGGTAACCAATTTATTTGAGACTCCAAACGTGGTTTTAACCTAGAATTTCTCATTAAGTTATCGCACTATCAGTTGAGTAACAATTCTCTATTACAAGGCACAACTCACTTCTCTACTCGTCTTATGCTATTTAATGCTTGATTTTATTGTCACTATTACTCTCAGATTATTTTTTAATCCAAAAAATGTATTATGGTATTCTTTAATATGTTTGCACGACCATTTTGTCTTCAAACCTAATGGTTGTGAAGCATTTAGATGACCGTTTTATGGTAGCATTTAAAATCAGACGCTCTACAGACATTTCTACTTTTATTTCGTTCAAAATTCATGATTAGCTTTAACGTCGGACGTTGAGTCTCCGATTGATTGAATTGAGAGTAAACAATAAAGCTAATTTTAAGATAATTTTAAACTTGAATGAAATACTTTGATTACAGAGTCGTAAACTGAAATGCTTTATTTTTAATATAATGGTTTTGAACAACTGAAACGAGTATTTCAAGGTACAGTACATGTATTGAAAATTTTAGTAGGACTTAATTTTTAATTGTTTTCAGGAATCCTTTGACCAACTGCCTTTCATTCAAGAAGCTCGACCTCCGACCCTGGCAGGATGGCTTTGTAGCCATCCAAGATTCTCCGACAGAAAGGCCGGCGCCTATTGTACCTGTCTCAACGCAAACTCCAAGACCTCTAGTAACCCAATCGTTCAGGCCAGTCACTCAAAGACCCTCTTCCACAGTAGGTCCTATTATCCAGACAACTTCGCCTAGGCCTGTTTCTACAGTGTGGACCAGTTTGCCTGCTACACGTCCTACTCCTTCACCTACTAGACCGACACTTCCTTCACGTAGACCGACATTTCCCTCACGTAGGCCGACTGTTTCCTTCACTAGACCGACTCCTTCCCCAACTAGACCACTGGTTTCCCAAACATCGTCATCAGTGTTTCCAACCTGGACCCAAATTTCTGCCAGTCGGCCTACAGCTTCCCCCTCACGACAGCCTGTCACTCCAAGTTGGCCGTTAATTAGTTCCTCTCGTCGACCTGCCAGCCCACCAGAAATCAATGTACCACCTTACCGCCCAACCACTCAACGCCCAATTCTGCAAACGCAACCGTCATACTACCCTCAGCTTCCGCCTTTTGGGTAATGTATCTTATTTTACCGTTTTTTCTTCTTGTTTTGGAATGGAAGATTGATTTTTCCTTTAAGTTTCGAAACCGTGAGAGTAAAGGTAGATTTAATCAGGCACAGATTCACGAAACAATTACTGTTAAAAGACAAGTTTCGTATCCTTTACATACTTCAATGCATCCAAATAGTAATTTGAACAAATATATCGTGCATTAATTTGTACAATTGACAGCAGCTGATCTTAGGCGAGGTCTCGGAGACAGTACTGAACACATTCACGCTGTACAGAATTCAAGGCAAATGGAGACGCTACCACACCACAAATATTGTTCGTAGAAATACAAGCAAGGGTGGAAAGGGGCTGGGGTGGAGGAACAGGAACGAGCTTCCTTCTATTGGCCAGCCTCTTTAATTAGAGAGAAGAGAGTCAGAGCGCATCAACTTCCTTTCCTTTAAGCTTTTTCTTTACCTCTTAATTTCCAACAAGTCCACTTTAGGCGTTTCACTTCAACTCTTCCACTACCCAAGTGATAAAGTCTTTATTTTTGTAATTTACAACCGAAGTGCCTCTCAAATAGTGGGATCAGCTTCCCGTGGATCAGATTCTTTAAGACATTCTAACCTTTTGACTGAGTTTTTTTTGGTAAATTTGTAAGGGATCATAAGTTTTTTAGAAAAGTTTTGAATTTACATTTAATTTTGTCGGTTTTCAAACCATATTGTTCTCTCTTCATGCGTTCAGCGGTGCAATGGATCGCTATGGGCAGGGACTGATTTTGCAACTATTTTTTTCTGTTTTACTACTTCTCAGTTCTTTTCCTATCAGCATAGCAGCTCTTACAGTACTGAACTATTAGTTGTTTTGATGTAAAACGAGCAAGGGCTTAAATTATGGCTCATAATTTGTTTAGTATTGTCAGTCTTCTGCAAAGGTACAGTTTGAAGAGCGAAAACTATTGAAAAGGGCTTTCGCTTATACTCACATTTAAATGTTCTTGTAGAACATATATTCCACGTCTTGCATGAATTTTCCTGAATTGACTTTTTATGATTTACCTTCAATGATTTTTGGTGTTCTTTAACGCAGGATACAGTGGAGCATTCAATGTTCTGATGTTATTTTTTGCAATCACTTTTGAACACGTGGGTCAGTAGCTGCATTTTCCAAAAAGGCTGCAATCAGTTTTAGAACACTTCCTGATGCTTTATTCAGTAGTTCATTTTTTTGTAAAGAAGTGCTCACCCAATAGACTTCGCCTTCATTTCTGGGGTGTTTTAATTGCCTGGTATGTGTAGTTCTTAAGAAAGCATTAAACCAAACTGGTTCTTCAGTTACCGATGAAAATACATTCATTTTAAATGTCACTCATTTACCGAGTGAAGTTTAGACAGCAAAAATAACTTGTTTTTACTGTCCTGATGCACCTTATTGTAAGCATGTTTAGCACATATAATGAAATATATCATTGAAGTAAAATAAGTGAACGAAACAGAATTTACGCTACACCCTTAAAGTTTAGTAAAACACTACCCAATTAGAAACTCTTACTTAACCTCTTTATGCAGTACTCGAATAGTACGCCTATTTTCCTTTGGGTAAACTGTATGCTCATGTGCTTAGAAGATGTCCAAGTATTGCTGGAAAAAGATAATATGATGCAAATATACACATATTGTAGATTACTTTACTAGGCACTAGCCCTCGGGATTACTCAGCACTTTTGTAATGTCTGGACGATGTAAATTTTTTATTATCTGGAAACACCTGTTGGTGAATGAGCAAAGCAAGGTTACGATTTGTGCCATTGCATGCGGCGTCTGTAAGTTCAGTAACCTCACGTGGAAAATATGTGAACTCAAGCGTGATGTTCATAAATTTCTGCGTTGTTACTTCATAGTGCCACGATGAGCTATGCTCTTATAAGTTTTATTTTCACTTTTTCATCAGTTTATTACTAAGCTGCTGTCTGTCACTTTCACCAGACAATTACAGTTACTATTCTAGTAATAAAAATTGACAAAATCGATGTAACGAAGCGAAACACCCTTGATAAAATGATTCACTTCCTCTACACAGGCGGTGTCGTGCGCTGGGTGTGTGGAGAACAATCTCCGGCATGGATTTCTGGTGCACAACCAACTGCTATCATCCAGGCTCATCCCACTGCCCTGCAACCCACTGCTCCTGTTCCTGAGTTTGCTTCCAATCGCATTGCCAACTGTTACAGGCCTTGAATCTCCTATTTTCCTGTAACCGCTGTAACTGTCCACTGCAAAAAAACTCTTACGACCTCACAGCTTCTTTTTTCAAATACTATCACTCTGACGTCTGCTGTGATTATGAGATACAAAACATAATGACTTGTAAAATTAGCAAAATTGCAAAGGATCTGTGATAATTTATATGCATTCCAACAATTCTTTGATCTTCAACTAGCATGTTTGGACAAACTGCTGGCTGTCTGAGTTCAGAGATAACGAAATAAAATGTGAGACTTTTCTTTAGAATTTAACGGGAATTGAGCACTAAAAGTAAGTTATGAAAAAATATTGGAACTGGGGTCTTTGAGGTATTCATTTGACCACTTGCATGTTGGAATATTCAAATTTGAGTTACTGCATCAGCTTTCAGAGTTTTAAAAAGAGTGAACAAAAATTAAGTGGAATATCTGAAGATTGAGTGTTTGCAGTAAAGGTGCTATCTTGTGCAAAAGTCAAGTGCAGTTTACGAGCAACAGGTATGTATATAAAAAAGGAAATCAATACTTGCCATTGAGTTGCTTTACTGGAATGAAGTCTTACGCTTAGTTATGAGGTATATCAGAGTTCAGCACATTTTGCTTTGTTTTTAGTTCATTGCATGTAATCGCTAGGAAAAAGCTATAAATCATATTTTTGAATAAATTATACTTTATGAGCAGTTAATATGGAATCAGAGACAAGCGATCTATATAAAGGTTACTTTAGCCTGTGAAATTCATTCTCCTTTTTATTCAGGAGTCTAACGACAGGACCATGATTTAACTTGCCGTTTCTTTATTCTAACATTGTGTTCTTACATAAATAACATGAGATTTTTTCTGGAAGTCCCAAATGCAGTTAGGGGCTGTCAACGAAGGGCTAAATATAAAGTAATGAATGCTAAATAATATTTTACTGAAGTCTGCAAGCTCCAAGATGACACCGATATTCTCATTATAAAGAATATGTGGAAAGAAGCGCGCATCTTTCATTGGGGAGAAAATTAGGGTGTAAATTCAACTTTCATTACATTTTTTCTTCATCGAACAATTAACTGAAGCTTTTAATATGCACTCTGATATATTAAAATGGCCAATTTTTTTAGATTGTTAGAAATTTAGTATTTAAATAACTGTAAGCATTTATGGTCACAAAAAGCGCTGGTATGATATCTACTTTCGATTTTCAGTTTGAAATTTTTAGTGTCAATATTTTTGCGGGATTTCTTGGAATTTTCAATGCATTTTATAGATAAGTTATAAAATCTCTGTCCTCTGAACACTTATTTACGTCACAAATTAGTATGTAATGGCTGATACATTTTCTGAGACATAGAGAATATTACGTATAACTTTTTCCTTTAATTCAACTCGAAGAAACAAATGTTTTTAGATAAACTATCATTATTTCAATGGAAAAAACAGTATATACATATGTTGTTCTTTTTGACTGAATCTGGGTTACTTTTTGTTGAAAAAACAAAGAGTAATCGGCAGTAAACATTGTCGTTCATCTTATTATTTTAAAAGGTTTTTAAAGATTAGTTTAGCTTTGTTTGCTATTAAAAAACTGTTAAAATATATAGATCTTTGACCAGTATTTTCACCGACGTATTTCTCAAGCAGGGAAAGATATTTCATTACGTTAGTTGTCATGAAATATTCAAAATTATTAAAGATATAAGCCTTGAATTTTACTGTTTATTCTGAATCATCATCTTATGGATCAGTAAAGAAAGATACTGCCTTGGTGTGCATTGCAGTCTCCTCATTTTGTACTGGAAAAAATGAACGGAAGGTTAGCAGCCAAATTAAAATTGAACAATTTTTAAAACGTGCAAAATGAAACTTAAAACGAGTATGTGTAGAATAATCCAAAGATCATTTCTGTTTTAGATACACTAATTTTAATTAGTGCTCGAATACTCTGGAAATAGGACAAGCGTTACATACCATTGTTGTTTTTCTTTCGATGACTAAAAACTCCTTTTAACATCTTTGTGATTCAAAATTCTCAATGTAACGCAGGTAATTTGGGGGGAAATACTTCACTTGCATAGTGAATTCTCTGAGAATGAGCTCATAAGAGGCATTGAATTTGATTGTAAGAAACAGTGAAGATCTCATAAACAGCATCATCATGATATGCATTCAGTTTAGAAACCGCAGGGCATTGTGCGTTAGCTAAAAATTCGATAATTCAGCTCGCAGGATATTGCTGTAGTCGTGCGTTTGTTCAGTTGCAGTGACTTGTATGCTTCCACTACCATTAACACTGTCTGTTTTAATAATAGTATTAAAAAGTCTACGGACGCGGCATTTTTCTGACACATCGTGGCATTATGAAGAACTACATTAAAGTTAACAACCGCATTTATACTGACTCATTATACTGACCGTGTATATCATGTTTATGTGTTTTTATACTTGTGTTCTAGATGTAGACATGTACCATACTAGAACTTGTCAGTATTAGCTTAATAAAATAGAGAATATTAAACAATTTAATGTTTATTTTCCCTGCGCAAACATGCAAGCGACCGAGAGAGCTGCATGGCATTCTAATGCCAAGAATGCTTATCTGAAAATTAGAACCAAGAATGCAATTGCATAGAGGATGTAGAAAATGCTAAAACTACAGGTAAGAAGAATTTGAGTTCAATTGTGCTGATAAGGATTGCAATAGTAGGGACTAAAGTGGAGATCAGTATCAGGAACTGATGATAAATGGTCGTACATGAAGGAGTCCACCGTACACGCACTGCTCCTCTATATCATAATGAGAACATCTTGGAAGAATATAGATTGAGAAGACTCTCGGTAAAAATTAGTTACACACCATAAAACTCGCGATCTAAGAAAGAAGATGACTTATTGTCCAGCAGTTAACAAGCATGTTTGCTAGCTATGACAAAGCTCGCACTGAGTTCGAACCTTCTTGACTGAGTCAAAGAAACTCCATAAACAGCAAAGGTTGTAGCAGTTAGACACGGAGGAGAGACGGTCGAGGAACTGTTCCTTTTTGTAGGAAATATGCTTCTATCAAGCAAAAAGTATCCTACTAGTCTAGTGGGAAAAATAACAGAAGATATTATTGTTCTATTAAAACATAGTTATGTACAATATGTATTTGAGCATGTTGTATTGATTTTCTTGAAAACAGTTCCATGATGCCTGCTTATCAATGAAGGAAGGAATTATGCACTAGAAAAAAATTGAACTAGCTTTTCTCATAAGGCGACAGGAATCAAAGTTGATCAAAGCAATACCTCTTTTCATATGAGCAATTTCATTAAATTTTTAAAACAATGCGAATTTAACTGGAACTCAAAACAGAAGAAGCCACTTTTTTATTTTTGAAACATCAGTTAAAGACATGAATCTTATTCAATTTTACAGAGAACTTCTTATCAGATTACATGACTAGTCACTTGTAAGATGTCATCAGTAGAATCAGCAGACATTATCGTAACTCAGTTCACGTGCACTATCTTGTGTACTGAGTTCACAGTCGGCATCAAAACAAGCAGCTTTCACTTCGTTCAGAACTCCATCAAATGCTCACCATGAGCAATGACGTCATGTAACTCTCTGCTAATCACACCTTGGAAATCATTCACTCAAATCATTTTAGATTATGGTGCTCTTTCCTTAGCTTTACCAGGTACGAGTATATAGTCTAAACTACCATGTTTCGTGGGTGACAATTTTTTACGCATTTGTATTTGCTACTCAATACTTTTTTACTTGACAATGCTGTTCCTTTTCTCTTTAATCTCAGAGATGGAATGTCATGACCTCACGCAAGATATCCTTTGCTGTGTCTTTTTTAGGTTAATCATGCCGAAAGTATTGAAAAATGTGGTTAAAATACGACTACATTGAATTATTTCGTTTTCAATGTAATCTACTTAGAGTGAAGTTTCACATCATTGTAAGTTATATTTTGTTATAATTTTATTATTACTTCTTGTTTTCAATACCTGTCCTCGAAAAGACGATATGACTGTTGCAATACTAAGAATACCACAACTCTAATTCAAACCATAACAAACGATAGATGTTTTAGTCTCTTCAGAGGATCAGTAATTCTGGGTCTCTGTCAATTGCAGCAAGCCGCTTTTGTTATCATGCAATAACTCTTGGCTTTGGTCACAATTGTATTCATACTGTATAAGCTGCGTACATTGTGATCCTGTAGTCACGAGAAGAGCATTGTAGGGATATAATTCCCTTTAGTGAAAAAATAACATGGGAGCAGCGAATCCGTGCATTACATTTGGCAGTATAAAGGGAAACTTTACTGGACGAAGTTTAGTTAATCGAGAGCAGTCACAGCAGCAGCAAGATCGCCATTATCAGTGGATATTTTTAGGTATATAACTATTATACATAAGGTTTAAAGGTGTTTCTACAGTATATAGGAGTTATGTAACAACCTGATGTGTAAATAGCTTTCTTCTGTTTGGACAGACGATGGTGTACAACTTCACAGCTCTGAGTCAGCCTAACAACCTGGTGGGAGTCAGTCTTGTGATCCCGCTGCAGGTTGCTGCCCTCGGTGTCATCGTCGGCTTCTCGCTGGGCAAGAGGAGGCGGAGGCGGAATACGAGAGACAAAACAACACAACTTGACCTGACACACAAACTCATGCTTCAAGTGAGTGGGGAGTTTGTGTACATTGTTGAGCTGAAAGCTAGGATGATATTGCAAATGTTCAGACTTGTTCTCAATTTCAGGTACTTAGTTTGAGGAAGAATACGTACTGAGCACAAATCAGAGTAGAAGATCAAAATAAATTGTCAACAAAATCTTAAATCTACTGCGGAAAAGGAAACGACAAAACTTAGAACTCTCCGAAACAGAACTTTCTTAAGCAATTATATTATGAATGTTGTAATCTGACAAAGAACTGTCGTTTTGACATCAGAGAGGAAAGCGAAATTTATTCATGTGTTTTTGTATGTGTTCTTATGCTAAAATACTGCAATGTAAAGCACCAAATCAACTCTTTTTTCGACACACAGAATAATGTTGAAACATCCAGAAACTGAGTTTCCAAACACTAGAAGTACACACAGTTTTCCCTGTATCTTAAGTGAAAAAAAAAATTCAATTTTATTTTTTCCATTTATTATGGGGCGTGAAATAATATTAGTTTGTTTCCTTCGCTAATTAAAGAAGAAATGTTTTTTGAAGACTGAATGACCGGATAGAGTAATTGAAAATGAAAGGAAGGAGAAAATTTTCATAGGGTAGATTCCATTCATTTTTGAGTTATAATAAGCATCATTTCTCGAGTAGAGGAAGAATAACTTTCTTTCTAACAAAAGTAAGCCTTCGTAAATAAAAGTTGTTCCAGCAAACAAGCTCTTCTATGAAGAATAAACATACGAGACAGATAAAAGGATACAAATCTACAATACAATATACATATTAGCAGAATGTACTGATTTATCTTTTACATTTAAAATCCTGTCTAATTTATCTGTTTCGTTTTCTTTTTCATACTAAAAAAAAAATTTTTTTACACAGCGTTTCTACGTATTGCATTTATATTCAAATGTTACCCAGATATATGTATGATGTCAAATTTTAGGTATTCTTGATATACTGATAGCATACTGAGGCTTATGACACAAATATTGTGGGGTCGTTCTGTCGTAGCTCATTCACGACCTCGACGACCAGGGCTGCGCTGCAGGGGCGCTGTGCGAGGCAGTCACTGTGCCTCGTGATCAACGTACTGCTCCACAGATCCTCCTCCTCGATGCTCTCAGGTGTGTACAAGTGCTCATGTTACACCTCTGACGTAAATGTGTCGATACAATGCAAGATCTAATACACGGGCATTATTGTCCTTCATCCAAAGCGATGGCTGTTTGATGAATAGAAGTACAGTATATATCGCTGGATATTGTATTCGAACAACAGCTTTTTGCAAGAACGAAACAAGTTGTCACAATTTTAGGTTTTAATCCTGAAGTCCTACACCATCAATGCGCAAGCGTGAGATGTAAGAGCACTGTAGCTTTGAGAAGGGCATGGAGGTATCGGGCTGAGGAACTGCCAGTATTCGAAAACTAGACTCTCATACTGCCCTCTGCACCTTGGCTGCGAGAAAACAAAACTCAAAAGGGAGAGAAGTTACATTCGAATTCTCAACCACATATATGCACCCACAATCATATATATGTTATGGATTTTGAAAGCAAAGCTGCAAATCACAACCTTGCATATAATTCTTTAATTCATCTCCATATATAATCGACTATATATTTCCATCTTGCTGTATCTGTGTGTGTCCGTCCCATTACTTCCTATCTATTACTGAAGAAAAATTATTGAACTGAAATCAGAACGGGTATGCATGTATTACAAGCATTGTATTGTGGATACCAAAGGCACCGGATCACTATAAAACACGCCATTTGTTTCGTTATTAACTTTATTCTCTTACAAGGCCATGTTATCGTTTGGTAAGATACAAAATGAAAGTTCTGTATACATTCAAGAAAAATATTCTGATTCTGATTGTCCACGGGTAAAACAAAAAATGCATTTTATTTCACAGATCCTAAATTGTATCACTTTTAAACCAAGAAATTTCAACGAGTACCATCTGGGCCATGTTATCAGTAGATAAGATACAGAATGGTAGTTCTGTATACATTAATAAAAAAAGTTCATTCAAAATAAAATAATTCATCGTAAATCTGTAATACGTTCATCTTCATAATAATTTCAAATTAGTAGAATCTAAATCTTGGAATTTCTACGGGAACTGTCTAGTATCTTCAAAATTGTTCAAAGCAAATTTATTATTTCTTACTCAACTATTTTTACTCTACTGTGGGTTTTTAGCTATTTAACTTTATTCACCTACGGATATACGACAGCAAATGTTTTTCATATGAATTGAGAGTGAGTTTAGTTGAATTATAAGGGTATGTTTGATTGGTTCTAATGAATGAACTGAAACCAGTTCATCGGTTGGGGCGGTGCCTTCCTTCAAGTCGTTGCTGCAGATGCCACAGGGGAAGTTCGTGTACGCAGCCTTCATTGGAGTACAGAACACAGGACAGCCGCAGGTCTGCAAGATGGTGAGTGACGCAGTTAAAAGACTACTTGTCTTCATTGTACAGTGGTGAGTAGCGTCACGTGAACACTGACTGGTGTGTGTAGTGAGAGGATTTTTTAAAACAGAAAGATGGAGTAAGAGTTGAGCGATTTTTGCTACTCATTTGAGGGTTAGATATAATTGACTACCCTAGATATGATTTATTGAACAGAACGCTAGTAGGGCAGGGTAAAGTACGTAGAGTTAAACGAACCGAAGCGAATAGCTTAGCTCGCAGTGTGCTTGAAACGGAACTATTCATAATCACTAAACTATTGAAATGAATAATGGTTAGTAATATTGTATTTAGAATTCTGAAAATTTGATTGCTTTTAAAATCGGACATTGTCTCTTTCGGTTCCAAGTATGAAATGAACTGTAGGGAAATTAGAAGTTGAGGAAGTAAATTGAATATGAATATCAATTCTGAGTTACAAAGTGTAGGAAATTCTTTCGCGTCTTGTATTTATTGTAATAAATCTCACTAATGTTATTGTTTTACTGGTATAATAGTGGTGTTCTCTTGTTAGTCTTTGGGTTAGCGGACAGTGATTATGAAAGTATTAAAATAGGCTCAACTATCATAAAGTAAGGTGAAACATATATCAAGTTGTGACGAAAGTTCTGTCCATTTTTTGAGTAATAATTTTAGGGCATTATTACATAAATTTAACTTATAAATGACATATGTGTAGCCATATAAATTACTGAAATAATATGGCTTCTCGTAGACTTTGTTACAATTATTATAATAAATAACTATTGTTGACCCAAATGTACACTCCAAATAAAGAACACATTAGGCATATTCCACTGTAGGAATTTTAGAAGGGAATACATCAATTTCAGCAGCAGGACCCCTTAAAAGTATGTATTGAAATTATATGGTGAATGAAAAGACATGTAAAAGATGGTTTTCACGTTTTAAAAAGAATGACTTCAGTCTAAAGGAAGAACCAATAAAAGGAAACTCCAATGGACTCAATTCTGAGGAACTGCAGGCTATCATTCATGGAAACCCTACCAGTACAACTAGAGAACCATGCAAGGAGTTAAATGTGATCCATACAACCATATACCGTGAAATGAAAAGACTTGAACTCCTTGCTCAGTTCTCAGTTTAGCTTTAGTCTAAAGAAAATAATCTTACTGCGCAGGGGTCACGAGTCAGGGAAAGTTATCAAACATCTAAGAAATTTCTGAATTACGGTATTTTGTTCCAAAGTGGATTTAAGAAGACAAGAAATTATTTCAAGCCTTAAATACACACCCTGCTCTAGAGATTTGAAAGTGCAGTTTTCATTTCAAGTAATCCTGTAGCTACTATTTTCTCATATTTTGGATTTATTATTTAATTATTTAATGTTTTTTAGGTAATTTCGAATGGAGAGAGGAAGCTCACACTCTGGATGTTCTGATTTTACTTTACTTATTTATCACTCAACCTTTCTCACCAGATTCTTATAAATTTCACCTATTGTTAAAATGTATGTTTTATTACTTATTTCAGAAAACCCGGGCAACCTACTGATGTGTTCTGAGTAGTTGCACTGAGTTGCTTCAGTGTGAGCCACAACAAATGCAAATATATTTATTGGATTCAGTTTGTAACCATTTTATCAGTATTAGCCAACTATCCACCAGCTTGCTGATGCAGGCTCCTGTTCTTTCCTTCAATTTTTTATGTGTGCCAGATATTTTCACAATCATCAAATGACAGAATTTCATTGTTTCCTAATGTGTTGTCATGCACTGCAGGCATTCCCCGAGTGCCCTGTAACGTTTAGTGCGGTTACGGAGCAGCTGGCTCAAAACACCCGTCCATGTCGCAGCCCAGCAAACCAGTTGCCCATCAGACTTACAATGGAAAAATTAGTAACTCAAAATTTGAGCTCGAACAACACCGAAGTTGACGAAATGGAGGAAAGTTCAGTCACCGGAAGTGAGAAACACTCCTATGACTTGCAATGACATGAAAGTCTCGCACGGTCGAATAAGATACGTGAGTCTTCAATTCCAAAAGCGACACAGAACACGAGAATGCAAACGACTCGACCGGAGAGCGGTGGTCGTTTATAAGTGAGAAAATGCTGAAGACATGTGTTTAATTAGAATCAAGTGATCCCGATAGAGTTTTGGGAACCGAGGTAGAAATGAGTGAAAAACAGTGCGTTATGTATTGTAGATTCTGAGCTTTAGCGTTGAACATGTACGATAGATGACATAAAATACCATATATTGATTTAAAACCAATAAAAATGAAGAACCAAGCCATAAAGACGTCTACGTACAGTTCAACATTAAAAATTTGATTTTGCAACTCAAATCATGTGATGGAGAAAGATATATCCATAGCTGAGCACCGATAACCGATAACCGACGAAAACATGCGGATGAAAGGCCAGAGGGACAGTTCTAGATGGTTAATTTGAGGTTTTTAAAACATTCCAATAACTCCTCGTTATCCTGTTCTTGAGGTGCAACACGACTATGCCAAGAAGAGTTGCAGTGGAGCGCTTGTTCTGTCTGTGCAAAGACATCATCAAAGAGATGATGCCTGGTTTTATCGGTTGTCGATGCCCAGCTATGGATGTCTCTCAATTTGAAGGTTAAAAATAGTAGAAAAATAGCAATGAAATGAAAAATAAAATGAGCTTAATTTTGAACAATCCACAGGTGGTTATTTGAGATCTGAGGCAATTTTCCGGGGAAATGGTGTCAGGGAAATAGAAATATAGGTTGAAAAAATTAAAAATAAAAAAGGTTGTGAAAAAACGTATTTTAATATACGTACATCCATAAAATTATAATTTATTTTAAGAACTGAGATTGATAGTGAAATGAATGTTAATAATTAATGAAGTGGAAGTAACTGATGCAAAAATAATTTACAGTGAAAGAAAAAAATTGTATAACTTGAATGCTTCAAATACACAATAGAAAGAAAGACCGAAGAAAATTTTTTTCAGTTGACGCTTGAGTGGGAGAGAAACTACAAGGTGAAATAATACATGAAACATAGAAAGAATATATTAAAAGAATGAAATACTGGAAAATAATGCTAGTTTGGTCTTAATTCGAAGCTGAAAGTTGGGATCCATTACTTAAGAATAGAATTATTCATCATGACTTTGATAAATGATTTCCACTGTTTGACCTGTTCGTGGCTTATTTCTAGGAACTGTCCTTCCATTTACTGTCCTTCCAATTTATTTTCGAAATAAATTGGAACTGTCCTTCCAATTCATTTAATCCATTCCACCTTTTTATTCGTTTTCAATTTGAATAAATTAACCAATTAAATGTGTATTCATCACAATTGACACACGGGGCATTGAAGGGAATCAAACCGTTGTAGTTACTAATGGAGAGTTTGCACTGAAACTACAATGAGAATTAAACTAATGACACAGTTTTTCATTTTCTGAAACTATGTTGAATTCTTGTAACTGTTCTTTATATTTATATTGTTCTGTGGTTATTGTTCTATTTCATATATGTTCTATTGGCCTAGACGAAATTAGATGGAAGCTTTTTAAAATCAATGACGAAGAAACTAATGAAGTAAACAGATATACGTATCTATGTTACCATAAAAATAAGCTATGAAAAATAACAGTTGGAGCTCATATTTTCCTTGTTTGTCGCGTTGTTTCATGGAAGTGATGAACAAGTCAGTTATTCGGCTATATGGCGAAGAATAGCATTGATCTTTCAGCCAACAGTCATGGAGTAGAAAATCAAACAGCAGCAAAAATTACAGCTTGAGCCAGGCATGTGCAACGCCAAAGAAATAAACCCCGCCCATTTGGATCGAGTTGAAGATTACAGTCCTCCACAATTGATGTCTCAACTTACAGAACGATGCAAAATCATCATTACGCATTCTAGTGAATGATGTTGATGCTATCAACTACTGTAGCTCTTCCCTTGCATTTATCATTTGAGAGGTAGCATGCAATCGACTTGAACATTACAGTTTCCTAGAGTTCCAATATCGCAACGGTGCTGATGACGAAACATAAGCCATCGACGCTCAGGATGGCCGTGACAATCAACGTTGTCGGCAACCAGCAGCGGTTAGCCGCACCTATTGTTGGCGATGTCCCTGGATTGAGTTACCGAAATAATTACTAGAAAAGTTCTCTTCAATTGTGTTCTTCTTTATCTTGCCGGTAGACAAAGCTTACTGTTCCAGTCGGCGGAAATAGTCGTCGAGCGTGTCTTCACAGCGTCGTTGCTGGCGACTGCTTGTGTAAGCTACAAAATTTCTTCCCGTGTGGGAAGTGTCGGCATCTGTAATTTATTACCTTACAAAATATATTCTTTTGCACGTTTCAGACTATGTTTTGTTTCAATATTTTGTTACACCAATCTATAGTCTTTGTTCATATGTCATAACTACTGCAGTTTAGTTTTTCGAAAATTTGTCATTTGCACAACCGTTAGAAGCGAAGTTTTCTCATTGATTGCGTTTATTTTTCGTTTATGTTTGGGCCTGAAACTGTGAACTGTTATTCCTTATTCTTGACTGACATTATTTCTCAATGAAACTACTCATCGTCGGGGTAAAAATTACGTCCTCATTTTAAAATTTCTCGGTCATTCTTATTTAAACTCTCTCGGTTGTGCAAGGCAAGGCCTTCTCTTAGGATTCATTTGTCTATCAATTTTTTTAGCATAATTTAATATGGTCTTCAAATTTAAAAGAAAAACATAAAATCACATCAAAACATTTTTTTGGTCATTTTATAGAAAACCATAGTGAATATTCTTCAAGTTTTTGCAAAATTTGGCTTTCAAAGTCATTGACGAAACAATAAAATCTACGTCAAAACGAAAAAAATTCATGTGCAAGGGTATAAATTTTAGTGTCATGTCGAGGTTTTGAGTTTTACTTTCCCAGTTTTCTTCATACATTTCCTGAAATGTTATGGCCAGAATGTTATACCATATTTCCAGATCTATAACACGCCAAGAGTTGCAACTGTTGACACAGCTTTAATTATCGCTACAATTATCGTTCATGACACAATATCAGCGAGCATTTTCATAGTCGTTGTTTCTTGCAATAAAAAACAATCTCTGAAATACCTAACAAAAACTTGTCTGGAGTGACACTCATTAATCAGTTGAGAAATTAGCGCCAGTACTTAATGTACTGAACTACTTATTGAATTAGGACCGTTATTTTCTCATTATTCGTATTCTAATTATGATATTTTACTAATAGTTTTTTCACTCAAAAGCAGCAAATATTATGTCACGTAATACAGCAGAATCGAAATCGTTTTATTAATAGTTCAGAAAGTATATATACGATTTTTTTTTCTTGGACAAAACGTAAAAAAAGCGTCAAGTCACACATAGCTGTCAAACTGAGCAAGTGACACCGAATTCACTCGTAGACTTGAAAAAAATTAAAAACATTTTTGGGCTCGAAATATATTTTTTCAAATAGACACTCAGTAAGCATGCACCAATAAGCACGTCTTAAAATGATGTAGTGATCCTAATATTCAGTCCTCAACATAAATGCATGCAAGTTGTCATACAATCAGTTAACTTGCGTTGAGTTCTTTCAAAACTATTGATTTCACTGACGGAATTAAGAATTTCCCTTGAAGGAGGACGGAAAATATTCAAATGATTTATTATTTTTTACCACTTTGGGTTAAATTAATGTGGCTTGACTCAGCAGCCAGCAAAATGGAGATGTAAAAGATTTAAATCGTTTTTTTGAAAAGATTTAGGGTAAAATACGTTCAAGAACGGCCACTTCGTAGGTGACGTTTGTTACAAGCTTGATTAATATTGGTCCATAAAAACATTCAATTATGGCATAGTATACAGAACAGAAAGACTGCAGTTCTTTATTTTCCCTTTTTATCAGAAGGTAGTTAATTTCAGGAAACATGCATCGAGGAAGACAATTTCAGGTACAGTCTCACTTTGCACGTACAGGTATAAGCAATATAATTATTTTCCGTCAAGAGTCTTGCTTAACTCGAACCTCCAAAATTCAAATTCAAGTTAAACATAAAGGTTTGCACTAGACTTATTTTTTTATTGGAATCGTTTGTGAAAAGCTATTTTTAAATTTGAAAAGCCATCAAAATATTAGAGATGCAGTTGTGGTGTAAAATATCGTTCATCTGGCCCATAACAACGAACTCGAACGTAGTTGAATCCTCAGTTCCAGACAGACATTCCACCACAACCATGTGCGATTAACTAACATTGAATTCAAACCGCTGCCATGAAGAAAGACTTTTAGTTCATGAATTGCATGCTCTATACTGTACTCTGAAGCAGACAATTTTCCTCTAGACGTATTAGTTCGTTCAGACTGTAGTAATTTGAAAGAGAGTTTTTGTTTTTTTAGTGTCGCTATTTGACGGTATGCAGTCTAAGGTAGCCAACCGACTGTTGTCTCCATGCAGAGCTCCATCAATTCCAGGCTGTTATTCCAGCGCATCCAGCAGGATTGACTGGAACGAAGTTCCAGCAAGCATGAAGTGAGACGCGCGTATAAAGCATCGCGTCAAGCCCTCGAGCACAGTTGGCGACATGGCACTTCTAACGAAGGTAAGGAGCTGCCTTGCTACATCTCGTTTCCGTTCTGAAAACTCCTAGCAATTTCATTTTTACAATCGCTTGCAGCCGAAACAAGAACTATTTTTATAAATTAAGTGGCAAATTGGAATTGGTAGAGAAACATCCGTCTTTCTATATTTTTGATGGGATTAATTGAGTTTATTAGATAAAATTATTAATAGTTTATAACGTTGCCGTTCATCATTCATATACTATTATGACGTGCAGCACGCATTCCCTTACAGAGAACTACGAGACGATCGACGTTGATGGGAGTTGTGGAGTCTCTTGAAAATAAATCCAGATAATTATTTTAGTGTTTGCATTTGTCATTGCAAGCACACAATGCATCAAATGATAAAATAGAAAAATTTCTCATTAATGATTCGAACTGCGACTTCATTTTTGAGTTACGAAAATATTCGAGACACATCAGCAAATTGATTCAAAGATGCATGCTGTATTTTTGTATTTTTGAGAGTTGTCTTGTGACGAGATAACGGCCCAATTATCAGTACTCACATGCAGGTAACTACTCTTCACAGCTCAACACTGAAATATGTTATAAACACACAACTTTCGAAAACTTGTCGTGCGTTATAGAATAGAATAGAATAGAATGAGGCTATAGGAACGAGCCTTCTGGCCCATTCTTGGGTCGGATAATTACTTCGATAATTATTCGATTGTTTACCCAAGTCCCATGCCGTATTTCTAGCCGCGTCAACCATGTCGGCAGCGGGATTCGATCCCGGGTCTTTCTGCTCGCAAGCACACTCGCTCACCAGTCGACCAAGCTGGTGATGCCAGTCGACCAAGCTGGTGATTACATATAGTTAGAAGTGAGATAATTTTTGTCATACCTGGCATTATTCAGAGGGGAATTATGCAAGTAAGATTGTCAGCTCTCAAAACCATGCACGGAGATTTTCTTTAAATTGTCTTAAGACGAGAGTCGACACACAGTTATTAAATTTAACTATACATAAACGAAAGTTTTTTTAAAAATGCCTTGATTTTGAATTTTTGTCCTTGGTTTAATTTTTTTCATGTTTTTTGAACATCTAATTATTGAAATATTTACTGCTGTGATCGTAACTCAATTGCGGTTTAACTCTCAATTCTAATTTTTTTAATTTTGAAGTTATGGAAAATCATAGTATTTTATTTTGGTCATTCAATCATTTGAAAGTCACAGATTCGTACGGGGTTCGACAAGGCTTAGCTACGCAAAAGCTCCTCACAAAAAACAATATTTTTAATCGGCAGAAACGCTCTTCTTTTCTTAGTTAGAAACTCTCAAACAACCCAGCCTCTTTTTCGAAATTGTGAAGGTAAAGTATTAAGAGTTTAAGTTCCACAATTTTTGAACGCGAAAAAATATATAAGAAAAATAAAATGGTATGTGCTGCAAAATTGTTTTCATATTGAAAACCAGATCTAAAATTGGATTATAATCGTGGATTGTGCATTTTACATATCTTTCTTTGCTCCTCTAGAGATTCTTCATCAATGATGTTGGTAACAAATTTAGCCCTAAGTACTGACGAAGATATCTGAAGAGACAGACAAAGAATGCTAATGAAAGGATATTTATATAGAAAATTATATTGTATGCCTAATTTAAATACGTATCTATACTTTATAGCTTCACGCAGAAGGGAATGTTGAAAAAACAAAGACTAGTATATCTCGTGCAAAAACATTTGTCCTGAAAAAATCGATCAGGTGCTGCAGTTTAGCAATACTGATGAAATAACTTATAGATAACAGTTATGGAGACGTTATTAACCAGCTAGCAACGAACACTTTTTATTCATGTTGTATTCTTTTCACCGGTGGTAGCAATATCAGAACATGTTTTCTGTGTGAGCAGATGCTTGCCATGCGTTGGAAGGAGTTTAGCGTGTTCGTAGTTGCCCTCGTGTTGTTTGGTTTTGGTGAGAAAGTGTTTGAAAACTCGAAAACGTTTGATTGAATACCTAAAAACAAGGACATTGTCAAAAAATAGGGTTTCTTATGAAGCTAGTTGTTTATGTAGGAGTGGAAGTTAAACATTTCTGCTTAGTTTAAGCTGATATTACCATGGAATGTAAGAAAAGAATACAACACATTTCATATTTAAAATCCTACAGGTTTTGCAAAATTAACAGCCCAAATAAATCATGTAAGAATTTGCCCTCGAGACGAAAACATCGGCACTTGCGTAGGAAATCTTCTAGAACGTCGTATACTGTGACAAAATTCTCACAAAAACATGTCAATTGCAAAACAAACGAACGTGCACGTTGGGTTTCATATGTTCATGTGCCATAACACAGCGATGGGAAATTTTGGTATCAGTGATCTATTTCAGTGATGTTGTGAAACAGGTAAACACTAACTTTGTAGAGCAGATAAAATATGTAAAATACAAAAAGTAAAACGATGCGTAATGATTTTGATATATTAATTGAGCTGGCACTGAAGTGCAGCTTGAATACAGTGACCAGCTCATGACTTCTTGTTACAGATAACATGCTTCGCACCACTCATGTACTCTGTTAAATTGGCAGACAAAATAAGTTGTAACAGAATTATAGGTAGTTTGTGTTTTCTATTTTTAGACAATGTTTCGTACGCGAAAAAATGACATTACGGAAGACGTTCTCGATACTTTTTCTTCCTAAGCAAACACCTTGAAAAACGAAAGAGTGTCTATGGGAATTTTTCACAATTCCCAATACGCAACGAGTCGATGAAAACATACCGTTGACTCGTGAGTCTGACAAACACAGCGTAGTGTTGGGTGATAGAACGCGTGGTCGTCACGCACTAGACTCGATTGTTCTGGCAGAGAACAGAATTACTGTGAAGCAAGACCTCGCTGTGCTCTACCAGAGCAGCTCGACCATCTCTGCAACTCAATTGTTCATGACCGCAGTTTTAGCTCTGTTTCTTGAGCTTCACCAGCGCCTGTCTATCAATAATTGTCTGATCGGTGGTGTTCTTTAAAAGGGATTTTATATTTTGCAAGAGATATTTCAAAATTGTCAAACCACGTTTTCGATTGATCGCTTCAGCTCAAAGTAAGCTTTAATAGCAATCAACATTTAATTTTATTTTCTAAGCTATATTTCTGTTTGAACCAAATCTTCCACGTCTCCAATCTTCCTTCTTCTTAGATTGAATTTGGGCTATATAGTATTCTCTCTATGATTCGCCAGAACGTCGACTTCTAGTAATGAGTCTTCACTATACAACTTTGATGGCTTAGCGACAATTTTTTTTCAATTGTTCATTGACGGAGATGTATTCAACAGAATAGATGTTCGATCAATTTCACTGACTGAACGAGATAGAATAAAGGGATGCGCTTCCTAAATAGCTAATTAATGTTAGTGATGTAATTCGTCGACTGATGCCTTATTCATCTGTATGTTAATCTCACTCGAAACACAGTTCCCGTGATAGGGGACTGGTGTTGAGTTAAATTGCAGTCAAACTATTAGTTGCACGTGATGGAATAAAGCTCAGTCTACGATCCAAAGAATATCATCACTACTGTAGGGTTTGGAGGAGGCAGTAAAAAACGTTGGAAATTATTTTACAAACTTAACAATGAGTCAAACAACTAATGCATCCAAATTTCGTTAGAATTATTCCACAAATAATAATAGGATGTTCCACCGAGTTTTTGGTGATAAAATTTGACTGATTAAACAAAAAATTTATAAGGAAATGACCCCTCCAGCAAAATTGTTACGGTAGGTACACCGTTAAAGATACAGCTATACGATTTCATCATAAGAAAATGAATGTATTACACTAGCCAAGCAAGATGTAATGACTGAATCACTGTGAAAATTTGTGACGAACGTTGGGAACAAAACTGCATGTCTAGAACAGACTTGAAAATTAAGTACCAAAATAAGTGATAGAATATAACTAGAGGTTTGCAAGAACTTCAACTACTATATGTAGATGTAGTGATAACAAATTGAGATTGCTCTATCACATGTGAAATGAGTGTCAGCAGCACAATAAAAATTGTTTTGAAGCAGTAGTACTAAATAAATTATCAAAGTTTTACGTAGAGTTAAATTCATCAGTATTGAGATACAAGTGTTCGACTCAAAAACTACATATGGTATTGAATTTTCGAGGCACTTGACTCAGAAAATGGATCTATTGCCAGTAGTACAGTGGTAGTTACTGCAAAACTCCTTTAACAGGAAGGTCATCTCAGTTTTTTGAGGATAGAAACCTTGGCTTCACAGAACATTATTTTTCTTTTGTTCTCTGTTGTTCTTAAAATAAATGAGACGATATTTAAATGCATCACTCAAGTTTTCTAAATGCTCAGGAATAACTGATAATGAATCAAACTTACAAGTTAGTGACGCGGTATTAAAAAAGAGTAAATGACCATCATATTAAATCTTCTTGATTCCTCGGTGATACGGGGGCTGGAAATCAGGAATGCCTTTGCCGTAAGAAACAATAAGTCAATGTATTATTTTTATTTTGCTCTCGGACTTTTTCCTCTCCGGTAAAAACTTAGGCTGTCGATTCATAAACAATAACAGCACTTCACAATTATTGCATTTTCGCAAGTTAACGAACATGTAAATGTTGCTCATGTTCTTTATGCCATGAATGAAGAGAAAATCGATATTGTCTAGCTTTTCATTCACTTCTAGTCAAAATACCAGGATTTGTTGCGTTTCATGTGTATGAGGATAGCTGATAAAAATTTTAGGAAAAATATCGAACGAGTACGATTCAACCCTTTCATACACTAAAAATATTTTGGAATTCCTAAATCATATAAAAACGGTTTCAAAGTTAAAGTGTCTTTGAGAGAGGATCAAAAGTTGGACGGTTTGAATTTCATGTTGCTTTATGTTACAGGTGCTGCTGTGCTGTCTTCTACTGTCGACCGCCCGAGAAAGCCAGGCAACGAAAACGAAATCCGAAAAGAAGGAAGACGATATATTCGACTTCTTCGACGGTGATGACGAGTTTTTCAGCGAATCGAACGATTTTGCGTTGGTTTCCGACAAGGACAATAATGAGAGGAGCAAAGAGAAAAAAGTAAGAGACGACGACGATGATTACAAGTTCGGAGGTCATGATTTTTACGGAGTACCTAGTAACAAGGATGCTATGTATGGACCATTCAGTTTCTTGACTGACGAACTGCGTCCTAAACTACCAAAGATACCTGATCCTCCAAAACGAAAGTATCGGCCAACCACAACTACAAAAGCCCCACGACCTGTACTGATCACAACCAGACAACCACCACCTCCTCCCCCTCCACCACCACCACAACCCCCCCTACCACCGCCACAACCACAACCTACTTCTGCTCCGGCAAAACAGGAATCACAACGAATTCCTAATAAACAGGTAACAGGGCAAGTTTTTTCTGGGCAGGAGTTTTCACATGACGGAACATTGATCGTAGTTTAGATTTAGACAGACTGGCCAGGCAGCGGATTTTATAATTTATGTTGAAAGAATTATTTCTGGTATGAATCTCGTTTATGGTGGAATGGGAGCCTTAATAAACACGGCTGATAATATTCATAATTGTACCGGGCTGGCCTATATGTACTAATACAAGCTGTGCAGATTTTAAAAGAGTATCAAAGAGAAATATGTAAAAAGTCTTGATTATTTCTAAAACATTTAGCAGGTTTCTTAAAAATGTCATAAGTTGCACCGTTACCAAAATTTTATAGCAAGTTATAGTTACAATATTGTTAGTCTGAATTTTCGCATGACAAGCGAATTATAAGATCTCTGCGCAGAGACATGAATACCATTACTACATACACGCCTTAAGGTAATTGTTAATTCTGACTTGGCGACTTGGAGAGCTATCATTTTTTATCTAAATTTTATTGCTCATTTTACATAATGGTGGTTTCCCAGCAGTGCCATCGTCAGAACAAAGTTCTAAATAATGTCAAGCGCCCATTTCTGATGATGATTCTGCATTTCATTGACCAAACTCATCAGCACTGTATGACAATTATATTAAGGCATAAGATAAATTTAATTAATTTATTATTGTAGCCGGGTCGACCTTACGCTTTCGCTTACGGCGTCAACGATGCAAACAGCGGCACCAGTTTCAAGCAAGCGGAGTCGTCAGATGGACAGGGTGGTACTACAGGACAATATAAGGTGAAGTGTTACTTCAAATTAAAGCTCTGGTAACTCCGCTCATATCTCTTGATGTATGCTGAAGAGGGCGATACATTAACTTTCATGGTTCCCCTATCCAGGATTTTGACGTTTTAATTTTATGCTTCCCCCTAAATTTATATAGCTTATATAAATAATGGAACAGGAGAGGGATTAGGTGCCCTTCTAATTTTTTTAACTAGAATGCACTGCTCAAATAATAAAAACAATTCTAATTAATTTACTTCAATAAAGTGAAACTTTACAAAATTGACAAACATAAAGTGAGGGTTCTGTTTTCAGGTTCACCTTCCCGATGGAAGAATTCAGACTGTCAACTATGTTGCTGATAAAAACGGCTACCAAGCAAATATCTTGTACGATGGAGAAACTAGAGTTCCTCCAAAAAAGCAAAATGAGCAGCCCCAATCAAAGCCTTATCATCCTCCCAGTCCTGCGTCATCCTTACAACCCCAAAACCCTCTCCCTCAGCAGCAAGAACAAAATATAGGATTGAATCACGGTCAAAATCTTTACGGCCCACGTACTCCTTCGCGTAGGAATCAACACGACGAACCTAATCCTACTCGAAGTCAAGTGACTGAAGCAAACGATAAAAAAGAAATTGTACCAGAAACGTCATTGAAAAGTAACCAATATAACGTTCTGACTGATAAAGTTGTTGAGGCCACACCAAGAAAAATTCCTGAAGAAGAGTCCCAGAAGAAACCAATTATCAATCAACCACGCGATGATGATCGGTCTCTCGTGAACCAACCAGGACCTCCGTACCATCCTCAACCAACATCAGATAATCAAAATCATCAAACTATTCTTACACAGAAGATTGAATTACAACCTGGAGTGGAGCTTGCCTCTGCATCACTTAATGAAGAACCACAAGTGATTCAAGCCGACAACGAGCAAGCTAAAACTTCCTCGAAGTCTCAGTCAACGAGTTCTCTTAAAAAGGAAGGGGAAAGAGGTTTCAAATATTCAACTGAGATTTACCAAGACGTTCTTAATCCCAGCGATAGCTTGGAATCACATACCGACAAGTCTGTCCGTGCAGCCGAACAACATATCACGAACATACCACAGAAGGAAAACAATCCTCAAAATCAAGTGCTTTTGAGTCGTACGCTGGTGCCACCCAAGCTTCCTGCTCCAGAACCCTCGACATTTGCTCCATCCGTGAGCACCACAATTACAACTATAACTACTAGTGCCACAACAACTCTAACTCCTTTGACAACTACTATACTACCTACTAATAATATGATAACTACAACATTACCTAATTTTTCATCAACTGAGAACAGTGGTAATAATTTTAACGGCATTAATCATGCTGCATCCGAAAATCAACAACAAATCCCGCATCAAATAGTACAATTGTCTCTCGGGTCACTGCCCGGCGATGATAGTCCTCGATACAATCAAAATTACCACAAGACTTCAACAGCGTCTGTCCCTTCCCCATCGAGTGCCAGACCAAAACATCCGCCAAAAAATATGGGTACAATTACTGGAGCGAAAAGGATTATTGAAACCACGCAAGCAACTCCACACACCTCGCCCAAAATTTTAAAATTACCACTGACTCGTTCGACAACCCAAAAGCCTGCAGTTCAAAGTACAAAGCTAAGAAGACCGACCCAGCAAAACCTTAATGTGTTACCAGGTCAGAGTAGCTCTGCACAGCCTAAAGTGCCCTTCCGAAAGGCCTCCACCCCTAATTCAAGGAGTCCTCAAAATTATCGAGTGGATTTGTTGAAGCCTATTAATGTTAGTCCTGGACCAGCTTTTACCACAACTCACCAGCCTCGATCTACTCCCGTTCTTGCTCCTCACGGTCAATTTGGAACAAGACTTCATCAAGGTCCTGTCGCAAAGCAAGAGGCAGTTCGAGCAAAAACTAGCACACAAACGAAATACATTTCAAGAAAACCGAGACACATAACACAGGGAAGTAATACTTCAGAGGCTCAATTAGACACGACTTTGAATCAGATTAAATCAACTCAAGAACCTCGTTCACTTCTGCTTCCGGTAGCCAAGAATCTGGGGATTTTAGAAAAAACACAAAAGTCTGCAACACCTCAAACTAACATCATTTCTCCCGGTCAGTATACCGAGCGACCAGTGATTCATATTAGTTCGACACTTCCTGCTAAATATCGTACCCTGAAACCAAAATTAACAAAAAAAGTACCTGTTTTTGATCAACAAAATTTGCCAACTGGTAAACAAAAAATGAGTCGAGCAATACGAAGAGGTAAAAAGATTAATGACATAAAACGGCGCGGCCAAACTACTGTTATCAGTGAGAGCAACGGCGAATATGTATCTTTCATTGCGGGCCCTGTCTCTGTTACATCACAACCACCTACAGAAATTTACTCAGACAAGCTAAAACTAGAATATACGTCAGAAAAATCATCCACAATTCTGCCAATGACAACGCCTCCATTAGAAAGTCATCCCAATCCAAACACGAAATTGAAAGAGGATCAGAAAAATCTTGGACCAACATTTGTCCAACATCGACAAGAAAAAGTTCCTGTGACAAGGATTCGAAAACGGCGAGAGGTCCCAAATAATCTACTTTCTCCTAAAATTCAATCTCGAGCACATGCATCCCCTCAGGGTGAGGGGATGTTGCCTCAGTTAGGAAGACGGGAATCAACAGCTCGTCCAATATTTTAGAGAGCTCAACTTTAAAATTTTTGATGCATGGTCTTTTAAGAACAAACAGGAGAATAAAATCTGTTCTTCGTACTATGAAGTCAAGTCTGTTGTTCAAAATTGTTACTTTTTTCTATTTTCGGATTAAATACTTCTCAAGCTTTTCCCCGAATTCTCCTGCATTTGCAGTTAAGAGCATCAATGCAAAGGAAATTCTTCGATCCTAAAGACGACCTCTGTTCTATTGTATAGGTAGCTGTTACCTTAACAAATTATGAAATGCCGGATTAAAAGTTATTGTGTACATATTATTAACTGAGTTTATTATTGTCAAAGAGTTTCATTTCCTTTACATGAGTATTTCTGTTTGAGCATAGGCATCAATTGGTTGAGGTATGAAGAAAGAAAGAAGAGAAAAATTTTCCACCCACAATGGGTGCTGTGACGTAATAATTTTGAAGGCAGAATACGAATGAAAAAATTGAATGAAAAAGAGAAGCAGCTCCTGGTCATTGCACAAACATGGGAAATGTTTGAGGAATTATTGCAAACAAAGGATGGGAACATATTCGAGGGTTGTGTTTTTTCAACCTCCGATGGACTATAAAAAAAACAAATTTATATAATATAATAATTGTGTTCCCAAAAGTACTGCAAAGTCTTACTTATTGCTCTATATGATCGCTAAAATGGTTGAGACATTTGTCATATCATGACACCTGCTCCTCGATCCTTCTTCAAAGAAGTTGGCCGCCACAGAAGAGAGAAATAAGTCTTGACGGACACAACAGGCCTGGATTCAACGTGCACACAGATTCTGGTATCCAAGGTCTTTGGTGTACAAAAACCTTCAAATGTCTTGAAATTCTTCAGATAGATCACTGATTGTGGACCTTCGTTTGGTGTTGACCACCTGATCAACACGCTCAACGAGGCCTACAGTAGGGACAGACTTGTGCTCTTGTCCACCTTCTTCATGGACATCAATTCGCCCATTCCCGTACATTTTACTTATTCTGCGATGGATTTCCGCAGCACTGCATCCTTCTGCTTGCAGAAAATAGATCATACTTCGTAACCCATATATGGCGGGAGCATCGATTGTAGCGGCCATGTTCAACGGACCGTATCGATATGACAAATGTCATATCACCGTTTTGGCGATAATGTAAAGAAATAAGCAAGACCGTGCAGTACTTTTAGTAATAAAATTTTCATGGTACGTAAATTTGCCTTTTTTTACAGCCTATCGGAGGTTGAAAAAAACAGCTCTCATATAAGAAAAGTACAAAGTGAAGTTAATGGCAGCAAAAATAGTAAGTAACATAAAAATAATTGAATTGAAGCCGAAGCAGGTGTCCAACAGATAATTCTGATATAAAGAAAGAAAAAATAACTACAAAATAAAGCTTAAACTGTGAAATTTGTGAACAAAGTAATGCTTTCAGAAGGTGAGATGAATATGGGTTGAATACACCGGTACTTGGTAAATCAGATTAATGATAGGGGGGACAGAGGAAGACAGAAGGACATTCATATGACATTTCTGGGAGAATGAGGTGGCAGTGAGTGGTGGAGGAGACAGTGAATGGCTGTAGAGGGAATGAATGATAGTGAATATTGAGAGATGGCATTATTGTATAGCTTGTATAGCATTCATTGTGTATAGCATTAATGCCGACCAGGACCAAGAAATTTTCATCCTCGAGCGCTCTTATGAGCCTCTACTTCAAATTGCAACACAGAGGACGGGAACAGTCGCTGGGGCATCATTACTACTCATAAGATGTTATCATAAAGAATTCAAACTCTAATGGACATGTACAGCAAATTTGGTTGAAAATAAAGTTTCTTTACCTCACAAGGAGAAAAAATTCGATTGGTCCCTTATCTCCACCGCAAACGAACAGAGGGCGACGGGATTAAAACAAGGAAAAAGAAGAGTTCAACCATGTTCTAATGTAAATCCGCGTATAGATTCCTAAATACGAGGAAAATTCATATTTTTTACGTGTATTGTATCTAATGACTTAGTATGAAAGGTTGAAAAAGCTTATCAGGACTGTGCATTAAATGAAAGCATTCTTTGATGTAATTCTACGGTGAATAAATTTTGGAGATAATACGCTATTAATTCACTGAGGAAAATTTTGAAACTAATCCAGGTTCTCCACAACGAATAAATGTTGTTAATACGATAGCTTAACTAAAATAACAATGTTTTCTATGAGAGAATTCGTCAAAGTATCAGCGCAAACTATAGCTTTCTGACTGAAGAACTGCTCTCTACTGCGAATATAAGTTTCTATTTAAGTGCAATAAAATAAAGAGAGGAGTCAAAATGGTCTCATCACAAATTTCAAAAAGTCAACATTTGTAATTTCTCGGATCATGAATTGCTCTTATTTGCATACGAGCACGAAGAATTTCAATACATGTTCTGAATCTGGAAACCATTGATGGAAAACTGCACATTTAAACGGCAAAGGGACAAACTTGTGATATAAAGACGTACCGGAGACTTAAGGAATAGTAACTGTTTGGGTGCATACTGTGATACCTGAGTTATACAAGTATCGAATAAGGCAACATTCACTGTTGTGCAGAGGCGTTCAAGCTAAAAATATAATTTTTTATACTACAAAATGTTTCGTACTTCATTTTGAGACCTAGCCTTTCATCATAAAATGTTTTAACTATTAAACTGCTTGTGTTTATCTTGTATGATGTTATAACTACATGATGCATTTTATGCATTTTATACATGCATAAAAATTTCCATATTACCTGAACAAAATTATACAGGAACCTAATGTAGGATGCATGCTTAGTAATCAAAGTTAAATTGATGATCCGACCGTATGACCAAAATTTATAATCTGAAATTTATGAACGTTTCTGCGTTTTACGTTTTAGAAGATTTCGAACTTGTGTCATTAGCAGAAAATATCTGTGCAAGCCTGAGTTACATCACGGTATCCATCGGGATCTGCCAACGTAATCCATCTCGGGAATTCCAAGTTTAAATAAAACTTCACCAACCTTACGCTATCGTCGTGCAACTCTGTTATCCAGGTGAGTTATGCTGTCACACATTCCAGTGGCATCTATCTATCTATTTCATGGCAGGACAACACATACTCACCAAATCTTCTGCGTCGTTTTGAAAAATCGCATTACAAAACAAACTTAATATTTTTCCGATTAGATTAGAAAGGTGGGGATTAGTATCTCAAATTTGGTTGCAATAATTTACATTCTTATGTAAGGTTAAACTGATGTCGCTTTTCAAAGTAACTAATGACGTAAACTAAAATAATTGAAGACGACTACATGTGTTTTCTATTATAATATGTGGATGGAAGAGATCTGCCTAATGAGATAAAATACTACCTTTAGCGTATATGAGCAATTAATCGACATAAGAAGTGAACAAGATGAAAAAAGAATAGTTCTTATTCAGCTGCGGAACTCTTTCTCTCTCTCTCTCTCTCTCTCTCTCTCTCTCTCTCTCTCTCTCTCTCTCTCTCTCTCTCTCTCTCTCTAACACGTGACACATGTCATTTTCCTTTCCAGTCGGTATGATCATCACTTTTTTATTTTCAGGATTTTCTTAATTTTATACATTTGAATATCCTACAGTCAGAGGTGCACGAAGATAGTGCAAGTGATAAAACATCAACGTATGGTACGCTCTTAAGTGAGACCGACGTCTCATAGAATTATTCGTGAATACAGAAAACTAACGGAAGATATTTTATTCACGATCGTATTTTGTTACTCGAGGCTTCAATTGTAACTGATTGAGCAGGCTAACTAATTCATCCGTATGTAAAGTTTTATTAGATAAAACGGCATTGGAAGAAGAATGTACAACCTTTGTAGCTATCGCGATTACCCATCTGAAGTAAATGTCTATGTCTTCCTCGTAAAGTATGTTTTCGCCTTCAGCAAACACGAAGACAGAGGGCAATCGTATCTTGTTTATGATTCGGATGTTGAGATTCAATGTATGGAGTTCAGAATACATGTATTAGGTTCAAATGAAGAGGGGAAACAACGGACTGAAGGAGTGAGGCTCTGAAAACGATTGAAGTGATTCGTTTTAAGTAAAAAATTATACAGGGCAGGAATAGCTGGTGATAAACTATGAATCTCATTAATGTATTGAACTGGTGGATGATATTCGAGTTCATTTCTGTTATGAATAAACTTTGAATATATTCCACTGTTCTTTTTAGATGATATTGATGCAAGAAATTTGAGTGCAGTTTTCCAATTACCTGAGTAGTAAATGACAATTGTCACACGCATCAGCTATGCGTTATGTATTTATGCTCCGTCTGAAAAGACACAAAGTTTGAGCAAAATCCATACCACTGGCATATCAACGCCTGGAAAGCATTCGTGCTGTTTCAGGAATACACTAATATGCATTATGCATCTAGCATTTTTCCGTATGTATTGGAAAAATGTCATGGTGTATTCCATTTACCGCGCAAAGTTGGGAAAATCGAACATGCGCAGACGACCTGCACTACCACATGCAAAGCGAACTACTGCAGAATACCAAGTTGGGTATACACATGTGATTGCTTATTCTGTTCCTTAATTTAGATCACAACGAACTGACAAGCAATTAAGGTTACGGTTGAATACACTATTGAAATGCTAAATATTCAACCCTACCTGCAGCCCTCGTTTTTGCTGCCTAGAAGTCAGAACTCAGCTCTCCAAGGAATATTTACTGCAAGAAAAGGGCAAGCCGTAGAGCGTGACGCTTAGTCACCCTGATTCAGCAACGGTTTCTCATGTTTATGCATAGTGTCAACCCTCCTCCCCATCTACCATCCAACAACCACCATCACCACCTGAAGCCCCACAACCACTGCAAACCTTTACCTCCACTACAGTCCCCCACCACACCCCTCACCACCACCGCCAGGGGTCGCTACAAAGGACGCGTCAGGAGCGTGAGAGCAGACACAGCGGCGGACACGCTAGAGTAAGCAGCTTGATTTTCCCGTCGTGCGCAAAAGGGCGGAGCCGCGTGCGCTGGAACAGGCAGGGGCTTTTTGTAGCTTTTTGTGCGAGCGCAGCAACACCAGAGTTTTTGCGGCAGCACGCAGAGTACGAAGACTCGCTCAACGAACACGCAGGCGCACTCATGGCCTGTAGAGGGTGCAGGGTTTTGGAAGCTTGTTTTGCCGACAGTGAATGGAGAGGAGTTACGGGGAGTAATTGTAATCAGGATGGTTTGATTATTACAAATAATTACAAACTGTTGTTGCTTGCCCATGATAGTTATACGGAAAGTTAAAGAGTAGAAGCAACTAAATCTTATGAATTCCCTGCAGTACCCCTTTAGTAAAACCCTGCGGTACTTTTGATAGTATAATTATTATGTTATACAAATTTGACTTTTTTGTAGCCCATCGAAGGTTAAAAAAAACTGCCCTCGTATATCCTAATGATAGAGAAAATGAAAAGTGCATCAATATTGGCATAAAGTTACCTCCATCAGTAAAAAAATTTCAGTGGGAATTATTTTTGCATTGCTTCAGATCCTAAATTTTTCAATTTTTTTATCTGTAAAACAGCTAAAACTGATTTCTTTTTGAAACATTATATGGCTGATAAATCGTATTACCAAAATTAGTTTTAAAATATATCATACTCATTGGTACACTTTTTTATGCCACAGAGATGTTGAATTATTTCCTGTCACTGGTTTTATTCTACGTTAATATTCATGGGCTGAAGGTGGAATCCCGCAACCATGAAGCTGCAAGCATGTCGTGCATATCACACGCCCTTGAAAGCGATCGCTTGCAGCTGCCATATTCTCCATCCTGCCATATTCTCCATCCTGCCATATTCTCCATCCTGCCATATTCTCCATCCTGCCATATTCTCCATCCTGCCATATTCTCCATCCTGTCATATTCACTATCCTGTCATATTCTCCATCCTGTCATATTCTCCATCCTGTCATATTCTCCATCCTGTCATATTCACTATCCTGTCATATTCGCTCACGCCAGCCATCCGCACCAAGCGTTTTGAACGTTGCCAGAGGCTCATGAATGATCTCAAGTCTGCTCCACCTGGTCTGGTGATCATCTTCTCAGATGAGAAGACTTGGGCAGCCGATCCGGTGAGAAACATTGAGTCCTGCACATTGAAGTCAAGGCCTGTTGCGTTCGGCACCCAAACATCACCGCCCTTAAAGCATCTGTTGACTGGGAATGGATGGCCATGAACACCAACTACATAGTCAAGACCTGCAAAACCTTCAGTGGCCGTCTCGAAGCCATCATCGCTGTGGATGGCGGCTATATTGAATATTATTAAATATTAGACCTGTATTTTTATTGCCTGAAAATTTTGCTCACTTTGGTCAAGGAGCTTATGAGGTACCTAGGGCAGAATTTAGATATAGGATTTGTTCTATTTTTTTTTCGGCCCACCTGGTATGGTTATGCGTCTACTCAGCTCAACAAGAAACGAATTCATGTTCAAGTTGTGACAGTCTCATTGTTTCGAATTCTCCTGGATATCTCACCAATTTATGACGAAGAAATATAATGCTATTTTATTTATGAAAAGAATCCAGTGCAGTATGAGTTGATGGGCAAATACAGCCAGTGCTAAGGGATAAGAATTGTAAACGTTGCCTCTGAATAACTTATAAGCTAAAACTTCGACATATTTTAAATGTTGAAGTTTTGAGAATATTTCATCAGAAATTGAGATGATGATTTACACAAACGATTAACATAAGAAACTTTAATCACACGCTATGACTCGTTCTCGAGGCGCTTCGCTAAACTTGCAAGAATATCATTAAATTTACCATGACTTCGCGGAGTTTAAGAGTGAGCACATGTTGCTGACTGGAACTTTGCCAAACCGCACGCACCTTGAAACAAGTGACTCATATCAAATCCTACGACAGAGCTGATCGCTATTTTGAGAGTTGCAGTCCTCGTGCACATGCTTAATTGCTCGCTTCTTGGAATCCTGCGCATGCGCGTTGACAGGAAAAGCTCTGAGCAGTTTTGGCAGGAAACCGCAAAACCATCGCATGCAGACTGATGGGTGCACTTCTGCGGTGCGAGCGACGTGCCTATCACGGCGTCATAGTCAACATCACTACGTTCATTTCCGTCATTCCAGAGACCAATTCAATTTTTCTTGCATAATGAAAATAACCATTATTGATTTTGTTCTCGTCATATCAATCTTGAGTTTAAACATAGGTACAAAATCTGGCATAAGTGATTCATCTCAATACTTTATTGGATGCAACAGAAAATACAAAAAAAAGAATACGTTCGTGCAAGGGCTATACATTTGAAATGAACTGTTTTCTAGTATAAAAACCCTACTATTCTTCTTTTCTTCGCAATTTACCAGGACTTGGTATCATTTATGGTTCATGTGTCGCATATTTTTGGAAACGTAAAGTTACATTTGCTGCACCATGTATATATAACATTTATTACGTGATGTGAATGTTGTGGTATACCTGTAAGTACCGCTCTTACATCATACATGATGAATACCTGCTACTATAATACCTGCTATGAATAGAATACCTGCTACTTAAGGATTTTATAATAAAGCACTTTAAAAACAAATACTGTTATATTTCCTATGTATCAGCTTTATTGGATGTATACTGTTTTGTTTTTGTTTTTAAAATGTTACTTTGCTGACAGTGACCAACATCCCGCGAAGAGAAAGACGATACGGACGTTTCTCCCAAAGAAGAAGCACCTGTGTGCTCGTTGACAGCTTGCTAAAGAAATTTAAACAAAAAATAAAATTATTTCGAAAAAAATTCTACGTTCCGATGAAATAAAAGTTGAATTATCAAGTAACGAATACAATCATATGATTTGACGAGAATTGAAGTTTACCTACGAGTCGGAGAGCACCATAGCAACGGTGGAGCATCATGGCTGCTGCATCACGATTTGGAGTGCCGTTTTATCCGTCGGCACTAGAGATCATCACATCATAAAAGGAACGATGAATTCCCAGAAATACTGTAAATTTTAGAATATCTTTTGCAACTCTGTCAAAAGACTCAGCATAAGAAGACGTTGAGTGTTTTTATACAACAACGAACACACATTTCGGTAAACGTGTTAGTGGTTCAACGGACTCAGTATCACTGTTCTCGAGTAGCCTACCCAGTCACTCGTCCTGAATCTATTAGAAAACATTAGAAAGAGTTGAAAATTAAAGTTCGAAAAAGACTGTCATTCAATTTCTGAGCTATAGCGAATGTGTACAGAGAATAGGAATTCGCGTACAGTATTCTCTGTATGCGAATGCGTACAGAGAATAGGTTGATCTTGCATACCTACTTTTAGTTCCTACCGACACACACACGCACATACAGTACCAGAAAATCCTTCAACCCAATTGTCTCCGAACAGATTTTCTGAGGATATTTGCATGCCGAGCAATTTAAAACATAAAGGTCTATATATTTGTGAAATGAAATGTACTAAAATTTATCAACAACGATATTCATAGCGCGGAGAACTAGTAGAATATGACTGCACATTTAAAATAGATTTACTTTATTTAACCTTATATACATGCACTGAATACTAATTAAATACAAGAATTCAACTACAATTGGAAATTTTAAATACGAGAATTCATGTACAAAGGCTTTAATTGCAGAGATAAACTCTTTTCATGCGGCAAAACCTCTGCGACGGAGCAACGATTTTGGAATCAGAATTACTTTAAAAAAGTGCAGTCAGAGTAAGAAACAAAATCAGAAATCCGTGCGATTGAACAAAAGGATTAAATCAGTGCATGTTTTACGCAAAATTTATTGCTTGTTCGCGTGAGACACACATTTAAGAAACAGAGAAGTTCTATTCGAGACTCACTGTACTGCAACACTTTCTGGGAAACGACTTGACAGCTGCAGCTCCGAGACTGAACACTTGAAACAGGTTACCTCTCAACGCTCAGGGGCTCGAGGACCTAAAAATACGCAACACCGTAACAAGTTACGGAACTGTCAGCCACACGCCTTCAAGCAGTTCTCGCCAGTACACCGAGCTGACAGAGATGGTGAAGCTTGTTTATGAGTTATAACTAATTTATAAATTCAGTTCAAATTGATAAACTGTGATCGATTTCACGTGTGGATTTGTTTTAATCTCTGACGCTAAATAGCGTATTAATGACCATGTAGCACACGAACAACTTTGATCTCGAGCATGACAATAGGACATGGCATGCATCCGTCACATGAAGAAGAAAAAAATTCTCGTGCTAATATTTCTTTTCTCTAAAATTTAATAAAATAAACAACACTCATCTGTTAAAACAGACACGCCACTTTAATTTACTGTAAATCGATTTCCCATAGTTCCAAATGCTTTTTTTAAATAATTTTGCAAACGACGTGATGCAATGCAGCGATTGGGAAGACATATCTTCTATAGAAGAAGGAACTGCAGTTTCAATTCAATGCGCCTAATCAGTTTATATTTTTTCAATTTGTTCTTTATGGAAGCAGACTGGTATCATTTCCTGAAAATTATCGTCACCGATTAGACGGCAAAGGAAACACCTGCCTGTAGCGTCTCGCTCTACATACGCTCCTGCATCACTTCCTGTATCATTGAGAGGATGATGGACCAAATATTTTATGTTTTTCATCGCCATTCCCAACCAAGTTATCCTGTACGCACGTCCACACTGTGAACCCATACACATGGGTCAGTTTCCATGTAAACAGTAGAAATTGGTATTCTCGTAGATGGAGAATATCTCACAGACTCTACGTAAGACTTCTGCGTTTGAGGTATTTTCAGTGAGGCTTACCTCCTTTGGCTTTCAGTAACACTGGCTGAGTTGGCGTTTCTCAAGCATGAAAATTAGCGCAGAGTTTTGCACTTTGTTGTCGACGGTAGTTTATATCCACTTTCCAACTCGTAGCAGAAGCTTCAAGATGCCTTGGATAAATGCTTCGTAATAATAATATTACTGGAGCTCAAACAGAAATCGACAAACTGTGAGATATTTCCTGTAGAGCGTGTGTCCACAACGAACAAGATCAGAGCAAAGTCTGACACTAGGGTATACCTAAATTCCAAAAAAGCGAAAGAAAAACAAGCCTGCCGAAATTTAGCCCATAGATATTATTGCTTGTCACTTCATATTTCTGAAGTGAATTTTCAATTATGTTGTTTTCCAATGAGATAATGTATTAAATTATCACTGAAATTAGATGTTCATCAATTGGACAAACTCAGAGGCTAGTTTTGCTGTCAAACAATGTCGGTTACCAGATCAAATCACTGCCTGTCTGCTGGAGGTTTAATTAACGTCTTCAGAGAAGGATTCTCACTGGAGTGTGGTAGTCTTTCATCGTTCACTTCCGGAGAAGATATATTTTAAGACACCTGGAAAATTCGTCTCATCTCTACAATTGCGTCCTCGCTGCCTGTACGGAGTACATACACGTGTTGGTGAGTCCCACCCACAACGGTCATTGTAGTGATTTAGGTTGTTCGTGTTGTTCTATCGCACAGACCCAAGGACAAAACAAGGTGTTTCATTCTCTGGAAGCAATTTACACGTACTTCTACCAGTTATCTCCTATCAATCTGCTCGTTAGCTGCTATGGTCTTTATAGTCAGAGCGTTCAAGACAGCTTACAAAAAATTAATTCCTAGGCTTTTGTTAAAATTGCATCTGTATAACTCCGACATTGCGTGCACAATGAGCAGTATCACTAAAGTATGAGTTCAAACTCTGTGCTAAAAGTTGTTTATTGTGACTAATTGTTGAGGAGTCACAGGATGGTCTATACTTTTTGCAACGATCTGTAGGTATTGATGTAGGTGTCTTATTAAGTAATTATTGTTTGGTAATAAAATTATCTTTATGATGTGATTATTACTTTATTACTATTTCTTACATTAATATTGTTATTATTTCGAGAGATAACATGAATTAGGGGAAAATTTTCAAGAGGCTGTACATAGAACCATACGTTTGCAGAAGTGATCTATACTTTAATATTTTTACTATTACTGAGACTAAATGTGCAGTGGGATAGAGGCTTGATGTTGCATTTAGTTGCTCACAACAGAGAAATTCAGCAGCAGCGATGTTTATGCCATGGAACAGGAAGTTTAGATGAGCATCAGGTCTACGAACCTAAATTATTTTTCATTCGTTTTCATGTTATTTGCATCACTGAACACATTCATGTTATCTACATAACTGAACACATTCATGTTATCTACATCACTGAACACATTCATGTTATCTACATAACTGAACACATTCATGTTATCTACATAACTGAACACATTCATGTAATCTACATCACTGAACACATTCATGTTATCTACATAACTGAACACATTCATGTTATCTACATCACTGAACACATTCATGTTATCTACATCACTGAACACATTCACGGTCAATGCTATTAATTATAGGGAATGCTGAGATGTAACTACAGTAGTTACTAAGCTTAATAAGTTTGCAAAAAAATGGGCTAAATTTACTTAGATACGTTGAACAACTTGTAGATTTGAGTATCATATCTTAATTTTAAATCTTAAGCCAAGTAATAAAGCAAAAGAAAGGTGTTTCTAAAAATTTAAAAACAATGATTTGTAATTCATTTTTCAAAATGTGATTATAGAAGTAAAATACGCGATTACTTTCCAGCAAGCTCATCGTGTTCATCCTGTTCATCGTGTTCATCCTGTTCATCATGTTTATCGTGTTCATCGTATTCATCCTGTTCATCGTGTTCGTCGTGTTCGTCGTGTTCATCCTGTTCATCGTGTTCATCATGTTCATCGTGTTCATCATGTTCATCGTGTTCATCATGTTCATCGTGTTCATCATGTTCATCGTGTTCATCATGTCACCTTAGCTGAAGCTAAACTTGGCTGAATTGAGAGTTTAATTGGAGACGAATAAAATTAGTAAATTTAGCAGCGTTGTTATGAGGATGGGGATAAAGAAATATTGAAATTTTGGCCAAACGATTAAACTTAACCTTTAGAAAAAAAAATTACTGCACTAATCGAACAACATTACGTTTGAAGTAGAGCCTCTTTCACATCACTTCATGGTTTATTTTCATGAAATTCACCTACTAAGCTGAGTAGCATGATTTGATGAGAGCAATACGCTTCAACTGTTATAGCGCAGGTAAAATCACATATATTTTTTCATTTTTGCAAATCCCACAATTCTTCTTTACATTCAACTCGGAGCCAATTACGGAATTTTAAACCAATACATATGATGGAACAAAGTTGAAATCTATTTAGTTTCGAATCCAGCAGAATTACTATATTTTGAGGTTTGAACATCACAAAAGTTCAGGAAACACAGAATCTGCTAAAAATCTACTTTTTATATTGTACGTCACATTTAAAAATTAGCATTAATTCATACCTCAACCAGCCCCCTAAAAATCGTACTAACACTTCACAATGAATGTGCAGTAAAAGACATGTTTTTCCATTTGCCCTCACCCCTCCCCTCATTTGAGTGAGGTGCCAGCATCTCCCCAGCTACCTCAAGAAAAAGCTCAAGTCGAAGCAATTAAAAAATCATGTAATCCTAAGCTTACAAGGAAGTCAGATGAGCAGCACGGGGCTGCTGTGACAGTTGTTTGCATTACCATGAAACGATGCTCACCTCCGACTTTCCAGCAGTTACTGGGGTATTATTAAATTATCAAAGTAGGGGACTTTCAGGGTTAGTTCATCTATTAATGAATGATTAATTGCTTGGCAACGTCTTAACCGTATTTTAATTATTGACGACTGCTGATGAACAGCGAAGATTACAAGAACTAGGGTAGGCGAGGAAGAACTCTGCTGGCATCGGACTATGCCTTCACTTTCTGTTCTGAAAACTTGTGCATCTTACTCAGTATAAGAGATGACTTTCAATAGGAAACTGGAGTTATCTTCAACGTGGTCAAATCTTCCCTCATTTTGTATATGAGGACATACGGTCAAATAAAAACGTGTACACTCATCAGGGATGATGCAAATTAACTCTATTATTCAAAACTTGACAGGATCTAGCTCTGTGATATCTACATAGCCATAGTTAGGATTAATTTTAACGTAAAGTTAATTAAGATCAGCTAATGAGTTTTTCTTAAATTACTTGTTACCTAAGATTTGCACATGAATAATAATTTACAATTCATATAAAGTAAGAATTGAGCATTAAATGTTATGAAATATTACTATTGCTTTTTAAAAAAGGAATAGATAGCCAAATATGTTAGAGCAGAAAGCTGTACCATACTTTTTAAACCTTTTGTTAAGTTATTGACCCTTTTATGCTTAATATTTTGGCTTCCATTATTAATAAACTACCTTTTAAGTTTTGTTAAACTTCTGTTAACTTCACAGAGATTGAACCTAAGCTCAATATTTTCTAGCTACAGCCCTCATTTTTAAGATTTTCACTATCATCTTGAAAAGAATGAACTTCATTTGTCCAGTTCTTTAAAATAGATTTGTTAAATGAGTGAAACTTGGGTGAGCGGGTGCTTGAGAACGATTGTTTTTTATCAGTTTATTTCGTCAGCTTGAGTCCAAGCAAAACTTTACACATAAATAAAAGTAATTAAATAAGATTGTTTCCAAAACGTAATCCTCACAAATTTCAGGTGAGTTTTCTTCATAAAATGTTGGTGTTTGGAGGCTGCATATAGATTTCATTTTAAATCTGAAAAACAATCTTCCTTCAGATTAATGACTTAATGACTTTTGATATACTCGAATGTGAAAAGAATGGTTTTGCCGAAGTATTTGGGCTGCTAGCAAAATAAATAGCGAAGATCAAAGGTAACATGTTCACAATTTATGGGGAGACAGTACTTTTCTTCTCGTCCTGAATGTAGTACAGCCATGAAAGCTACCGTGACACAGTAACCACAACTGATTAATGGAACATCGGCAGAGACCTCACTAACAAGCATGAACACTTGCCATTTACAATAATTGGTTAACACTCTCTACATTCTAGAAGTCACATCATAAATTTGTCACTACCTTAACTCATGTCTAGAAGTCACGATTTCAATTTATGTCTGGAAGTCTAGACCAAAATTGACTGTCATGACAAGTAGTGTCGTCACGCTCGAGGTAAACTTATTACGTGAATTGCGTTCATAATGACGGTCGATCTTTCTGTTTGCGATTAACTAGCAATGCATCATCATCTTATTTGAATTTTTCTGGTATTATTTCTGTTAAGAAATTAACGCTTGGTAATCTAAACTTCTTTTTAGACATTATACCTACAGCGTTGCAATTAAACACGCCTTCCTATATATTGGTGATAATCTTCTGCAACCCTCATCCTTCTGGATAACAAATTATACAAGACGTCCAAATGCAGTGTGACTTTCTGAAGGAATGAAAATGTTTCAGTCCGGTACCATTTTTCTTTTGTCTTCATATTTTCTCAAAAGTGTAGTTTTTGCCTTTTAGGGGAATCAGTATTTGAAGAAAATCTAGGCTCGTGTTTTGCATGAGCTGGTGTGATTAAATTTGAACTTTCTCTACATTGTTAGTCACTACATTTGAAATAAATTACATGCATTTTTTTAACCTCCTCCTGCCAAAGTACATCCTCCAAAAATGCAACAAAGTCCCATTGCTGCAGCACCAGAGTGCTCTAAATACGAGTAGAAGCCACAACGAAAGTCTTGGAGTGTTTCTTTCAGTAAAACCGTTTCAAAATGGCACATCCCATGTAAATAAATTAAGGGGAAATGAGCAATAGGAGCGCACACGCGCGCAACAAACATTGAACATGTGGTACCCAGCTGCGCGTCTGAGTATGAACGTGCGCACCCACATGATGCGGAAATGCCTGCGCGTGAGTGGCGGGGCGTATACGTAGTTCCTGTGCGTTTGACGGTCACATTGTGCAGCTAGTAGCTCTTTGCCTTTAACTGACGCGAACAACAATGCAGATAAATTTCATCACTATCAGTGCAAGGTTCCTGTACTGTTTCTATAAATGGCCGCCCGAGAATTGTTTCAAAAGCAGTTGTTCACAATGCGGTTTACTCCTGAGAACGTGTGGAGGTGTAGAATTTTGGCAGCTTACTCCCAGAAGACATCACTGCAAGCCTCTGAACACGCTGATGGGGAGATGCTCTGCACATAAGATGTCAAACCCGGCAGTAATTTGAAATACATCGTTGGCATACAACTCTCAGATGACTCAAACAAATAAAAATTTAGTCGTACAGCTGTACATGTGTATATGAAAACTACACAGACAGTGGTTGCATGGTCAGTGATAAGCCCTTGAACTTTACTCATCAAAGAAGTTAAAACATTAAATGTTATAATAAATTGTCATGTATTACATTAGAACAACATGCTTCTGCAAAATGAAATAGCAAGAAGTAGTACAAACACCCTAAGCTTGTTTTAGGGAAAATTATCTTGCGATGGGAAAACAATGTAGCAAAAAATTTTAAAACTGTATATCAATTTTCCAATGGCAAATCATTAATGTTGCAAAATGCGGGACCTTATCAGTACGCAAGGACATGATAGCTGAGGAACAGGCTTTGATGCTAGATGAACGATCAAGAGTACATTCAAATGAATCGTGTTTCTTCTTTTTGTCTCGGCTCGAAGAATATTCGTACTGAATATTTTTCAGTTCGAATTATCAAGAACTTCAATCGTTTCGTTTTCTCATGAGCATCTAAAGATGACAAAACAAAGCAATCATTGAGAGTCTGAACCCAGAGTGTTATTGAGCGTTCTGTGTTTGAGGTACAGCTAAAATTGTTTGACAGCATACGATTAGACGCGAAGGTGTGTATTCATGAATTACTGTACGTTCTGTTCTTATTCCCATCGTTTTATATTTTTAGATGATTGATATATTGGGTTGTCATGAGAGAGGTTTTTATTTTATTAACTACTGTCAGTGCTTGTCACATTCAAAACACTTTCAAGTTCCATTGTTCGCATTGAGATAAGGGGCGAATATTTATAAGTGCAAATTCAGTAAAATCTCCTGGCGGTTGCTTTTTAAGAGCAAACGTCACCATCCTCATTACATTAAAAATATTATGTTTATCAGAACGTAATGAAACTAATAGTACCTATTATGATGATCCCAGCTTTGTGTTAAACAGCTTCTGCATACTTATGTTAATCTAAAAATATAAAATACAAAACGGGGCTGATGTCCTAATACATTAACATCGTGCTCACCTTGTCATGTAATTTCCATTAACACAAAAATATGTTCATAGGATCACCTTATTTTCACGCACCATACGATTCTGTTTATGAGGAGACTCAAAATTATTCTCATTGCTTTGTTAAAATATAAGTATCCACCAGAAAACCTCATTCTAAAGTTTGTGCATGTATTTCAAATTCGATCATGGTTTTAAAAACCTACACATTTGCACGTCGACCATCAGCTCTCTCTTTCTCTCTCTCTCTGTCTCTCTCTCTCTCTCTCTCTCTCTCTCTCTCTCTCTCTCTCTCTCTCTCTCTCTCTGGCGCGCTTAGTAATTGTACTGAGCACAACAAACAGCAGCTCAACACACCAAATTGTGACAGCGCTTTGCTCTCAAAGTTATTTACAACATCTGCATCACAAGTTCTAAAACAGAATGAACCTTGCAGTAACAGTGGCGCTCGACAATTTGAATGGAAGCAAGTATGGAAATTAAGATCACTTTGCATGACGTCCTTTGTGCTACGATGATCAATAGGTTCAGTCACCAAGGGTGTGAGAACAAGCCTCCGTATCCTAACAACAGGTCTCCGTTGCGTGCAAGTAATTGGTGACTAAATAAGGCCCGTTGTGGAGCTCTGTTCTGCCACTGAAAATACGTACGCTGGCTATAAATTAAGTGGTCCACGATTGTTCCCGAATGAAGCTGGTGCACCAAAACGAGAGGGTTCCTTTTTTTCATATGACGTTTAGAATGCACAGCGTCCGTCATCAGGTAGCAAAATGGATTGCTTTCTGTTATACAACGCATGCATGCATGGTGGACTTCCACAAAGTACAAGTATGTCATCAGAGGATTTTTCCTCATCGAATAGTGTCCGAGTGTTATTTGTTATCGTATCTGACTCAGATGTTTTCGTCGATAATTTGACAAGCTCCATATTTAAACAGATCAATAGAGATAAAATTCTTCACTGGTTAATTATTATTATATATTGAGATACACCTTACTCCGTGATGATAATGCCTTGTAGCAAAGAGTATCTTATTTACGGGAGGTGAATCTTTTCTATTTTATTTTTTTGTGGGATTATTGTCGATGCGTAGAATGGACAAATGCTCTCATGGACAAATCACTAAGCCAGCATGAGGGATTGAACCCTGCACTATGCAAGTCAGAAAGGACGACGACCAGCCGCACCACAACTGTGTCTCAGGCTGTATACTCCAACTTAATGGTAAACAAATGTGTGGAATGCCACCAGTATTCAATAGCCTATTTTTGAGCTATGTTATGTAGAGGGATTAACCTTGAAGTAAATCTTTGTCACATTAATAACATTTATTTTCAATTCCTCAATCTGGTAATCAATTCGTTTAGATTCTGGTACTGAAAACTGACGAATGCATTTTTTGGATCTGAAATCACTTAAACTTGTCTTTCAGGACCTAATGAAACATTGACTTGAAATAGAACAACTATTTTTCCGACAACAGGTACAGAACATGTGTATTTATTCCCAATAAGAATGTGTCAATTAGTATTACATACATATACCTAATAACTATGCGAGAGTGACAGTAAAATTATTCTTATCGTTTGACAAAAAGATGCGTGCGGTTAGAGCGACATGGAAAATAAAAATCGATGAGGCCTTTCGCAGTTGGAGTGAAAACTCTCACGCTCAATATTTCTCATTGAAGTTCAGTTCGTTTTTTTCAGAAAGTTTCTCTTTGTGAGGAACAAAGTCAAATTTTGGATGAAAGTGTCCGTTTCGAATCCCTGGTGGGGAGTGTAAGATGACACCTCCGGCATTATGAACACCCTCCGCTTTCTCACTCACGGAAAATCGATCTGATTGACTGGAAAAAGTCTTCAGTTTATCTCGTTAATGGGACATCAAGCAGACCTTCGCACGTGAGAGAAATAACATTAACGGTGCAGTTCTACGTAAAAATCTATTAAATACATGTAATTACACTGTAATAAGATATTTGAAGCTTATTTCTCAGGTATAAAAGATTTTCTATGTGAAAATGTTATTTACTGAATCCAAGTATTATTCTTGTGTGTTCAACTCTGTGGTGATTCGTCAAATTTTAAATATTATTTTTGGCAGATTGGAGACTTTCATAACATATCAAGGATTGATTGAGCAATTGCTGATTACCTAATGAATAAAATATATGCTAGTTCAATTTACGCAGGAACTCAGTAGAAATTGTCGTGATTTTTAAGAAGCAGTCAATCTTTTCCATCAACAAAACGTGTACTCTAATGATAACAACATAATTAAGTATTAAATTAATATTTCTAGCTCCTCTTTTCTCAGCTACGCAAAGATATTATGATATAATCTCGGAACTGCCGCTAATATTGTCATTCTTTGATGATTCTGAAGTTATACGTTCAGTGTCACGCACGTGAACTGGATCTGTTCCTGCTCATTAAGAAGTGAGAGTTGCCTGCAGTGTTAGCTTCTCGATTACGAGAAAGTACTCCATTAACTTAATTTAACTATCATATGATTCCTTTGTTTTTTGTTTCATGAACCAGCGTATTTACTTTCAGAGATACACGGGTTTCAAAGTCACCAAACTTGCCAGCCGTTTCTGACGTTTTTAAGAAGCGGGACCGTATGATTCTAGGGGCGTCTAGTACTCTTAAGTAAGAAAAGCATTTCGGTACGTCATTGCCTTTATAATTGACATAATTATGTAGTCTACACATGGTGAGTGGATCTATGTTGTTCTTCAGACGCTGTGCAGTGATGCTGACTCAGCATTGCATTCAGTAGCTACTGACGAGCTTCATTAACCATAACATTCTCGCCAGAAATTCTCTGGGATTGAGTTCTACAAGCTAGAAAAGTTTTGCAAAATGTACGAACTTGAGGACTCATTCTTGAGAAAGGGTTACTACATATTTTATGAATGCAGTGTCTTTTTGCAACTACAACACTGACGAGCATCAAGAACACCTGATGCTGGCTATTTGTGCCTGTATGGAAGACAACGCAGGCTGCTTGTATACGCTGGACAACAGCAGATCCTGGACGCTTGTAGACACAACCCTCCGGAGAATCTATTCTTTACGACAATTCCTTCCCGTGTAGTCGACACTGTCCATCTCTTCTGAACACGAGATAGTATGACTCGTACAGAACTCACACTCTGTTTCTTTCTTTTTTGTGAAAAGAGTACCAAGTAGAACTTTGATTGCAACAAGGTTTCCGCTCCATTGATATCTCAAAACAAACCACTTGTTTCGTGTTTCAGAACGTAAAATTCTTCGGTATAATGTTGTCATGCTAATGTCGAATTAAATCTTAGGAACGAGCGGTGTAAATTTGGCAAATACAGTGTAAAGATCCTAAATATAGAGATAATTACCTTCACGTCCAGAAAAATGACAATGCTTCAAATTTACGTGAAATGGCTGGAAAATATAAATTGTCAGCGAATAGCTTTTGATATCAATTTTGCGCTTACATGTGTATCAATTCTCTCTCTCTGTCTGATTTGTTAACATTTGAATACAAAATCATGTTAGTATTAGCTTGGACTGAGGTTAACATGTTAATAATAATAATGAAAAGGTTCACAATAAGATGAAAATTTCTAAAGACAGAATAAGATCCCGAACATTGGTAATTGAACCACTGTATAGGACATGGAGTTTATGTGTAGTGTTATAATGATTTAACTATTATTTAGGATAATTATTTTGCATGAACATCAGGAAACTGTTAGCTGCAACAAACTTAACAAAGCTCTCACAAAAGATATCGCAAAAATGTGAGAATGGGATCATAAACTGTGGAATCCGCACACAATGTTGTAAGTGAATAGGAACAGTGAATAGTTGTCAACAGTGAATAGGAATTGTAAAAATACGATCATCTACGTCAGTAAGAGCACACGTAACAGCCTGTGTCGCTCTTTCCAAATTTGGTACTGGATGTGAGCGAGGTCGTGCGGGTTGTGTTCGTAAAATAGCAGTAAATTGTCAGCATTGCGTAGCCGTGATACCGCTCATATTTTCGTTTAAATGCTTTTGCTGTGACTCGCAGCTGCGTAATGTAGCTGTTTGGAGCGGCAGCACAGGACGGTCTGAACAACTCGAATGTCCTCATTGTACGCGCGATAAAAATGCTTGCTAAAAACTGCGAATGTCAAGCTGAGCTTAAAATCACCATAATTCGTTTTTAGCTTTTCTAATGTTGTTTCTCACAGATGATGGAGCATTTTCTCTTCACAAGGGAACGCATAAAAACAAAATTAATGAGATGTAAATTAAAAATTATCTAATCAATTACTAAGAATGACCGTCGTGTGTTTATATATTTATTTATTCATTTATATGTTTCCTGTCACTCTCTTACGAATAGATAGGAAGAAATTGGCACTGGCGGTCTTGGTTTCAGTTCACTGATAAATTAATAC